>PVKB01001876.1:0-347517 GCA_004027205.1 Ctenodactylus gundi
CTTGGCCTGGAACAGGCAAGCAATAATGAGACCTAAACTCAAATGGTAGTAGAGGGAGAGGATCAGGAGGAAGATTTCAGAGAGGACAGATGTAATCATGACACCAGGGCTGATTCAAGGTGAGTACCAACAGGAGGCCTAGAGGTCACAAGATTATTAAGATCACCTCCAAACTCATCTTCAAGGACACATTTGCTGTTTTCTCTGCCACAAGCATCCACCCCTCCAGCTGTATCCATGGCGAGTTTTCCCAGTTTCTACAGATTCTCACTCAAAAGCCAACGTACTTCTTCCATGACTATTGAATCTAAAATTCCACATCTCATGTGTCCTTTCATGTCTCCCTTCTCTGCTTCATATTTTTCTTTCGTACATATTGCTATTTAACTCACACTTAATTTTTACTTATCTATCTTGTTTTTCTACTCAAATGCAAGCTCAATGGAGGAAAAAATTGTATTTATTTTTTTCCTGCTTTGCTCATGGCTCCATCCCCACCATCTAGAGGGTGCTTGGAACATATGAACATGCAGTATGTATTCATGAACAAATAAATAAATGGAAAAAGTTGTTATAGATATTGACTTCATTCACTCAGCATGTATTTCTTAAATATTGTGTGTTAAGCATTGTTCTAGTTTCTAGGAACTATGGAACAAGCCATATGTTCCCCGTGATAGAGTTTGCTTCCTAATTGAGGAACAACAAATACATAAATAGTTTAAAGTACCAGGTGCTAAATGATCCCAAGAGCTACAAACAAAACTTATGTGAGTTGAAGGAACCACACATGGAAAATGTTGCAGTCCTGTACAAAAGTGAGCAATTGCACAGAGTTTGAATATGTGGAAGTGTCAACACTTAAGAGATCAATAGAGGAAAAGAGTTCAATGAAGAAGTTTACAAAATGAGAGAAACTCCAAAACTGAGAGACACCGTGCAGGGAAATGAAAAAAGTGAAGGATGTCAAGATGGAAGTCATAATCCATATGTGCAACCTGTAGTCCACAGATATCAGGTACCATTAAGACAAAGTGTGCTCTAGAGCTTGGTGTTCAGTATTTGTTCAGAGATCAATGAGACCAGAAAACAGATTATTGTGAGCTAAAGAGAACAGAATTGGCTGGTGGCATAGCTCCGTGGTTAAAATACTTGCTTAGCCTGTGCAATGTCCTAGGTTTGAGTCTACGTAAAAAATTTAGCTGAGCATGGTGGTGTTAGCTGGACGTGGGGCTACACGCCCATAATTCCAGCACTCAGGAGGCTGAGGGAAGTGGATTACTGTGAGTTTGAAGCCAGCCTCGTCTACATAATGAGTCCAGGAACAGCCTGGAACCCCAGGCAAGATTCTGCCATAAACAAAAATGAAAGAGAACAAGATATAAGGATGTCAACACAGAGAGTATGAGCCTCTTTTCTCAAGAAACTGCTTTTAAAGACACAAATCAGAACAGTCAAAGAAGGAAAAAGAAAAAAAATTGAGAGTTTGATCAGTGACCCTTGAAAATTGCAGTAGGCCCTTTGTAGATGCCATGAGGAGCTCGCTGGTGTGTTCTCTTTCTGTTTCGTGCTCGTCAGTATAACATGCACATGTACACACGTGCATACTCGTCGGCATACTACAGTAGATCCATAAATTAGCAATTAATTTTCAAAGAAAACTGAAATTCCCAGAATGTATATATTTGTGGAAGTTTGGTCCAAGATTAGTGGTCAGCAAATTGCAGTTTATTTGACTCATGGATTATGTATTAAGCAGAATAATAGTCAGCTAACAGAAAATGAGGACCTTTTTGGGGTCAAACACTATGCCGAGTATTTTTAATTTACTTTTCTTCACTTGTAAGATGTAGAAAGTAAGCCTGAGAAATGTGAAATGACTTGTCAATATTACAGGGCTCACAAGCACAGCTGAGATTTAAATTCAAATGTATTCTCAACCCTAAGATTCCACCATACGTGGCTGGTTAAACATTGATTTAGTGTCTTATGCAAGTCCATCATGAAGATAAATTCCAAATGAGTAAGAGACTAAATTATCAAAAATAAAATTATGTAAAAACTAGAATGAATACCTAAGTTCTTCTGTAGACTGAGAGGAAGAAAACTTCCCCGTGATTAAAATTAAGAAAAAGGCTAAAGTTTTAAGTACCTAAAAATTAAATAATTTTCAAAAAATATACTTAAGGTACCTACAAAGAGATGATAAATGTATTAAATAAAAAGTTTTCAAAAATAACAAAGTTGAAACATCCTTTTTGGAAAACTGCGTTAGATGTATAAACAAAAACCAAAGCACCTTCAAATGTAAGAGCTGAAAACAGTGAACATTTATCTCACGATTTCTATAGGCCAGGCTTCTAGCTCAGCTTAGCTGAGTCCTCGACTCATTGTCCCCAGTCAAGGTGTCAAGAAGGGTTACTCAAGGTTTGACCAAGCAGGGAACTGCTGCCTAATTATTTTGTCAGTATTTTATGTAACTATAAAGCAACAGTTGAAGGGAAAATGTAACACCCAAAACTCCAAAGGAAAATCAAACAAATGAACTTAAGTTTTTATCATGTCAATCATATGGGGAGAAACTACTTAAAATAACTTTAAAATACAGCCATGGGTCTCTATATTTTTAGTGAGAAATGTCCTAAAGACAAGCAAACTAAACTGTTCCAGTTTTGAGAAAAAGAAAAAGAGAAGAAACCACAGTAAAAACATTAAATTCTTTTTAGTACACATATTGTTTGTAGACGCATGAATGTTGTTATTCTGCTGTTTGTACATCAAGTGCTAAAGAACATGAATAATTATGTTGGTGTTTTTGAGAAGCTGGATTCTCAGCACCCAAGAAAAAAGACAGAGATGAATGTCAGAGATTAAATACAGATTCCTTATTCTGATTGTTGAATTGGAATGTCACTGTGGCTATGAATATGGATACTGATGACATATTTTGTCTAAAAGAAAAAGAAGCCATTTCTTTCCTCTGAAGAAGTTTAGAAACAATGCAGAAAGAACCTCTAAGTTAATATAGAAATGGTTCCCAGTAAACAATTGCAAAAATGTGAAACTTTTAATAAATATTTGAATAAACTATAAAAATAAGACAATGTAGAGATATGAATACTGAGTGCTATTAGTCAATATCATTAGCTATATATGAACACTGGGTGTTATCAGTTAATATTATTAATATTATTAAGGATAATTATTCTATTCTTGGTTTGTCTGAGAAAGAAATCTAATTATATATAATGAATTATTTATGAGTAAAATGACAGGTTAGAAATTTGCTCCCCAATAATCTTAGGGAAGAGAAGGGGAGAATTAAGATCAAATCTGATTGCTTGATGAAAAAAAGAAAATTATGAAAGGTGAATAATAAAAAAATTGTGTTCTTTTTAATTACTTTTTAGTTTTCCTCATTATTTAAGAAAGATGAGTGGTGACAGCACAATTTAAAAAGCATCTCTGTGTTTTTTAATATCTGAGTGTTTAGAATGTTAAATAATAACAATGGAAAATGTTAGGTGATATCTACTATCAAAGATACATGAGAAGTTCAAGCACTGTTTTAATCACATTTGAAAGTAATGAGGCTCTCTGCATCACTCAGTGCATGTATACATTTATGTTAAATAGATTATTTCTAATTGATATTAATTGGCTGATTTTAAGGAAAGGGTGGAATACTCTTCCGCTTCTTGTACCTTATTTTTCCTGTTTAAGTAAGAAAAAGTAAACATTCACAATCAATGAAAATTTTTTCTGTGTTTCTTTGTAGAGCACCATGTTCGCATAATTTTATATGTGAGCAGTCTTGTCAGTGATGACATTGCTTTTTGTTTGCAATTACGAACTTTTTCTCTCATCTTTCACATCTGAAAAGGGGCAGGAGCCATTTCACAGTTCTGAGTTCCACTGACTACTTCTGGTTATAGTGCTTTATGACAAAAACCTTGTGAGAAGAATTTTCCCTTTGTTTTTTTCCAGGATATGCTGATTTGATGTGTCCCGTGACTGAGTTCAGCCTCAAAACATGGCACCAGATCAATCGGTAGATTGGGCACAACTTTAGTTGTTCTGATTCTTGAAAAAGGACACACACTCATAAAATGGTGTGCTGTAAGAGAAAAAGATAAAAGCATTTGTGGCCTTGTTTTTTTCCCTAAAGAAAGAGAAGGAATGGTGGCAACATGGGGGCTAGATAGTGTCAAACAAAAAAAGAAAAAGTGGAGGACTTGTTTGCTGGAAGTGCCTTTTAATTTTGAGATCAAGCTTTGTTCTCGTTGGATTTTAGGTTTCCAAATTGGGCTGACAAAGTCCCCTCACGTATATGCGTCCTTCTAAAACTGCTTTTCAACTGGGTTAGTGTGTCCTATTTCAGTGTACGTCTCCTTCCCTCTACAATCTAGGAGAGAGGCTTTGATACCAGAGCTAAATTAAAGAAGAAACATTTTATTTTCAGATACACTGATAGTCAGCAGACTTCATGAGAACATTATGTTTCAGTTGGTCTGCTTTCTCCCAGTATCTTCTCCTACAAATTTCTTTCCATAGAGTCCCTACCCTGCAGCCTGTCCCATCTTTCCCCATGGGTTTCCCACAAACCTGGACCCAGTGTCCTTCTTCTGCCTCTATTCTGCTCTGTCTCTGTCAAACTGACCCCCAAGAACTGGCTCTTCTCTCTAAGGATGTTTCTGTGGACTCTTAATGAACAAATACCTACGCACAGATCTTCCCTTCTGGGGGAAAAGCAGAATGGAACAAAATGTCTCCATCTCGCTCTGTTCTCAGCCATGATTTTGGGGTTTTTTTGCATTATTGATTTTAACATTTCTCAGACAAATAATCTGGAACCACTGCCTCAGTTGCCTCACTGCCTTTTGAAATCTGGATTTGTCTTTGAGAACTTCAGGTAGAATGTAATTTTATAAACAACCAGGTATGTAATTAAAATGCGTCGTGGCTCAGAGCCTGTCATATTGTCTGATTGGAAAAATTGATCTGTGATCTTTTCACGTTTTGTTGAATCCTCCTTTCTTGGTCTTGGCCTCCTGGAAAAGCCTTGATATCAGCAATTATTTTTAATGACTACTTCTCCTTTCCACTGGCTTTTATTTGAGACAGTCTCACTCTGTAGTCCAGGGTGATCCTGAACTCACTAGGAAGCCCAACCTGGCCTCAAACCCACCTAAATCCTCTTGCTTCAGTCTCCTGAGTGCTGGGATTACCATCATGTGCTACTATGCCTGGCTCACTGGCTTCTTTATTATCTTTAATCCTATAATTTTCTTTGTAAAATTTCCCCGTATAAGGTTCTAAAGAGATAATAATATATGAAACCACTTAATTCCACTGCATTATTTTGAATCACTTGAATATTTAGTTATAGGAGATTAGCAAGTATATACTAAATGTTTCTATAGGTCCTTGACTAAAAAAAGTGCTAATGGTTTCTGTCTCAGCACTTATTCCCAACTCTGAGATTAGAAGAAAATGTACTAGAAGATAAATTGTTTATATAGAATTTCTGCTCCTCCTCATGCTCCCAGAGAGGAGGCAAGTCTCCAGATCTACAAGTATTTAAATCAACAAAATTTTCCCAGTGGAAAAGTGGGAACCAGTGAAGCTCACTGTCACTCAAGTCATGTAAATCACTCTTTCCATTTGAGCAGAGCAGCGAAGGACACAACATGAGTGCCACTTGGCTAGGAAGACAAAGCCTGATGCATATGTGATGTGAGATATTTCTCATACAGACTCTTCTAATTGTGGTCCTTGTACAAATTAATTCCCAAGTCAGTATCTCCAGGTCATATGCATGTCTAAACTTCAGGATGTTTGGGCTGCCTCCTTTCTTCCTGCTCCTCCCTCAGCCCCAGCCCCTTGGCCCCTTGTGTCATCCTTAAGGACACCCCTGCTGCTTGGTAATCACCTTTACTATCCTCTTCCATTCTTTTCTCCTACTGGCTCTTTTAAATCATGTTCATGTTCATTCTTTCTCCTGCTTGAACTGCCACTGCCTTATTTATCATGTGCTCATTAACTATTGATTAAGTACATACCTGGTGACAGGAAATTTTTTAGGCAGTGGAGACATAAAAGAAACATTAAATGTCTATTCATTCCTCATGGTGCTTAGGACAGTGAATAAAGAGTTGTCAAATAGTAACCCAAACAATTATTTAACCTTGACAAAAATGGCTGCAAGGCCTCCAGGGCACTTGGTGCCATGTGAGTTTGCATTAAGAAGAGCAGGCAGTTGGGAGATGACTTCTCTCGGAAGTGGCACTCCAGCTGAAATGTAAAGTATGAGTAGAAATAAATAAAGTCGGGTGGAGACTCTGGGTAACGAGCCACAGTCACAAAAGGCTTATGCTCAAAGGTCACTCAGTGTGGAAAGTTATAAGAAGCTAAGTGCAGAGTTAGGGACAAATGTCAGCAAGGGAGCTGGATGTAGGAGGGGCAGATGGGTGCTATGAGGGATTTTCCTTAGTGTGAGCTCAAAGAAAGCCATTGAAATGCTTAAACAATGGGTGGAAACAATTAGATTGAATTTTGAAAAGATGACTTTGCATTTTAGAATCACTTCCTTTGTCTCCCAAGAGATTATGTCTCCTATCCCTCTAGTTTGTGAATTATTATACCAACCAGTGTCCAAACAATCCTTACAATGCGGTCTTTGAAATTCGTGTTTCCTGTTCAAACAACTCAGATCACTTCACATTGTTTCTGGATGTGGCCTGCCTGCCTAAAATTATTTCCCACTTATACTCAATACTGACTGTCCCTTAGCTAAGCTAATCTCACTAGCTCCCAAATAGACTCACCTCAGTTCTGCTCTTCATTTCTTTGTTCAAGATCCTGTGGTTTTGAAACCCCTGTCAAAATTCTTCCTCTATCTAAAATCTAAGCATATTAGGGATTCTACTCTGACCTACGGCTTCTGTGACTTGTTCACTGGTCGCTCCTCATTTAGAGGATACTTCAATAGAACGTGTGTAACTGTGACAGATCTCCATGGAAATGAGCCACGTATAGGCCAGATTGCTTGTAGGATACAACTTATCTTCTATTCTAGATACCATATTTTGATTAACACTGTCAATTTAGGCATCGATTATGGCATTCTTAAGCAATATTGTTTGTTTTTCCACTGTGAATATGATTTTCTTTTCCTAAAGAAAAATTGAAAAAAGAGAAGAGGATAAAAGTATTTGAGTCTAATTGTATTTATAACAAATGATTTTCAATTTTCTCAAAAATTCTTTGGTAATTTTATTTCTACATAGTATACTATGGATTTTTTACCCCATAATTTAATAAAGTATACCTTATTGTTAGACGTTTAAGTTTTTCTAGTTCATCACAGTGTAAAAATAAGTGGCTAAATCATAATTTGTTAAGTCTCAGTTATTTTTTATGGCAGATTTACAAATGCGGAACTGTGGGGTGGGTTACTGATGATCGTTATTCATCACCTAATAGTTTTCTGACAAAGTTGTGCTACAAATAACATAGGAATATATTCGATTCAGCAGATTCTGGTAGCATAGCTTTTTATCAAGGCCTGTATCTTTCGAAATTTAATATTTCAAGAAGGCAGATATGATGGTCTTGATTTGATTTGAATGTGTATCTAATGTGGTATAATCTTTGTTCATACATTACCTGAGTCAGTTGTGGGAAATTACTACAAATAAAGTTATAGGTCAACCACAATAGCTGGAACACTTTTGGCTTTGTGCCGAGATTCTTCCAGGTGCATTACAAAGGTGTGCCCTGTGCCAGCTGGGTGCCGGGCAAATGAGATTCGCCATAAGGCAGTGCTTTCCAAGTTTTGCTGTATATCAGATTTCACACATTTGTCTGGCTCATATACTCAGACATTTTGATTTAATTAATATCAGATGTGCTTTGGGCAACACCTGTTTTAAACCTCCCAGGCAATTTCAGTGTGCAGCAAAGTTTGGGAACCTTGTCAGAGTAAAGAAGAATGAAGTTTCAAAATATATGCAGGAATGTAGGTGCTCTGAGAGCTATGTGCAGGTATGCAGGTACTCTAAGGCGTGTAAACAGACCACAGCAGCAAACCATGCTGTGAGCGTCTGGCAGGCTTTCCTTCTACTAGATTACCTCAGACAGCAGCTTGGACAGTTCTACTTGGGTAACTTCAAAAGTATAAGATTAAGCACGTGGCAGAGTGCGACACTAATGATAAGCCAAATAGCTACTTACTATCTCAGTCTAAATCTTCGTTTTCATTTGGGAAGCCTGGGAGCCACAGATGCATCAAATGTGACATCTTTGATATCCCTTGTGATCAGCTGGGAGGAGAAGAGCTCTGCCTGAAAAAGCGAATGTAAAAACAGAATTCAAGTCTTCACCCAGCATGCCTGGTAAAAGACATTAGTGGAATGTTGTCAATATGCTTAATATTTTGACACACATACATTATGCTATTTTAAAATAGTGCATACTTTCTTATTTCCCCTATGAATTGCTTATCATAGAGTATTCCCCTCTTAGCAAATATATGTAAAATGTGTGCAAAGAATTCCATGCATCTCATTTTGATTTAGTTATCAGAACCAACAACATCTGCTAAGGCTGCAGCCCAGAGTCTTAAGAATTTTTCTTTTTATCACATTCTCAGTCTGCTTATCATTAGTACAATTCACATGGAAATTCTGTAGAGATGTGATATTGCTAGCAGGTTGTACTTCCACAGAAAATTTGACCCCCCAAATTTGATTTATTTAACATATTTGCATTTTAATAGGTCTTTCTGAAAGGGTAATCTTCTCATCAAGATAGACTGCAGTGGTTTTATGGAGTAATTCACAATTTCCAGCTCATTTGTATGTGTTCCTCAATGCACGGTATGAACATTTGCACAACATACGGGCATATATGGATTATATTTACCTGAAATAAATGTTCGAAAATTTGAAAGTCTGAACATTCTGTGGTTTGGTTGCCTTATAGATGTTAATCCTCTAGTTTAATATATCTCACTGAGCCAAGCTCTTGATTTCAAAGTTAATAGCAACTAACACCTCTATGGTGTCTTAGAGTTCGTACTGTTCTTTTCGTGTCACTCATTCAATAACACATCGAAACTTTTAAGAAGGCTATACAACATTTTGATGCAGTTGGAGACCCATTAAGAGCGACGTCCTTTCTGCCCTGCCTCTGTTTTTAAAGGTCTGTGATGTAACTTATCAAGCCGATCATGACTAAGCTGTTAGATTTAAGTTGGATGAAGGGGCATGATCAGGGGCTGTGGTCAGAAGGTGACCCACTTGTGATATAATGATTGGATTCTCCATTCTGTCCTTCCATAAACCTGTTCATCCCAAACCCTGATTTTCTAAGCCCAACTAGCATAAATGTGTTTTCCCTTTATAGTTCCTTTATATTTCTCTTTATAGTCCTTGATTTTGCTGCAGGAAGACAGGCCACCTTTTCCCTTCACCAGCCCTCCTGGACTTTGTCTGCATCCTCCCCAACCAGAACACGGAAGCTTTCCCTTAATGCATTAATTTGCTCTGTGAGACATTTCTAGTTGTTTATAATTCACTTTAGGAAAAATTATGCAACAAACATCAAAGACCATTATGTATGCATCTTCATTACTTCTAAATGTCACATCATATCATCTTGTAAACACAAATAAACCATAATATATGTTTGCCCGCCAAGGGACTATGAGCTCTCAGAAAACGTGTTAACATCCAGGAAAGAGTAAAACCATAAAACATTGGAAATCTTACTAGTATTTCATAGATTTTTGTGTTTCAAATATAGCATGTATTCGATGTCTCATGTGTAGTTTTATGAATTATACACATTAATGATCGGATTTAATTCCAATAATCAGGAAGCAGAACAGTTTTGTCAACCCAAAGAAATTCCTCATGACATTTCTTTATGGTCACATTGTGTTTCCACTCCAAGGCTCTGACCACCGCTGATCTGCTCTCTGATACTACAAAGTACCAGTTGTATCTTTTCAACAATGACAGAAAAATGAGACCCTTCGGGATGTAACCTTTTGAACCTGGCTTCCTTCACTCAGCTTAGTGCCTTAGCGAGTCATCTAAGTTATGGAGTTTGTTCCTTTGTATTACTGAATAGTATCTCATCTGAATACATATAGCTTATTTATCTATTCAAGTATATCTTTTAATATGCATAATAACATACGGATAGCTGTTATAACATATTAAAAGTTGCCAACACAATGAAATAAAAATGCCGCAGGAGCTCGCCAGGTCTAGTTTCAAACATCAGTACTTGTGCCTATTAGTTGTAGTCAAGTGGGAAAGTGTTTTGGAGCCTCAATTTCATAAAGTGATGTACAATAATACTTGTTTCATAATATTTTAGAAAGAATTAAGTAAGATCGAAGCATATGAAATGTTTGGCATATAGTAAACAGTCCAATATGTCTCTTGTTTTCCATCTGTCACCAAGTTAAGGTAACATGGCATACATTTTTAGAAAATTTTATCCTCTTGAGCTTTAGGTGTGAAAATTCATAATACTCACTTTTAAAAAGATTTTTTAGCAGGTGAATTTGGTGTACTATAGCTATTATAGATCTTTATATGTGGTAAACCTGATTAATATGTTTCTAAACAAATGCAAAATTTTAGTTTGCATATTTTTTCTACTATAAGATTATCTTATGCTATGAGCTCCTGGAGGTCAAGAGTTCAGTAACTTTGTTTTAACTTTGTACGAGCTCTTTGTCATGATGGTGTACGGTCGATGCGTATTTTACCTGCTCCTCACCATGTAGTCATATCCAGCCTGGAGAACTGTGCAAAACTCAAATATAAAGGAGTCTCAGTGAACACTGGTGAAACCTTTTCTTTGAGACAGGGTTTTGCTCTGTAATTCTGATTGGTTCTGAGCTCGCTATGTAGCCTAGATTGGCCTCAAACTCATGGCGATCCTTCTGTCTCAGTCTCCTGAATACTAGAATCATAGGCAGGTGTCATTGTGCCCAGTTTATGTGGTGCTGGGGAATCGAACGTGGTTACTTAGTGCTTGCTAGGCAAATGCTTTAACCGGAAAGCTAAGCTATTTCTCCAGCCCCTGGCAAAGCCTTTTGAAGCTGATTTCTAAGCCTCCTTATCTCACTTGGTACTGGGCTGCAATTTGTGCCTGTAATTGATTTGCTGCAATTCCTTGATCACAGCCTATGGCTCCCTTATCAAGATGAGCAAAAAGAAGCAATTAAATTTCTGACCCAAAGATGAAAAAAAAAAGTGTGCGCTTATCCCAAATTCTCAGTATTTCCTCCATTTAATGTTCTGTCTACACCCGTACAACTGCCCTTCAGGTACCAACTTTATAGTATAAAAATCAGAATGAGGAAGGTTTTAGTGCAGTTATACTGTCAAGTAAATCATTACAGTTATATGCCATCGACTCAGTTTCAGCTCATGCTTTCTGACTTTTACAATGAGGTAATAAAACTTAACCTGGCCTCAAACTTAATTTTAAAGAGTTGAACTGAAAATCTATCAGATTGGGAGGCAGATACATCATGAAAATGATGAATAAATATAATTTATCATTCCCCAGTGTTATAATTTATAAGACCGTCAGCTGGGTATTTTAGCAATAAAGCAGACTTGTAGTGACCTTGGATAGGTTGATCATTTGAAACTGCTGGCCATCAACCATTCTCCATTTTCAGAAATAGCAATTTGCTGTGGCTCAACTTAATGAAAGCATTAGCATGTTGAATTGGGAGGGCACTGGGTGCTGATGTAGGCTGAATTGTACTTCCCCCAAACCAAAGTCCATATATTGAAATCTTGACATCTGTGTGATTGCTATTTGGAGATTAGAGACTTTAGAGAGACAATTAAGGTTCAATAAGGCAACAAGGTGAAGCCTGATGAGATAGGACCGGTGTCCTGAGAAAAAAAGGAAAGATACCAGAAATCAGAGATCCCTCTCTCTGTGAACGCACAGAAGAAAGGTTATCTGAAGACACAAGAAAGTCACCATCTTTAAGCCAGTGAGGGAGACCTCAACAGGCACCAGCCTTGATGGCACATTGATCTTGGACTTTGAGTCATTGTAATGATTAAAAAAAAAAAAACCAGTTTCTGTTGTTTAAGCCACTCAGTCTCTTGTACTTTTCTTATGGCAGCCTGAGCAGATTGATGAAGATGCCTTTCCTGATTTCTGTCATCTCCTGGTTCAGAAGCCGAATTGAGTTATCAAATGTTAAAGGGACATAGGGTACCCATCCTTCAAAACTATGAACTTGCCCCCAGGTCCACTAAACACCAAAGTGAAGCTTGTGTCACTCAAGAACAGCTTGTATTTCTCCTTCCAGAATAGTAGTTTTATACTTTGGTAGACTTACACATAGGTGAGTTTTAAAAGTCATTAGACTCAGGTTAAAAACTTAGTGAGGTGTTTGGACTGTGAGTCCTGAAGCTGATATATATGTTGTCCTAGTTTCTTAGTTTTGTGTCTGAAATGCTATCATTAGTGATTTCTTTGAGGCTGATGAGTACTAAATGTGAAACTGAAATTTTATCCATAATATAATTTTTGTAATATAAATTGTAATATAAGTTTGCATCATTCAGCTCATTTATTTTTCTCAACCACAAACCACCTATTATTAGGCTCATTAGAAGGTTGTGAAGTTTCTTCCATCAATTCTTGTTCCTTCTCGCTTACCTCTCTATAGCCAGGCAGACACTTAAACAGGCAGCATTTTAGGGAGAAGTGAGATTCAGGGACTTAGAATCCTTTCTCATAAAAGAATTGTTAGATGCAATAGAGTAAAAGAATATAGACAGTCAAAAAGCTAAGCTACTCGATTATGAGAAAGATGTGATTTTTGTCTCACTGAAAAAAAAATAGCAGGGATAAAATGGACTGAGAAATTAGACGACTGAGATTCTCTGTCTTGCTGTACGGCTGTGTGATCTGAGAATTGGTCCCTTGGGATTGGGTTTCTTTATCTAAGATGAATAGGATTCAAATAGTAGATCAATCGTAGGTAGCTGGAATTCAAATAGCAGATCACTTCCAGTTCTTCTTGTGTTTGAATATGATAATGAATTAGGAAACACAGACTTCATGTTGTGTCTAGGTTGGTCACCATGTGTTCCAAGTGAGGCGTTGTGCTATGTGGATTGCAAAGATGGCCAAATTGTAATTGTTTCAGGTGTGTGTGTGGGTTTTAATATTGGTAAAAGTGTAAAAGCTCTGACTTGATTTCTCTGCCCTAAATTTTATTGCTTTTAGATGGATTATTAAGTTCCTTGGGCTTTTCCCATTTCTCTCAAGATTTACAACCGCAAGCAAATTAATTGGAAAAGGAAAAAAAAAGTCTTAATTGCTAACATGGGATATACTAAGTAGTGGGAAATTTTACCTCTAAAATATGCATGTTAATACACTGTAAGCAAAATAATTTTAAAATACAATTGGGAGAATTATTTGGAAGCCAAATATATCAAGGTGCGTGTTTTTTAAAGTTTACTTTCCAAATGCTATTTTACCTTATAACTGGTATTACTAGTTATATTTCATTATTATATTATGCCACTATTCTAATCAATACTTTAATGTATAATATCTTCAATGTACCATAGTAGGTAAGAATAAAATACTTTATTCTTCACTCATTGATGACTTGCTTTAATATTTCTTTTGACTTTTACAGATCTCTGGTAAAAATAGAACATGAATAGGAAAGCCTTAATTAACTTTATAAAATAGGGTTTCCTGGGGAACTATGACTTTTATTAATAGAAACCCTCTACTTTTTTGTCAGAACTCTTAAATTAGTGATTAAAGAGTACTGAATATATTGCTTTTTTCTTGGTGGTCTGACAGGGTCATTATTTTAAAACTCAATTCTTATTGTTTATTCTGATGGTGGCATAAGGTGAGGAGGCCGCTTTCTGTAATTATTGATGGTAAAATAAAATCAAAGTTTTGCAAAAAAACAAACAACACTCCCACCCCCATCCCCCTTTAAAAAAAAAACACTGCTTAGTGACTGCTGTATACCAGAAACAAAAGGAAATATTTCACTCACGTACCTCTGGTCTTCACAATTACCTCTAATTTACTGAAGACATATAGTGGCCTTAATCTTGGTTTACCTCTCTTCAAAAGAAATTGTGTACAAAATCCTAATACCACCTACTCTTTAGAGGCTTTCAGTGTGTACGAAATCAGAATATGAACAAATCAGGTGTTATTAGTCAAGGTTATATTCCTGGATCTTTGATCTTTGTTCTTTATTTTGCTTTTTTTGGTTTTAGACAGGATTCAGGTTGGATCCTCCTGCCTTAGCCAACCAGACTTCTTGAGATAATAGGCTTGCACCATTGGGGTGACTTTGATCTCACTTTTTAAAGATGCTAAATTAATAATTGATTATGGTCTAGCTATGGAGGCAATCATCTTGAGTGTCAGTTTCTGCTTTGTTTACATCTCCATCACTGACCAGGCATATGGAAGGACAGGCAAGCAAATGGTAATTAGCAAGTGACAACTGTCTCAAACAATGGATTGGCAGCAATCATCAGCTTCCTTTGCTCCATGTGCTCTGCCTCCCTGCTAAAGATCTTTTGTTTCCCAAAATATTAGCAGGATTTGTTATTTTGTTTAGGATGATCTTCATCTGGCACAAATAATAACTTTCAGGAATCTTCAAGGAACACAAAATCATAATGACGGGCAGAATTTCCAAATGGATCAGTGGAAGCTTTACTGATCTAGAAGTGGCAGGATTGTATCAGAGTGGGGAGGAATGGCAGCCCTGACGACAGGTGATTGTGGTGGATGGCCCGGGCACCCTACTGTGTCTTGGAGAAGCATCAATATTATCACATTCTAGGAACCTTGGAAAGTGAGACTTTGCCATGACTGGACCATTGCCCCATAATCATGATTTTACAATGTGATATGCAAGCAAATTTAGTTGTGTGAGATGACCCTCAGCCCTTGAGGTGATCTCCATACATCACTGTCATACTCCTGCACCTATTTCCTTAAAAAGTATTAGAGGTTATTAGGGAACTTGGACATTTGGAAATGTCCCCTGGCATTACAAAGCTGTGATGTTTTTTCTAAACACAACAAATTTAGTTTTACTAATCCAAAATATGATAAACGATTCATTTACAGCCATAGAAAAAGATGAGACATCAATTAATCTAAGTTTCCCTGAGCTGGGCTTAGTGAAGGAGAGAAAACTCCGGGCCCACTCAGATGAGTCATTCTCTGCAGCTGATCATATGTTTTCCAACACAGATTTTCCTAATGCCTTAATATTCATAATACATTTATAAATATAGCTTTCCAACATCTTCTAGCTAAGATTCATAAACCCAAACAATATGGATGACCAAATTGAGACTCAGAGAAGTTGGGTACATCTCAGGACTGTCACGTGAATATGACTGGCATGTTCTAGGTAATTTTTGTTAATCTAATAATTAAAGACTTTTGATTTGACATGGCATTTTATGATATTAGTTAAATGTTCCTATTATTTCTAGTATTTTACCAGCTATTTTTTTCATCCAGACCATTAATTTCACAGGGGTACTTTGTTGTGGTTTAGATATAAAAGTCTCTTGTTTGTTCAGACTGGGCGCTTATGAAAAGTGGCTAGTGAGTGCATTCTTAGATTATGAGGTTGTCTGACTTGGGGAGATTAGACATTCATGGTACAAATGGGAGGCTTTGGAAACCGAGGAGGCGGAGCATAGCTGAAAGAAATGAGTCGCAGTGTTGGGGAATTTCTCTAGAGCCCTTCTTCTCTGGTTCTTCCACTCTGTTTCTGCCTCTTGGCTGCAGCGAACAAGAAAATGATCAGTTTTATCCCATGATGCCCTTTCATCATGATGTCTGTGCTTTGAAGCCAGCTGACCATGGCTGAACCATCTGAAGCTGTGAGCCAAAATAAAGGTTTCCTGTCTTAAGTTGTTTATGTCAAGTACTTTATACCGCAATGGAAAGATGGCTAATACATACTTGCGGTGAAAAAGAACAACCTTCACTAATAAAAACTGTGATTTGTGATAACCATGTTGAAAGAGAAAAAAACTAAACTATCAGTAATGTAGAAAAACAGAAAGTGCTATAATGCAGTTACAGAATAAGGAGTTTTGCAGATATCTCAGTGGCCTCAGCTAAAGATAAGTACCACTTGTCCAGGACAGAAAGCATCTGGCCTTTTAGATAAACATCCCATTACAGCTGGAATGCCCAAGACAGACACTCAAATTACCATCCTAGTTGTTTTTCTTCCTGAGAAGGCAGCTATCTCCAAAATCAAACACTGGAAACTGCCCTGTCAAGTAACAAGAGGCTAAGAGTGTGATCCCAAATGTTGCTAGCTCTTTTTAATTTGTCGTTCAGGATGTTGTGTTTTTGAATTTATGTGAACATTTTTAAGGACTGTATTTTATGATTTAAGCAGTTCTACAGACCAGTTGGTAGTTGCTCCCAGTACCAGGGAGCCTGTGCACTGCTGTTGTACTACACTTATTTGTCCTCCACATTCAGTCCAATAATGAGCAGAATACCTTTGATAATTTTTGAATGAATTATCAAGTACCCTTACTTATCTGAAATCAGCTACTCTACCTATGAAGAAAAAAAGACTCAACTTTTCTAAGTCTATTCTCATAAGATATACCAAATCATATACTAATATTTAAAATTCTTTTTTAGTGCAAAGTTGTCTAACTTTTCATACTCTTGAGTCTCCTTAAAAATCTCTACTTCAAGTTAAACGTTACGGATATGTCTTGCTGTCACTTAAAGAAAGAATCTATTCTCTTAAAGAGGATTCCTTGATTTGTCTTATTTAGAACCTTCTGAATCATTCATATTTCACTATCTATCATGTATCTTTTTTTTTTTCTTTTTGCGGTTGGAATGGGAAAATTTCAGGAAAATAGCTGGCCTTAAATATTAGTTACCACAGACACGTGGCAATCAACATTTAGCATTGTGGACTTTATGTATGCTGAGACATCTTTGCCAAAGCACACTCTCTATAATACAACGAGGCCCAAGGATTTGGCCTTGCATTTGTTGTATTTGGATTTGTCATCTAGAACTCACCTGGAAGAATCTGGAAGACTATTTGTACCCTTGTGGCAGGTGTCTCAGGTTTTCAAAGTTCCATAAGAAGAACACACTCACTAGCCTCCCACAAATAATCAGTGTTTATGTACACAAAGAATATTCAGTCAATCCTGGCCCATGCTCTGAACATAAAGGGCTCTTCTAGGTAGGCTTTATGTTTGTCTGTCTTTGCCTGCAGAATAAATAGTATGGATGAGGCTGTATCTTTCCTTGTTGATCTATTATCTTGCTCATTCGTTCTTGAGCACATAAGATTAGAGTGGGCAGAGAGGAATTGGACCTGATAAACTGGAATTCTATCAAGATTTGTTTTGGGTTTTTCCCATGGAGAAGCATGGCAGAGATATGAGTCATTACTAAGTGATGAGCATCTCAATTGAATATGAATCACTATGAGCCAGAAAATAAAAGAAGTATAAATTTCACATTTTTGCTACTTAGATTCTCCACCTTGGTAGGATCTGAAATGGGGAGAATTTGAAGGACAGAACAGTGTTGGTTAAGAAAGGATGATCCCTACAATACAATGGAAGTCACATTAGTATGTTTAAGAATTAAATTATAATTAATCCAGATTCCAAAAGATTAAATATCAATAGTGTCACTTTTACTTTAGAAATAGTGAGGAACTTAAATAAAAATTGAAGCAGGATTTCAAGTCATTCTTTCTCGTTGAACATGTGTTATTTGGGGAAAAATAGCTTAAATGAATTAATAAAATACAAAGTGAAAAAATACATTAAATAAATACCTTGTTTTACAAATTCTCATATCATCGCAAAAATTAACCCAAGGGTCTGGAAAGTTCATTCATTTCACCCTGGAAGAAGCTCAGGTTTAGAAAGGCAAAGTTTATTGACCAAGGACATATAGCTCTTACTCTATTGTCCATCTTAATCATTTATTTGAATACCCTGTCTACTTAAATATTCGTGAAAGGTAAACTTAATGTTGATATCCTTATAATTGAAATTAAGACTCAATATGAACTTTAAATTTCAGCACTGGATGGATCAGTTAACGGCACCTTTTGACCATCATATATTAGACAAAGAATGGAGATATTAGAATTCTGAAGGGAAAAATCTTCCTGAGATACCTTCTAAAGGAGAAGTCAGAATATGAGCACAACTCTAGAAATCTGGATAAGCTCAGGAACATTCTATAAGCAATTCAGATGAGAAGGAAGCGACTGGTGGGAGATGTCGGGATAAACTGAGCTACTTAATGTAGTAGATTGGATACATTTATGCTCTGAAGTTAATTTTTATAGAATTTAACCACTATATAAGTGTTCATTTTGTGGCAGACATAGTGAACCAACTACTTCAATATTTAGTTCTTATGCCAGCCTTGTAGAGCAGGCACTACAATTAGATTATGCCTGTTCTGCATGGTCGAAGGAAGGAAGAGCTGCTGGGAGCTGGCAGATGGGGCGGGTTTGAATTAAGGCTGTACCAAATTCCCTGCTCTTACGCTGACCTCCCTACACTCAGCGTCAGCGTGATCATGGCAGGGTGTGGACTGTTTATCCCGAGACGTGAAGACTGTGATTTCTGAGCCCTTGACAAATTTCGTATGGGAGGAGATGTACCTGTTGCTAAGGAAGTCCATTAATTTATTTAACAAGTATTTACTGAGTATCCACGTGGAGTTGTACACGGCTAATGTCGGAAATAGGGCAGTGACCAGGACAAGGACTTTGCTTCATAGGATGTATGATACAAGGCACTCAGTACACATTAACAGTGTGTTACATTTTCATTTTGAAAACAATGTATGTTCCCAGGGGCTGGAACAAATGACTTGCTATTACGTGTTAACATCGTTCTTCCAAAAATTCCATTAAGTGGGAAAGTTTGCGGTATTCCTGTTGAGAGCCAGTGAAGTAGTTTGAGCACCTGTACAGTCTTAGCTTGACTTTTCTGAATGAAACTTCAGAGTTACTACATTTTCGTAATAAGGTAAGTCACCCTTGACCATCTAGGAGCAATTCACTCCCACGGCCGAGAATTGCTTGCCATCCTTGTGGCTTCATGGGATCTGTCCAGCGTTCTCTAAGCTAATAGGTACAGAAACATCTATTCAACATTAAAGAAAATCACATTGCCACCAGGACTACCCTATCCCCAAACTATGGATGGTTTGCCACATTTACACTCCCTCCTTTTCCTCTTAGCTTAATGCTGTGTTACCTGACAATAAAAGCTCATTTCTAAAAACCATCAAGGAATTGTCTATTACATTGAAAAGGCATTGCTGCAATCTGCTAAGGTAATCCTGCATTTTAATGAGAGGGCAGAGCTCTAAGGTCACCCTCATCCTGCTGCTGCTTCGCTGCTCCCTGGCTCCGGGACGTAGGCAGTGGCAGCTCTGAGGGGGCTGCGAAGGCAGAGGCCCCATGGCATCTCAGAGCGCAACTCCACAGCTGCTTACATCTCCACGCACACGCGTGATGTGCACCCACGAGTGAACGCTTGAGGCCCGTGCTGAGAGCCTGCACGGGTCTCTTTTCCCGCTGACCCCTCAGGCAGGGATCCTGGCTGGCGAGAGCGACACGAGGCACACAGCGATTGTCCCTTCCCGGTGACTGGCACCGCTGGTCCCGAGAATCTGCAATGCCTGGTCTCCCTGGCAGCCACTAAAAAGTGACAGAGAAGATGGAGCGGAGACTGGCTGGAACCGGGAGGGAGCCGGGGTACGGGAGATGACGTTTCTGGACCTCCGAGCTGCGCTTTCTGCGCTTTTACACACACAGCCCTGCGCAGCTGGCGGGCAGGCAGAGAGACCAGAGCCCCGTCCTCTGAGATCATTACTCCAATTGCACCTGGAAGCCACCGGCCGGCTGGTGCCCCGCGCGGGGCGGAGGAACGCTGAGAGCTGGGCGAAGGCGCCCGCAGGACGCCTGGCACTCGGAGGCGCCGTGCACCCTGCAGACGCGTCCGCGCGCGGCTCTCCCGGCGCGGGGCAGGTGCCTCGAAAGCCGGATTTCCCAAGCCCGTCTCCGCTGCCTCCCCGCCGCTCGCTCGGGCGTGGGCACCCACCGGCTCGTCACAGCACCCCAGCGGGACAGGTCCCGCCGTCCCGCCCGCTGCCCCGCCGTCCGCCGCCGCCGCCGCTCCCTCGCGGCCGGCCCCAGGACTTGATCCCGCGCAGCGGTCCCGCGCATGGTCTGGCGCCCGGGGGCGGCGGCCGCTGCCCGTGGCCGGGGACTCCCCGGCCTTCCGAGCGACCCCGTGCCCGGGCGGGCGGCGCCGGCGGCGGGCGGGGCGGGCCGGGAAGCGGGGGCTCCTCCGGGGGTGGGAGCGCAGCTCGGCGCCCGGCCGGCCTCCCGCCGCCCCCGCGCCGCCTCCCGCCGCCCCCGCGCCGCCGCCGCGCCCGGCGCTGCCTCCAGGCCCGGGAGGGGCCGCCGCGGTGCCCGGGAGGCGTGCGTGCCCGGCGGCCGCGGCGCTCACCAGCAGCATGCTGTATTTCCAGATGGTGATCATGGCAGGGACGGTGATGCTGGCTTACTACTTCGAATACACGGACACGTTCTCGGTGAACGTGCAGGGCTTCTTCTGCCACGACAGCGCCTACCGCAAGCCCTACCCGGGCCCGGAGGACCGCAGCGCCGTGCCCCCCGTGCTCCTCTACTCGCTGGCCGCCGGGGTCCCCGTGCTCGTGGTAAGCCCGCGGCTGGGCGGGGGTCGCGCTCGCCCTCGGGGCCCGGCCCTGGGGGGTCGGGGGCGCAGGCTTTCGCGGCTCAGAGTTCCTCCAAGTGGACGGCAGCCCCTTCCCCGCAGGCCGGGTGGGTGCCCGGGAAGCACCCCAGGTCCCCGCGTCCCACCCCGCGCCCCCGCGGCGGCGGCTGCGATGCTGGGCGACCTAGGGGCGACGGGAGGGGAGAGGGGCTGTGGGAGGTGGTGGTCGCGAGTGGGGGCGGACGACGGGGGCCTCGGGGTGCCTCCGGCTGGGCCCGGGTGGGTCTGTGGCCTCGGTTCCCTCCGCTGGCCCCCGGGAGTGAGGGGAGAAGCGGATCAGTGGCTGCGGTGGGGAAGGGACCCCTGGTTCCCCAGTGGGGCACGCGGTCCCCCTTGATCACCTCCTTCAGATCAGATGGCCAGTTGGGCTGTGCTGGCTGGAGCAAAATCCTCAAAGAGAGAGAGAGAAAAAAAAAAAAAAACGGAATTTGGGGATTTCTAGGTGAAGAGGCCAGGGCCACGGTGCTTCGCCCGAAAGCCGGCACCGTCCCCAAATCCCAAGAGCACTTCAGGTTTATTTAAAGGCTGCGCCCTCCCCGGGCGGCTTGAGTCCTTGACTCTTGGAACCTGGCTGGGAAAGCCTTTTGGATTTAGGGACTGTGGGTGTGTGAGAGACAGGGAGTGTGACCTCAGGGAACCATGTTCTCCTACAAACTATACATATAAATGTAATTATTGGAATAATAATCACCTCATCATTTACATACGTGAGTACGATGCTAAGAGATTTGTGGGAGAATGGGCCCTGATTCTTTAGGAAACCTGCTTCTGGATGATTTCTTTCTGTTGACAGAGTATTGGAGATTCCCTTCCGGTGTTGCCGTCCCCCTCCCCACTTAGCAAATAGAAAACTAGAAAGCCAAGAGAATTGGGAAAGTGGGATTCTATTTACAAGGGTTGAAAGTAGAAGTCGCAATTGTTAGTGTTATCTGTTTTGTCCATTCGGCTTTCGTACGTATTTTATTTTAAGACAAGTTATTTAGTGATTTATATAAAAAAGAAGTTTTTAACGCACAAAAAGGAATTCTATGAACAAACAACTTTCTGATAACTTAAAAGCGATTTTGTCATAGATGCTGTGCTAATTGAGCTCAAGTGCAGTTCTAGCATGATGGTGTGAGAAGTGTTAGATCTTGTCCCAGAAAATGTTTCACTTCCTCTCCTTTTTTTTTTTTTTTGACTTTGCAATTTGCTAAAATGTGCCAGAAACCCCAACTGTACCTTCTCAGCTGTGCTGCCTTTTCTCCATTTGAAAAGAAAGCAGAGGAAAATTGGTGTGTTTCTTGGGTCCTTTTTGTCTCCTGCAGATTCTGAGTTTCCAGGAGGATGTTTTCCAGGAAACTAAGTAGCTCAGGAAATTTAAAGGACATTAAAAAAAAAGAAGAAGAAGAAGAAGAAGAAGCTTTGTGACTTTCAGGTCATGCTTCGATTCAGCTGCAGCCGTAATCGATAGTGTCTGTAACCTGTCCCTGGGTTGTTGCTCTTCTGGGTCTTAGTTAAATGAGATAACACTTTCAGATGCAAACCAGCTGCCCATGGTAGCAGGTGCCTTATTGACCCAAAATTTTGACAATTCTCCATCTAGAGGAGACACCGAGGGGCCGTGGGGAGTCAGGGATTATTGAATGTCTCCTCTGTGCCGGTTCCTACATGGTTATGATCACACATGTTTGCAGGGTATTCCTTCCAAGAGATACTTCCGTTTAACATCTGAAGAAACAGGTTTGACTAATAAATTGGAAACGTCTAAACACACAATGGGATGGACACGGGGTTCATGTGCTCCTAGGACTCGTGCCAAATGATGCACTCCTTCCCCTGGTTCGAAAGAGGGTGCTCCTTGGAGTTTGGGAACTGGCTGATGGAACAGGCGTTGAGGATGTATGTGGATGGATTGCTTAAAGGGACATTCAGCTTGATTTTCATGTTCTGAGTTTCAGTTCTTTACGAGAGAATGGAATTGAGAATCAATCAGAAAGAAGTGTTGGGTTTTGGAAGATGGCTGAAGCCCGTCTGTGTTTCCCTTTCTGCTCTGAGCAGTAGCACGTTCTGTCAGCTCATGAAGAGTTGAAAGAGTGAGGGCAGCTCTGCTTTTCTGTTTTCCTCAAGGACAACTGTCACATCGCACTCTCTGACGTGCAAATAATGCTATTAATAATAATGGCAATAATGTCAACACCAGTGGGATTTTTACAGTATTTTGGATATTCTAATAGGTTTTTCACATACCTTATATCCATTTAAAATTTGCATTGTCTCTGAAAACCTTTTTCACTATAATCATGTAACATTTTGGAAAAGAAAGGCTTAGAAAAGCTAAGCAACATGTTCAGAAACCAGGGCTAAAGTGTTGCATCCAAAATTATAACCCTGATGCATTTACTAACTTTCCAAATTTGTAGTTTTCTATTATAGTAGGTTAATATGTTTACTCCTAAGTTACACTTTTGTATTGTGGAGATAGAGGATCTCCATTTTACACACACACACACACACACACACACACACTCACAAAATTTTTAAGCTCATTTCTAATCCTTGAAATTTTGAAAAGTGGTCATTACTATTGCAATTGATGGATTTGTTTCACACTTGTGAAAATTATTGATCTCTAAGTTAAAGACCACATATCTTTTGTATTTTATGACTGTGTACAGTGTTGGATTGGAGTTCTCATTGGAAGTCTAACACACCTGGATTCAGATCCAAGTTATAGTCTGAAGCTCTACTTCTTGTGTAACCTTGAGCAATTCATTTAAGATTTTTAAGCTTCAATCTCCCCATTGACAAGATTTTTTGATATTCAAGTAGTTATAATATGACTTATAGCTGGTTCTCCATAAGAGGTCACCATATTATCAATATTATCTATTTTTTACTTTTTGTAGGGCTAGAGATTGAACCCAGCATCTTACCATTGAGCCACTTTCTTAGCCCAACATTGTTGTTAATAAAATAACTGTTCAATAAATGTTTACTGATTCCCTGTGTTGTAAGCTCTGTGTGTGCAAAATAGATTCTAAAGGAAACTTCAGAAGTCTAGTCCTAAGAAGTTTATAGATTAATGTGGAAATTGAGCTAACCACACTAAAGATTATGATGTAACAATCAAAATAAAAGTAGTATATGTGTATATATTCATCTACAAAGCATGGTGCATGTACCATAATGGCATCTGAGCTCAGAGGAGAAGATCAGTTTTGTTTGAAAGGGCGAAGAAAGACGTCATGAGGGCATGGTGGCACTTGAGGTGTGTCTCCAAGGAGTGGTTGAAATGACATTTGGGTTATCACACCACAGGACAATTTTATGAGCAGACTAATGAAGGAAGAAAATATGGGCTGTGCCATTGGAACAACTATTGTTTACCTTGTTTCAGAGAGCTATGTTCTGGAAAAATGGCATGTGTGGTTGAGGACAAAAGTTGGAGTGACATTGTGGTTGAGGACAAAGGTTGGAATGTCAGGCCGAGAAATTTTTTAGTTTCTTAGGAAATGAGTAGAGACACATGCTGATGGGTGGTGGGTTTTTTCCCCCATTTTATTGATATGTATAAGTGCAAAATTTAAGGTTTACATTGGTTTGGGGCACATATATATCTAGTCAAGGTAACAAGACCTTCCCTGCTTTCCTTTCGGTCCACCCCCTACCCACTCCCACAACCCATCCCCCACCTTCTGTTCCCTTTATTTTTCACTTTAAGTTCTGTGAGAAAATTGTGATCTGGGATCTGGGTGGTGTTTTAGGGCAGTGCTGGCACAAGAGTGTGTGAAACTCTTCTATAATCAAAATACTTTTGTAAGGCCATTTTAACTCTGCCCCAATGTTGTATAATATCCTAGTTGTGTTTCAGGGAAAAAAGATATGTACTTCTTTCTTAGATAATATGGTTTATCAACTCTTTAAAAACAGGCATTTTTTTAGTTTACTCTGTAGCACTTGTTGAAGAGACACATAGCATATGCAGATATAAATTTAATCAGTGAGCTTTGATTTTCATCGATTAATGGCAGTAGTTTCTGCTTCCCACATTTGTATTTATAGACCATTAAGAGCTGTTGTTCTTTAGAGCCCTAAGCAACATAGATGATCTGACAGAGACAAATTTAGCCCATCTATCGTCATGGAGCTGGAATCCAGATAAAGATCAAACCCCCCAGGTGGCCCCCTCATACCAGGCAGGGGGCTTGATGGTTAGGGCATGTTCCATATATTTTGTGTCTGCTGTCCCAGGATGCTTCCTTTGGACCCTGAATCAGGTTTGAGGTGCTGTGGGTACTGCTGCCACCCTGGGCACCGGCATCTCTGATTGCGGTGGAGGCAGATAATGACAGAAAGGCGCCCCCTACCCAGTGCTTTCCCATGAACATCTTCCACTCTAACCCTCACCCTGCATGTCTTCTCCAGTCCTCATTGGAACCCAACCCTCTGACCTGGTGTTGGACACAAAGCACAGACATGGGTGCCAGACAAGGCTGAATTCCTACCCTGTTTTGTCTTATTCCCCAGCCATGTGCCATTGCCACAGTCATAGTCCTCGTTCTCTGAGGGCCAACACACTCACCTCTTAGAGCATCAGTATGTGTAGAGGTTATGATCATAGATTCTGGACTATGGCTGCTGGGACTGAAGTCCAGAGTTACTGTTTTCCAGCTGTGGGAACTTGAACTAGTGAGTCTCTCCCTGCCTCCATTTCTTTAACTGTAAACTGGAGATAATACAAACACTGGCCTCCTGGAGTTACTGTGACCATGAGATGAGTTAGAGCGTGCTGGTATCAGACAAGTGTCCAGCTATGTGTGTGATGGTTCCCTGCACTTTCCTGCTTATGTTAGGGTGATTGATCAGAATGGCCTTGCAAATCCCCCAGGAAGATGTCTTTGTAGTGGATTCTGAGGTTGGAAAAATATCAGACAGGTGGAAGCCACCTAATGCGGTCCCACGTCCAACCGGTGAGTCTGAGTAGTAGGCAAGGCAGAACAAAGTATTAAATCTTGCATGTGTTTATATGCACGTGTCATTTTCTTAGTAATAATTCTGTTTCCGGAATCAGCTTGATGAATCCTACCCACATCAATCCCCCCATTTCTTTAAATAGACTAACCCTAGGAAATCATTGTTATTCGCGTCCTATGCACCAAACCTGACGTTAAGTACATTCCGTACACTTATTAATACTCACTATGCACAAGTTTTCTTTAGAATACCTTTCACTAAATCTACTTTATCCATGACATGTAAGATTTTTGGTGAGATTATTGTATCAAATTAAATTATTTAATTTATTAATGTGATGAGTTTTCAGAATAAAATTATGAAAACTTGGGAGGGGAGAAGTTAATTGACCAAATCAATGTGCCAGAGACCCCATGCCAGTCACCAGAGCTGTGTATTTCGTGCTTTCGTTAAATACCTTGGTCCTGACATATTAACTAGTCTTTAAAGAGTTTTAGTCATCCTGAGTCAATACCAAGAAAGCCAAGATTTTCTCAAACCTTCTGTCCTTGATTTCAATTTCCCTGGCTGGATGGGAACCTTTGTGTGTCTTTGCAGATAACAGTGTCTGATGTGGGGTGTAGGAAATTGTTTTGTTTCCTCTGGAGCTTGGAAACATCGGGGAGAGGTGGGTGGCAGCAGAAGGGATTTGGAGTCCCATTGTTCTTGTTTGAAGGCGCGCCTTTATCCCAGGAGCACGCACAGCCACAGAGCTGCTGGCACCCACGTTCTGGTAGACCTACCCTCTGGCTCCAAATCTGCAGACTATGGGGCACAGAGTGGTTAAGCCACCTCTGTTTCTAAGACACACTTTGAAAAGTGGGAGCTAGCACTAGTTTTCAGGCGCACTATTTATGTTTAAATGCCATTTTGTTAAAGTCAGAGCTTCCATGATTTAACCAGATGATTAAACAGATGATTAACGCTTCCATGATTTAACCAAGATGACCTAAAGGAACTACTCTAGTGTAGTCTAGCAGTCTGTTTGATCTCCTTCTGGTAGCTCCTAGTGCATTCATTTGCTTGCATATTTTCATTCATATTCACTCATTCATATTCTCTTTTTCTCCTGCTTTCCACCCTTTCTCTTCTTTCTTTTCCTTCTCTCTCTCTCTTTCCATTTATTTCCTCTGCTTTGCATACTGATCAGGAGTTGATAACGCTGAAGGAAAAGCCAAACCCCAGGAATCTAAACCCCAGTTTCTCCATCTCTACTGCCCTCTCTTAGTCTCTTTCCGTGTTCTCTCTCTTCCTCTCTCCTTATCCTCTCTCCCTCCATCCTCCCTTCTCGTTATTTGTTATTTTCTGAGGCAGTGACGTGATCTGACAATGGGTAACACACTTCTTACTACCTTTTGGAGACCTTATGAGAATTGAATGGGTGCAAAAGAACCTTAGAGATAATAAACCACTTCGTACATATCAAGAAAACACAAGAACAGGTTCCACAGGTTGTGAAGCAACCTGGCCATGAATGGTAGTTGGCACCACCTGCAGCACTATGTTGCCAGCTTTTTATGTTCACTCTGGTGTACAAAAAGTACGTAAAAATGAATGCAGTTTTTGTGTTTCTTTTCTGGTTTTCCTGTAGGAAATGCAGTTAATGTGTGAAAAGACCAGAGTGTCAAATGGCCTCATCACTAATTATGCAGGCTATTACCCTAATACCCAATGCTGTTTCTCAAAATATTTCAGTATCTTCTGAATATTGTCAAAGCTCTTATAAAAATTGTCTATTTCATTTCTGTAATTGGAAATAGTATCTCCAGGGAACGGTGTCCATACGCGGCATCATTTGTTAAGCATTTATTGTGCCACACCAATTTTTAAATTTGTACCATGTCCAAAAGATATTATTTATAAAAGTTTTTGATGAATAATAATGTACCTACCATCTACTAGGTGTGGTGACATTTCTTGGGCTTTTAAAATGAATAAAGCACATTTCCCTTGCTTAATCAGTTCAGATTATGCATAAAAATTACCTCTCCAAGCCTCGGTTCTTTTGTCTGTAAAATTGAGATAATAATATTTAATATTCTATCTTCTAAGAATTAAATATACACATGAACTAAGATTTCAATGAATGATAGCTGCTCTTTTAACATAAATGCTAGTAATTTTTATTGATAGTACAGTATAAAATGACATCATATGCACTTAATCATTTTTTGTTGAATGAATGAGGCAAGCCAGTTAGCATTCACATTAATCCTCTTAGATATTATATGGGATAACACATCTAGGGAGCTTTAACAGTCCGCTCCAGTTAGTAAATGACACATCCAGGATCTGCACCTATTACTTCAAGTCCAGTGCTCGGCTGGCTACATGCAGTTGCCCACTAATGTGACTCACAGCATAACTGATGGCATTCCCACTAGGCAGGGGAGACTTGACACCTATTGACCCTATAGAAATGCGCTCCCTGCAGTATTCATATGCTTGATAGCGTATAGGCCAAGCTATAAAAAAATCATGAAAACGGCAATTTAAAACATATGTTCAGAGAGAAAAGCTTCATTGATTCCTAAGACCAGTACCGTAGCCAACACAACTTGATTTTTTTTTTTTTGTTTCCAGATCTACATTCATCTGTACAAATTGAGAGGGCAAGCTCTGATGTCACCGTTATGATCTGAACCTGTAGTTATAAGGACCCTTCTAATGGACTTTAGCAAATTATAAGGAACATGATTCTGGTGGATGATATTTTAAAATATGTGAAATGCAGTTCCATATCCAGTGCTATTTAAACTATTTCCGAGAATGCCGGTTTTCACTCAGCAGCCTGGTTACTTTTTTTGTCCTGTTATGACAGATGTCGCTTGAGAATCGCTGTCAGTAAAATCACTGTTTGGGAGGAGGGGTAAAAACAGAATTCTAGAGTTTCCCCCACTCAAGTCAGGTACATTTAAAACTTTGAAGCCATTTTGGTGGCATTTTTCACTGAGAGAACACACGTGAGTGACAGGCATAGGGAAATGAGTGTGTGTGCGGTGTATCTGCATTAATTTATTACATTTGTGATTACTTGAATATGATTATTTTTATCTCTTTCTAACTTTAATAGTGCTTCCCTGAGTCATGTCCACTCCTTCTGCAAAAATCCAACTTTCTGGAACATTCTGATACACCCTTGTAACACTGACTCCTCTGGACATGGCGTGAGCTCTCACATTTCCTGTGGCTACATTCCTACAGTGTACATCATATTTTTGTGTATGTTTCCATCTCTAGACATGAGCCTCTCATAGTCAGAGTATCACAAACTGACTCATGCCAAACTATGCAAATGTTTTTTGTAGATAAGATATCCAGGCACTTACTGAAAATTTTTGGTGATGATAGCCAGATGGATTTGAATTCTGAGTCAAGCTAAATTACGCTGAGTTTACAGTTATTTAATAACCTTTCATCCAAACAAGCAGAACAGTGGGAGAACCTTGCTTGTAAGTTCCTGAGCTCCCAACACTATCCTTGGGTGTGTTTTAGCCTCATGAAACCCTTTGTGAAGGGTCATCGCAGCCAGGGGTGGTTCTGTGTCCTCAAGCGTGCATGCTTCAACCTGAAATCCCTTTAAAATGAAAATGACTGGAGACATTCTCTATCCCAAATGAACCACTAAGCTGAAAGCTTCACCGGATTCTTATACCCTGTGCATTCACGCATGTGGGGCGTGTCTTCACGCGATTGTAGTCGACTCACGTCGATTGAAAGTATTTCATTTAACCCACAAACTTCCATTTTTAGCATCCATCAAACTAATTACAAATATCTACTTTCATGAGTAAAAAAATCTCTTTTTTGTATCCACAATGCTAATTGAATCAGTTGTTAATTTTCATACAGAGAGCAAAAAAGACTTTGGCAGTAACTTAAAAGCAGAACCTTTCTGATAAAAACGTATCAATTGCATAGACTTTGTCTTTTAGTAGTAGTTTAGGCAGACTTTCCCAGGTTAGAACATAAACAAATTGATATGTGCAAATCATACACATTAGACAGAAGTGAAAAATTACAGACATTATAATGTAAGAACTTTTTTGGTATATGTACTCAAAATATGTTAGCTAAGTGGACAACTTAATAATTTTGTGCTTCTTATACCACATGTAGATGCTGCTAGTCTGTTGTAAGTTTTTTAATTGTTTATTGAAAATTTACTCTATGCTTGACGTGGTCTAAAAATATCGGAGACACTTAGGATTGAAACAATATAGATTGAAGCAATGTTATAGGGGGAAATGTGTTCCTGTTCTCTGTCCTTCCTCCTTATTTGATACTTTCTTTTAACAAATATTTAGTGAGTACTTTTCGTGGTCAGCACTCCTTGAAATTAAGATTTAAATAGGTTAATTATTTTCTTCAAATCCCCAAACCAGGATTAAAACCCAGCAACCCCCCACCCCCACCAATCTTTTACAGCAATACTAGGAAGTAAAAGAATTGTGAATCACAGGGCAGCAAATGTAAATGTAGCCCTGAAATAGCTGCATATTATCAAAAACTCTTGTCATTTCCTCTCTAAGGGAAGTCGGGTTTTTGTTGATATAACTAGAACCTCTATGTGTTTCTATTGCAACGATCCTTTTTTTTTTAAAGGGTGCTTTCAATAGTGCCAGCAGAAACTGTACTTTTTTATCTCCACTTCAGATTTCGCTTTTTCTCACACTGGGGTGCATAGAAGCACTTTTCACACTGAGAAGCATCTTGTGTTTCCTGAGACCGCATCAAAGCAGAATGCCATGTCTCACAGACACGAACATTGAGAGATGCTGGATAGAGATGGTGCACCTGGAGATTCATCTTGTTATGTAAAATGAACTCCTAACATTTCCAATTAAAAGAAAAAAATTGAAGAGGAAACCAGTGCCTTTGAGTTGGTGACAATGACCTCTTCCTTCACATGTCCCTGGGCAATGTTGGGTTTGCTCAGTTACTAAAATGAATGAAGAGACTTAGTTAAGACTACGTGACAACCCCTTTGGTCTTTCACAAAGAGAACCTTGTTTCCTCTTCTCTCTGGCTTCTCATCACATGATTACTTGGGGTACCCTTTTCATTTTTTTCCTGGGCTAAGTCTAGAATACAGATATGGGAATGCAAGTAGACATTTTATCCCAGCAGCGCTATCAAGCTCTTTTGCTTATTTTATTTTTTGGAAAAAGATTTGTGAATTCAGTGTGAAAGACAACATGTTCCTTCATAGCTGAAATTTTTTAGCCCTGAAAGAGGACTTAGAAATCATATAGTTCTGACTCTTAATTTTCAAGCCAATACCTAGAGAGTTTAAATGGCTTGTTCGATGCCATACAACGAATGAGAGATTATACAAATGGCCAATGTATATGGATGGAGTCCTTGGAGTGTACCAAGCTTTCCACATATTAGCTAACTTAGCCCTCGCCACACCACAGTGTTGTGAGATCGGCCCTATTGTTTTCCAAATTTATACAGAAGAGCACCAAGGCTCACAAAGATTAAACCACCAACCTATGAACCCACAACATGGAAATAGCCTCCGCTGCTGAATAATCTCATCTGTGCTTGCAATATGGGGCTGGCCTTGTACTACATGGGCTTTTGTCTTCTCCTAGATGGGATAAGCCCAATGTAATGTTTTGAATTGAGAGACAGAGAAATAGAATATTTGATGTTCTTTTTGCTTGTGACCTTACACATTTCCATCCAAATTTTTTTTTTACTGGATACTATGTGTATAATTAACACAACATCTATGATAATTAAAAGGTAGAAAGAGGAAGGCAGAAAAACCCCATTTAATTCTCAAATCATTTGACTGTATGATCCTTCTTTTATGTTTGTAACATCGTATCTTTTCAGATAAAAGTAAAGCCATAGTTGAAATTTACTGAAGTTTTATATTACAGAAATAATTTGGTTCTAAGTTCTTATAGTGCACATTTTAACAGAATTGTAACTATTGCTAATATGTAGATGTCATATAAATATGTACTATATCTTTGTCAATACATACAATATCTACTATGACTGAGAAAAAATCACTGCTCCAAGGTTTGGCAATGAGGAGCGGCAAGGAAGTTTTATCTTTAAGAGAAGAGCATAGGCATCTACATATTTATATTTTGAGTTCATATATATTTTTGAAGAGGCACGTAAAATTCTTAGGGTTCTTCTAAAAAGTGTAAAATCTTGTGGTCAGTCCTGGTACTCTGGCTTGGGAAGCAATCATGACCTGAGAATCAGTTCTCTGCAGTGCTGTGCCTTCGGTGATTTTCCCTGCGACTCATTTCTGTTCATTTTAATGGTTCTAGCCTTTAATATCCACAGTTTGAGGCCCACTCTTTGATAACTTTTCCTTGATATCTTGTGTCAACAGTAGCTTATGTTTCCAGCCTACCATTTTGGGGATAATGGTCGTTCCTTCTCTTAATAGTCTCCATAAAAAGAAAAGTGTTGATGTGCATGTGCCACGAGTTGCTGGAGATAAAATAGCACGACGCAGTAGAAAGAACAGTGATTCACTGTAGCTACCTCAGCATTTCCCCTTGCCCAACTGCTTACCAGCTTTTACATTTTGAGCTGGCCAGGTCATTTTTTTTGCTCTCTGTATCACTAGACATATTTTGGAAAGGTGTGAACTCCAGTTGAGACAGGAGACTGATTCATTGCTTCCCCAAGCAGCCTTTTCTGAGTATAGAACAAGCCTATTAGGCCATTCTATCTTCTGATAAAATGAAATCTGTCTCCCCAAATCTTTTATTTACTGGCCTCTCTCAATGTTTTTAAGCCATATCTAACCACTGAGGTAATGCCTGATATTTGAAGTCATTTTTTTTTTTTTTTAGTTCTTTGATTACGTCTTTTGAGACTGCAAATATTTCATCTTCATATGGCCTGGATTCAAATTTATTCTACCATTTGTCTGTCCACACATCTGTTCTCCAGATGTCTTATGTTATTGTCTTTTATATTCTCATTAAATGATGCAGTTCAGGTTTGACAAATATAACAAGAATAATGTTTATTTTATATACTATTTTATTCAATAATGCATTATTCCTGAGTGGATATAAACCCACATTTTGGCCATTTACCTCACCTGTGAAGGAGGCAGGCTCAATTTATTTTTCCCACATAGACAAAGACACAGCACATACTGTGTTCCCTACATAACCACAGTGGATGCTGTTAAGAAGTCACGGCATTTTCCCCTGTTGGAATCTGATCTAGTTTTCTTAGTCTTTAACATCCAACTCCAAGCAACCTCTTTGTGGACTTGCCATCTTGGAATCTAATGATTATTAAAATGCTCTAAGTTGTATGCAACACATACAGCTAAGTATTTTACTACATGATTAGGCATCATGGCTAATTGCAAATGGAATGTTTTGTCTATCAAAAGATTATAAATTAAAGTGGGGTAGCAAACACGTCATATGTCTTTGCTCATCACACTTTGCATGATGTAATGCCTTCTGAATGGTATATATACATGATTATTTGAACATTTTAAAAGAAAATAATTAATAGAAATCAAAATCACTACAAGTGCCCCCTTATTTAAAACTATTGTTAATTTACTATGAACTTCAATAAATATTATTCTTCATGATAAAATGTTTAGGTACACTACCCATTTGCAGACACATTATAAAGTTCAAATTATTTTTTCCAAGACTCAGACTTTTAATGCTCTATTTTCTTCCCTGTCATCAATGATTTCAAATATTTTTCCATGCGTTTTCATTTAATTCCTTAATTAAAGCTGTACAGCATGTAGTTCAAAATAACTCTCATTCCCTTTAAGTGGACACTGTCTAGAACACCTGTCATTTTATGTTTTTTGTAATTATACTTTTGATCCATATTGTTCATTTCCCAATGTATTTAGTTGTGTATAGAACATGTGTTTATAATTTTAAAATACCACTGTTTAAGTATTTTTAGTCTATATTTTCTTCACCAAGTGTGACATTTTACATATTTCGTTATAATTTAAAAATTTTCTCTAAAATAAATTCGATGATTCAAAAGCAGATCATCTTCCTTTCAACTTCGTAAGTTAAACCATCAAAGCATGTTATATTTAAAATATGTTTATATGGTAAAATTAGAAAAAAATTCAATGTTCTTCTGATGTAGCATTCTGCTAGCTGGCAGAATCTCTAAATGAGATCAGTCATGAGTTTATTGTCACTCGGGACATCTGAATCATTCTCTGTACATTTTCATTAGTAATCATAGATTAGGAGTTGACACACTTGACTCAATACATAGAACTATTTTTGAGGAGCTTCTTTCCTCAGAGAGTGATAAAAATCAGTGGTACTTCAGAGAGTGACATTAGTAAGGAAAGACTCAGTGCTGCTTGGGCGAGCAAATCACAGCTTCAATTAACTTCAGGCAGAATGGGGAAAATGAAATTAGGATTTTATTGTTTATGGATACTTTTCATTGAAATGCAGGATTTCCCAATTAGAGTAAAATGTCAAACAAGTGCAAATTAGCTCCACACCTTATCAAATGGTCGCAAGTGAAATAGTCTAGCAACCATTGCATTAAGGCCCAATTATCGGGAATTCATTCCATTGTATGTTCACTAAAGGATGTTGGCCAAGTTCTGTGTGTGGTGGGGTGAGTCCTAGATATTCGCAAGTGGGAGGAAGGACTCCTGGGTTAGCATATTTTAACTAATTTGGACAGAACTCATGCAGCAGGGAATAGGAGTAAGATGAGAAAGATGGAAGAGAGAATCAGGAGGGAGGAGCCGAAGCTAGCTAGGTAGGACAGGGAAGGAAAGGTGTTCCAAGCCACACACAGCCATTTGGGCTGGGGAAAGCTGCTGGCTTGAAGGACTGCAAGAATTTCAGTGATGGTTAGATGCAGGACACACAAGGAAATAGGCTCAGAGCACAGGGTGTTTCATAAAAAAGATATTTTAATGAAAACCAAGAGTTTGATGTGCAAATTTCTTTATGTGCTTGAAGAAGTAAACCTATGATACAATTCTTAACTCTTTGTCCTCTCTATTATCTAAACCTTCTGGTCTTACAAAGGAAGATTCTATTTGAAGACAGATTTTAATTTAGTAAACTAACAGGAAAAAGAAAAATGCTGTTTTAGAGTTTTAAGGAGTCTAGGATAGTACTTAGGATGTGGGTCTCAGCTGCCAAGTGTGTTTCAGGAATTCCTGTGTTTTCTTGTCTTTCAAATAAAAAAATACCACACGAATTTTCAAGTGTTTGTTACTAAGAAATTGACTTCTATAATATATGTATTATATGATTTAAGTCTTTTTTTTTAGTGTCACAGACAAGGCTAGAAGACCAATATTTGTGCAATAATAAACATATATGTTGAAAGGTACAGTTAAATGGTGTTATTTTATTACTGTGGCTGTTTTGTTTCTATAATTAAGTCATCTTGACTTGCATTTTCCAAATTGCATAACAGGTGTGCTCACCTGTATAATAAATGCCTTCAGTGTTCTCATTGTATATAAAAATTGAAGTGAATTATATTTACTTATATGTTGTTTTAGAAACTGGAGATATAATGTTGCAGTTGTTTTAGGAAAATACTGTTTGATTTTAATGTGAAACTGAACAGTATTATTCTTAGTAGGAGATATTCATAATTTCCTGTTTATAGTACCAAAGATTAAATGTGGATGGTTTTCTTGCAAGATACACTATGCTTCTAAATTTAGTCATCTAATTAAGATTTCCATTCATGGTAAATGACTTCAAAGAACACATAAGACAGGCTTTCCACAAACAAGCGTTGATTGGATTAATTGGATTTGCATAAATTTTGTGATGTAAATGTGCTAGCATCTTGGCTTTTTCACTTAAAAGGCTGACTTTAAGGGAACTTGAAAGAGGAAACACATTAAAGTTTGCAAAGGAGGCATGTAAAAGGAGTCAGGTTAATGGCACAGCAAGAACAAACCATTCAAGAGCAGTAAAAGCTTTGGCAGCTGTATAGATAGGTCAAATCAGAAAAGCTGGTCACTGAGAAAAAAAGATGAGAGATTCAGACAGACCACAAAATTTTGATGTTTCTATGAACAGAAAAAGGGACAAGAACAGCCTTGATGCCTGAGCTGTTTTTGATTACTGAAACTGGGGGATTTTGTTGGTTTTTTAGGAACTGGAAGACCAAAAAAAAAAAAAAAAAAAAAATGCTCTGGGCATGCCAGTTTCTGTTAATCAGTTCTAATGGGGAGTCACTTGGACATCACAGATCAGTGTTGAGTTTGGGTTATGGAAGACATGACAGCGTAGAGCTGGACTGTTGAGGGGAGGCGAGGGCAGGCAAGGCAGAGGAAGTAAAGAGGTGGCAAAGTGGAAGGAAGCACCTGAACAAGACAGGCAGGATAGTGAGAACTGGGATCAAGACGGGGCAAACATAGAACAGGGCAGTGAAGTGAGGCCTGGGCACACAGTCTGGGGGGCGGGGCTGGAGAGCCCACAGCAAGTTCACCAGCTGTGGGAGACCAGGAACCACCCTAGGAGGTACTGATTCACAGTTTACAGGGGTCAGAAATGGAATTGAGGGAGAGTCTAAAAACAGATATGAGGTAATAGAGTTGTGAAAGCTTTGCTTGGGAACCAAACTTCTTGCTCCCAGTTGCTCCTGCAGGAGCTATCTGTGGGGTGTTCATTAGGCACTTACACAATAAATAATAAGGTAATGCCAACAGCAGCAACAGCGTGGCTATTTACATTTGTGTAGTGTTCTGTTACTTGGAGAAAAGCTCCCAATGATCAGATGATACTGTTGTTATAATCTTTTAGAGATGATCAAATTGAGGCTCAGAAAAAAATTAAAATTGCTCACACTCATGCAGCCAAAACTTTAAGCAGATCTTGGCTTAGAAATTGTTTTAGGCATTTTAAATCTTTGTTAGGTTCTGTGCTGTGAGGAAAGAAAAGGGTAACTGCTGTGAAGATACATGAGAAGAACTTTCTGGCATCTGAAAGTCTATTTTAAGTATACAGATGCGTGCAGAAAAAAAAAAAAAAGCCTGCAGGAGAATCTAAAATTCCCAAAACTCATTTCAGTACCTAGGACAGTGCCTGAGACCTAGGTGACATGCGAAGGGATACCAGTGACATGCTTGGGAGCCAGTGGAGAAGATAAAACCAACCTGAGCTGGGTCCTTGGAGAAGTTTTTTTGTGTGAAGTCACATTCATGATCTGTCTTATAGACATACCCAGCCTCAGTACTTTGAGTTTTACATAAAGAGTCAATATCTTTTTTTTTACCATACCATTAATATTTCAATTCTTTCTTTCTTTTTTCTTTTTTCTTTTTTTTTTTGGTTAAGATGGTTTGTATAACTGATGTTTAGATACTTTCCTTAAGGTGTATCTGTTACTATATGTTATCTGAGTGTTACATAAGTCTTTTTAAAGAGGTCAGCTATCTCCCCCAATATAAGTCTTCCAAGAAAATATCAGAAGAGTGTTTTACTTCTTAGAGGAAAACTAATCTGAGAAAAAACATACCAGAAAAAAGGTATGTTCCAATAATGTCAAGATGAAGAATTCAATAAGGGAAGATGGTTCATAGAAAAGAATTCATGAACTTCCATTGCTTAAATAGCTTTGTTTATTTTTTTAAAATGTCATTTACGAATTCTAGGTGATAAGCAAAAGATTAGTGCCAAGAAAAACCAGGTTAGAGATTTTGGCTGTATGGGCGCAGGTTCATGGAAACAATGACATTATTACTGTTGGGCAAGAAGTTCAAGGGGAAAACAAAGCGTGAAAGGCACGAGCTCATTTCTCTTGCTTTATTTACTTTAAGTAGGCGATGGAGGAATAAATCACGGTGAATTGGTCATGGTAGGTTGAACCTCAGATGCCACTGACATGGGGAGCTGGATCTAATTCAGGAACATGACAGATGTCAGAGCAATTGCTTAAAATACCCATCTACTAGACAAGAGTTTCAAATGTGTGTGTTTACTCCATCCACAAATGCAAGTCTGGGTGCTCAGTTGAGTCTCCGCCATGGAACATTTTGCCATTGAAAGGTCAAGATGTTGTAATATAGAATAGAGAGGAATCCTTTTCTAAAATATGTCTTCGTAATTAATTTTATATTTGCAATTTAATAGTAGAAAATCAGATGCATACTGTCGTGGTTCGGATCTGGAGTGTCCCTCAAAGCCTCGTGTTCTTATACGTACTGTGTAGAGTTGGGAGGTGGGGCCTGGCTGGAAGTGGCAGATACTTAGTGCTTACCCTGAAGGGGCATATTGCTGGTTTCTGTCCTTCCTCCCTGTCTCTCTCTTCTACCATGCTGTAAGGATCTCTGCCCCACGGACTCCGGTTCCAGCTCTAGCTGGTGATTCTACCATTTTCCAGCCTCCCACCCATGAAAAGACTGAGACCTTCTGTAAGCTACAATACATCTTTCCTCCATAAGTTGTGGATGTTAGGTTTTGAGTCACAGTGACAAAAAGTAACTAAGTTGTACACTAAATAAAAATTCAAGAAATGAATATAAGATATATTAGTAAAGTTATTTTTCCATTCTTTTTTTGCATGTAGTCTTTGAAGTCCACATAAAATATTATACTTTTGTGACTTTTCAGTTCGGACCAACCCCTTATCAAGTGCACGAGAGCCAGATGCTGAGGACTGCTGGGAATTGCATGCCATAAAACAGAACTAGATTTTTCTCTTACTGTTTTTAGAGAAGCCTCATGGCTTCCTAGTCTACTTTTCCTGTGTGTTACGGGATACCATTCAATTGTCATGCACCATTTTGATCTATACTTCAGGAGATACCTGTGTACATTTTTTCCATATTTTATTGATATATATATATGCAATACATGAAGTTTATATTGATATTGAGCATTTTGTGCATATACATGTCATGGCACAATTACAAATCCTTTCCCTCTCTCTTTTCGACCTTCCCACTCCCTGTCACTCCCCTCCAGTTTCCATTATTCCCCACGAAAAGTTCTATGAAATAATGGTGATCTGTCTGGGTTTCTCATGTCAGAGAGACCATTTGATACTTCGCCTACTGTTTCTGACTCACTTCACTAAGCATGATGATCTCAAGTCGCGTCCATTTACCTGGGCTTTTAAAATTTCCTCAAACCAACACTTGGCTTACTGCAAGTGCTTCAAATATAATTTGAAAACAATTCTCTAAAAATAGAATGCACTTTTTCCCTTCCAGATTAAAAAAATAGAGAAGTATAGGAAAATATTAGAACATTTTATGGTTTAAACTTGGAGCAGAGCACATTGCAGATTTCCTTTACGTGTGTTTCCCTGTGGGAGGAAAAATTTTACTGCTGCATGTGGATTCTAGTGCACCACCTTTTCCTTTTGCTAGCTCTTTGTATGTGTTAAGGAACTTGGGAGGAAAGGTTTCTTGTGGCATCACGTTGGACATTCCTGTCTTTCTTTCTTTCTTTCTTTCTTTCTTTCTTTCTTTTTCTTTCTTTCTTCCTTCCTTCCTCTCTCTCTCTCTCTCTCTCTCTCTCTCTCTCTCTCTCTCTCTCAGAGGATTATCTCGTCTCTAGCAGACTCCATGGCAACAAGTGCAATTTGGACAATTTGTATGTTTTCTGAAGCCAAAACTATTGTGGCTCTGTCACAGTCCATTTAATATATGGACCAATCCACACAATCCTAACAAGCCAGGCTGCTTGCAAGGGATGGGATAAAACAATGGAAAAAGGAGTTGCCCGGGAGCTCCCAACGTAGGGGGAGGATTGGGTAACAAATTACAGACGCTAACCGCGTCCCCTACTACCCTCACTGACATGCCATTTACTCTTCATTTCTGTGATAGAGTTGGGGCCCAATATGCTGATAATGTTGGAAATGGGGAAATGTTCCTCCCTTTGCTTTTATTTAAGACCCTAATTAGGTCAGTTCTATGGATTCTGGTCTCTTCTTTTACTAAGCACAACCCATCAGGAGAAGATTAGGTCTGTATTTGTGCTTCCTTGTTAAAAGAATAGGCACAGACTGGATAGAAATTGGGAGAAGTCAGTACTTTACCATCTGCAACTATGCGTGGGGTTGATCACTTTTAGTTCACCACTATTTTGACCAAAATGTTATTGTTGGTGATTTTATTGTCACCGCAAGCATGAGCAGCCAGTACGCTGCTGCATCTTAAAAAGCTTCTGTCCATCTCTGTTGAGTGAGTCAGCGCTTCCCAGTGCTTCCTCCTCATCTCAGTGAATGTAAATCTCACACTGTAATTTTTGTCCATGGAGTGGGGATAACTCAAAATCTGTTTTCCTCTGGTTTCGATTTGCAGATGTTTCCATTTGTCTGGATGCTTTTTGCAAAAATGAGATTCAGTACAAAAACCTGCTATCCTGCATCCAGATAGGGTCAGACTGGGATCTACTCTGAAAGACTCTGGATTAAATCAGGAGCTAGGGTGTGGACTCACCTGAGGAATGGATGTGATAAAAGCATGAAAGCATTGGAGATGGTCTGTGCATATGATCTTGCAGGAAAACTGTTGCATAAAACAGGTTGTCTAGGAGAGAGTCTGTGCATCATGCAGGCTTGGAGGAGAGCCTTGGCATGACCCGGAGGTAGACAGAACATAGCTCTCCAGAATCTAGGAACAGGGTTATATTAAGAAAACCCATCACTAAATAAGGGAATGATGTCTTAGCCATTGGAAAGTTTTGCAGCAAAACTCCAGTGCCTAGAAGAGCCAACAGCTTCTGCGTTAGAAGTTCTTGGGTGCTAAGTAGGTTATTGAAACAGAAACCCAGAAACAGGCGTGAGCTAACAGATACCAAGAACAAAGTAGAAATTTCATTTCAGGAACAATGCATAAATCTTATTCTAGAGTAGAGATCATAATGTTCAAACTGAATTTGCAGTATCACAGAGTTTGGACTAGGGTTGTGTACATCTCTCCATTTTAAGCTCAGGGATTTAAGAGATCAGGGAAACTTGAGTCTAAAGTTTGGGGATCTGGGGAAAGGAGAATGTGTAGAGCTAAGGATAAAGTCGGATCAAGCACCTATGATTCATTTCATAGATTTTTTCCTTCTCTTATCTTCCACCCACTTGTTTTATACATTAAGTCAAACCACTGTCAGGTCATTTAAGGTCAGCCTGGTTCAGGGGACTTACTCTACCAATTCGGTGAAAGAGGTTTTCTGAAAGGCGAAGGCAATGTAGGCAATGTAAGAACATTTTCTCTGTTTTTATCACTTCAAGCTTATTCCCTGGTCTGGTCCCTACTCTGTTTAACTTTGATTAAACAAACACAGCCTTATCCTTTCAAGTCAGTTGCCACATAAAAATGCCACTTTCCTGGTACTTATTTCTCTTTCTCCTGACATCAATCATGTAAAATAACTTCTTCCTACTTTTCAAAACTACATTTACCAGGCTGGCATGGCAGTTACCTGCGTTTACATACAGTTACTTGTATATCTTCAATTTTGTTTCATAATACTTCACAAATTCAGGGCTTTAGTCATTTTATCCAGCTGACTTGATTTCATGTGCAAATAAAAGAAAGCACTGACTCACCCATGTAAACAATAAAAAATATGTTAGGGTGCATAACAAAGGTGGTACATTAGGGTGGCCCAAACAAGACTAATTCAATATCTGAACATCAGATTAGTGATCTAGGTGTCTCTCTGTCTTCTCTTCACTGTCACGTGTCTGCTGTACTATATACCCTTAGCCAACTTGCTTCATGATGGTACAATGGACAATCCTGTTCAAAAAGTCATATTCAAACTTGGGATGCCCACCGGAAAAAGAATATTTCTCTTTTGTGTTCCTTTTAAAAGCAAGACCTCCTATTTCAGAGGCATCATGTCTAACATTTCATCGGGCAGAATTCATCACATGCCTGGACTTAGGACACAAATTGGATAAAGAAAGTCTTCAAGACTTGATGATAAGTCATTCATTCTTTGAATGCAAGTATAACTCTGGCTGTCCTGAAGATGATGTCCTTAAGAGGAGATTGACTACAGAACAAAATCAGGAATTTTATGGAAGACAAATCAATACAAATTAGGGTTCAATCAATAATATTACATGACTTTTTAGTTTTATGTCAGGATGTGAAGAACTTCATTTATTCTAATGATGTCATGAATTATAAAAACTGATGTTTGATCAACCTACATTTCCAGCACTTCATATGACAGGTTCATTTTAATCATTTTGCTTAAGTTCATATGGAGAGATTATAATTAAGATTTTTGAAAGAAAACTTGTTTGAGGTTTTGACAGCCATCTAAATTTGCTGGCCAGCAAACTATGCTCACAATTGCTCATTTAGTCATATTGTTTACTGTCGCCTTTTCAAATATTTGAGTCCCATAGCATTCAAACAGTTTAGAGGACTTGAAACTTCTTTTAAAATTTACCCTTTGCTTTTGAATCGCAGAATTCTAAAAATGTCTGTCAGCTGTGGAATGTGATTTTCAAATGTCTGTCATGCCCTGGGGAGCCCACAAAAGGAGGATACTAAGTGAGCATGCTGCTTTTGATGCTGTCACAGGTGCTAAGTCTTTCCACCTGTTATTTATTGGTTCAGGCCCCACACCATTTGAAGTCCTCCATTGTTTTATGTCAGAGGTAGAAACAGGCACATTGGGGGCAGAGGTCATGTTCCTTGCACTGCAGTTAGCATTATACTATACAAATAGAATCTGTTTAGTCTTTGGAAGGATTGTCAACTGGCAGCAAATTTCTCAATGAGGAGACTGGGGGGGGGGGGGGGGGGGGGGGGGCGGTGGTGGATCCAGCACCTTCTGGGCCGATCTAAGGAAAAAAAAAACAGTACCATTCACCTGAAAATACTCTATACAATAAAAAGACCAGAAAGATACATGTAGTTTTGTATGAGCTAGAAAGAGCAGAACAGAAGGAAACAGCATCTGAACTTCCTCTGGGTGTTGCAGGACAGTTATCCACCTCAGTGCCAGAGGCCTTGGAGCTGGCAGTTTTTGCTCCAGCAACACTTTACACTTTCCTTAACTGCTAAGATATGATGACTCCAAATATTTTGACAATCCAATAGGACCCTGAAGAGAAGCAGACTCTAAAATTATGCATGATTTGGCCATTTGAATAAGTAAGTATTCCGAAGGATGGAAGGGGCTGGATAAGACTGATTTTTTTTCCAAGAGTAAAAGCCAAGAAGTCTTATCTTGTAATTTTTTTTACAAGCATGTTAAATAATGAAAATGCTAATTTAAATCTTACAGGGTGGGGTGATGGCAAAATAACATAAAGACTAAATTTTATAAGGAAGAGACAGTGAGCTTCAAAGTCATACTTTTTGCTGTCAACAATTAGAATCCATGGAAAGGCTTTATTTCACTTCCATATGCTTTTGCTATAGTATTCAACATCTGCAAACGAATATATAATTATTACTGTTTGAATAAATAATATTAATTTATAACATTTTCCCCCAGAGTCTCATCTTTTTCTGAATGTCCTGTTAATATTAGAGTTCTTGCTATTTTCTTGATCTTTCACCAAATTGACCTGTCACCAATATTTAGGAAGGATTTTGGGATAGTAAGCCGATCCTAAAAATCAGTTTCAGTTGTCTAGGGAGACAGTGCCAAAATTAATATTCACAGACTCATTATGACTTGCCAGCCAATACAGACTCTGTCTCCTACTCTTTGTTTTAACAAATATAGTTATTTAAAAAATTTTCTCATCCATAATTAGCTAGCTTATTCTTTATGCAGAAGTAATTAGAGAAAATTAGACTCAAATGTGCAGAATTTCAGATAAATTATTAACTTTTCTTCCTAAGAGAAAGCAAACGAATAAAATATGATAATGCCATGATAAATATAATGTCAAAACTAAAGTCAGATTACCTGGATCTGAATCTCAGGTTTGTCATTAATGACTTTAAGACCTAGGGAAAAATGATGTAACTTCGTTTCTCAGTTTCATTTCCTCTATCATGGGTAATGATAGTTACCTCATAGAGTAGTTTCAAGGACCAAATCTAATATATGCAAGATATTTTAATAGTACTTATTCTATTTGTCCATGTACACTAATGTGACTTTCAAAATGAAAATGAATGGGAACATATGTACGAATTTATATAATATGTATATATCCTAAGCTTAAAGGCATTTGTGATAATAACTAGGCTTAAAAATATGTATTTTCCATTATCTATTGGAAGCCTTTAAGTTGGTTTGCTTAATAAATTATTCAACTGATTCAGAGCTTTTAGGGTTTTGCATTTTAAATTATATATTTTCCGAATACACAGTGAGTAATAATCTGGAATGCTGCACTTATAGCAAGTGCATACCAGCCAGGCTGCAGAATGAGTTTAAGTTCCAAGATTCATCTCATTTATTTTTGGGTCTCAATCATGCTTTTCTTTGTATGTTCTCATCAAATATTTTGAATAGCCTGGTGACGTAAAAGGATTTCCTATGCAATCAGCGTTACTCTTCCTGTGAAAGCATTTTAAAAATAAAGTCCTTTAAATGTCTAGTATCCTTTGCAGCAAAAAAATGAATGGCCTTGAAAGACATTCGTTCTGGAAGTCTTTTTAAAGATGGGGTAGATGAAAAACCACGAGAATGGGAAGAAGATGGCCTGGGGATTGGCGGGAGGGACGATCTGTAGGATGAATTTGAAATTGAGGAGAGTTCTGTTTCCACTTTCCCAGGCTGAGCGGTGGCCTCAAACGTGACAGCTTTTCTCTTTTCTTGAAAAGGAGAGTGTTATTAGAGCACCACCATGCTTTAGTCTCCTGGGTATGCATTCCCATCATGCAGTGGTAGGACACCTTGAAGGTGACCGCTAACAACTCAGTCTCACTGTACAGCAGGAACCTGTGGTTTGGTACAGAAGAAATCCCAGCCATGCAGCAATATTCACTGAATTAGGTTAAAGAAAAAAGAAACATCATGTTAGAAGCCGTCTGTTACCAGACAGTAACGAAAAGCCACCACGCTGGCTTAGGTGCCCGATAATCCTCCCCTGATAGAGTTGTCACCGGCCACCATGAGGGAGTCCAATGGAGAAAAATGAAGCACTTCTCTTCTATTGGAAAAGAATGCTATTTTTTTCTAAGCTAGAAATCTGAAAGATAAAGTGAATCCCAGCGTTCCCACTGGCCAATGTCTGTTACACATAAATCTAGTAACACTACTTAAATGCCTTTTTATTTCCCATGTGTGTCACTTCTTAGAGTATGGATTTTTCCCTTGTATGAACTAATATTTTCTCTCTTTTGTGTCAAATATTTCACTCTCTCCTTCCTAATAATCAGGGAGGTGGCCACTGAGTTCACTGTTTAAAATCAAGCTTTGTCAGCTTTGCGTTTCCTTTGCAAAAAGCCCTTATTCTTTTTCTCCACTTACCGTATGCAGCTAAGTGAGATAATCTTTCCTACACTGAGATTTCTGTCCTTTGAGAAGGAAGTAGAGCACTCTTCCATTTTTGGCGACTCTAAGAAGTGCTTTGGGGACACAAACTGTTGTGGTATGAATCTGGAGTGTTCTTCAAAAGCCTCATGTATGTGTGGATACTCTCTACTGGTTGGAGGTGGGGCCTGCCTGGAGGGGGCAGATGCTTGGGGTTTGTCCTGGAGGAGTGTGTCCTGGGTCCACCCTTCCTCACAGACTGGTCTAATTCTGTCATGCCGTGAGGATCACTGTCTCCGGAGCACTGGCTCCAGCTGCAGCTCCAGCTCTGCCCCCACCACGTGAGTCCACCATCTCCCAGCTGCCCACATGTGAATGGACTGAGACTTTTTGAAACTGTGAGTTAAAGTTGCGGTTGTTGGGTATTGGTATTCTGTCCCAGAAAGGACAAAGTAACTAAGACACAAGCTTTTCTAGATATGTAGAATTGTTGCCAATATATAGATTTCCAAGAGCAAATAAATTTGGAAAAACACTGGACAGTAAACTTGATGGTTTTCTTTAGCAGATTTGTATGCCTTTGGTTCATGGAGTAATGAAATTGTACTTGTAACTTCAGAAGTTCAGATGAGAAAGATTTAACTGCCAGAGTTTCTTTCTAAACTAAACTAAAATGAAACGGTAAAATATTATGAGGTCAAATGGAACTCTAGATGTAAATTGCATTAGGTTGAGTACACATTATTAGCTTAACAACATTAGGTAAGTGTTACGGGTTGGCTATGGGATAAGAGTGTGCCCCATGGGACTCATGTACTTGAAATTTGGTCTTCGGTATGATGACATTAGTAGATGTTGTAGTAGAGTGTATGGGGCATCTTCGTTAGGGATATTGCCCTTGGGAGACATTCATGACACCTTGGTTAGTTCTTGGGAAAGTGTTGTTATAAAGAAAGATGGACCACTCTTAGCTTCTTTGACTTCCTTCCTCACCATCTCTTCCTCTTGTCTGTGCTCTACCCACAAGCTATGCAGCCTCGAGCATCTTGTTATAGTGATAGAAATGGAGTAATATGGTGAATTATTATTGTGGTTGAGGTCTGGGATGTTCCCCCAGAGCCTCACGTATCTATGGATACGGTATAATATTGGGAGGTGGGGGCCTGGCTGGAAGGGGCAGATGCTAGGAGCTAGACCTGAAGGAGTATGTTTTAGTTCTGTTCTTCTCTGATGTGACTTTGTTCTGCCATTCTATGAGGAGCTCTAGCCCTGGCTCTGGCTCCTCCACTACCATGTGATTCTATCATTTTCCAGCTCCCCACCTGTGAATTGACTGGGATATTTCTGAAATTGTAAGCTAAAATAAATCTTTCCTCCCTAACATTATGAATATTGAGTATTCTGTCCCAGCAATGAAAAAAAAATCACTAAGTCTCTTTTGTATTTTTATCTTTTATTCAATACTTGGGATGAACCTGGGCCCTTTCCATTAGTGTACGTGTGTGTGAGTGTGTAATTTTTTCAGAGGGCTCACTAGTTTCCCCAGCCTGGGCTCAAATTTTGACCCTCCTGCCTCAACCTCCCAAAGTTGTGAAATTATAGGAAATTATAGGTACGTGCCATCACACCTGGTTTGTGTTCTAAACTGTGAAGTGAATACAGTAAAATGGCATCATCATGTGGCTTGTGGAAGTTAATAACCATGGTGTGCTAATATACATTTGCACTTTCAGAAAGGATTAAATGTTATACGATTTGACTGATTTTGTTTTGACCTATGTATTGAACAACTTTTCCTATGCTAGGATGAAATACTTGCTATTCAAAGCTTAAAAGAGGAAGTAATTTGTCTGGGGATTTCAGAGGTTTTATTCTATGGTCAGCTGCTCCAAGGCGGAGACATCAAGGTAGAAGGTGTGACAGAGCAAAGCTACTTCTCACCTTATTGGTGGCTAGAAAGCAAAGCACCAACTAGAAATATACCTTCCTGTCTTAGTCACTTTCTCGTTGCTGGGATAGAACACCCAGCATCCACAGCTGATGGTGGAAAGATTTATTTTAGCTCATAGTTTCTGAAGGTCACAGTCTATTCATGGATGGGTGGGTGGATGAAATTGGTGGAGCCATATCACTCAGCTGAAGCTGGAGCCAGAGAAAAGCTCTTCATAGCATAGCAGAGCAATCAAGTCAGGGAAGAAAAGCAGAATCAGCATACAGCCCTCCAGGCCAATCCCCAAGCATCTGTCACTTCCACTCAGGCCCTCCCTCTCAACAATACGCAGTATCCATAGTACATGAGGCCTTTGGGAAACTCTGCAGACCCAAACCAAACACTTCCAAAGGCATAGTCCACGTGACCCACCCCCTTCAGTTGGGCCCTACTTCTGACGGCACATTCAGCTATGACATCTGAATATAACAACCCCATGATTCACTCACTTTTCAGGATTCTCTTATGTCATGTTAACGAGAGTAACACAAATTCACTTCTTGTCAACAGTAGCAAGGCATAAAAACGTAATTCCACTTGTATACAATTTTGAAAATGCAGTAAAACATTCCTCAAAGTCTAATGGTTCCAGAATTTTCCACAAGTCCAAGTTAAAAATTCTTCTGAGACCCAGGCAAACTCTTAGCTGTAAACCTTTATAAAAACGAAACAAACAAACAAACAAACAGAAGCCACATCATCTTAGAGTATAGTGGCACGAGGTAAGCATTTCCATCACGAAAGGAATAAATGGAGGATAAAAATGAATGAAACCAAAACAAGACCAAAACCCAGCAGAGTGAACCAAGCCCTATAACTCCATGCCTGGCTTTTGTAGCACATAAAGTAGAATGTCAGTTTCAGAAGGCTTGGATGGCCCCACACCTGTACCCTCATTGGCTGTAGCTCCTATAGTGTCGTGATTGGATAAGCTCAGCTCGTACCCTGTAACTTTTCTTGGCTAATGTTCCAAGTTACTGGTATCTTCAGCGTCCTGGGGTGTCTGTTGAATGTTGGCCTCATTCCTGTAGCTTGATGTATCAGCTTCTGTATCAGAGGCCCTTTCCAGAGTCTTTGACCCTGTCACACATTTTGGTCTTGTCTCCGAGGTACCTTCTTTAAAATCCGGTGGAAACCTCCATCAACCCATAATTCTTGAACTCTGCAGGCTTGAAAAATGAGCATTGTGTGAATGATATGGAGCCATGCTGCCAGCAGGAGCAATGAATTAAACCCCCTTGGGCCAGGGCTAGGTGCTTCTAGGACTGAGCCAGGTGAAATAAATCCCAGGAAACCAATTTTCTGGGCAGATTGTCTTGGAGCCTAGGGGCTCTCTTTTCAAATGAAAGGTTTCCACATTTTCACCCTTTAACCTGCTATGGGTTGAGTCTTTGTGATTCCTGAGATGCCCTCAAGGTCTGTGTCTGCATAACAAGGCTCTAGGTACTTGATTTCTTTAAAAATGGTGTTAATCTCTCCAGCAACATCTCCTCTGGTTCCAATTTTGTAAATGTTTCTCTTTTGACCGAAATTTAAGTTTTTCAAATCTTCCTCCTCTGATTTTAACCCCCAGGTCTCATCACAAACCTAGCTAAAAGCAACCAGTCATATTCATGCTGTAGCCTGAATGTTGGATTGTCTCGCAATTTCCTCTGCCAGACCAGTTAGTCCCTCACCTTTAAACTCAGCCTCTCTAAAATCCTAGAAATGGACAAAATGTACACATTTCTCTTTTACCAAAGTGTCACACACGTGACGTTCAGTCTAGTTCCTAACAAAGTCCTCATTTCTATCTAAAGCTTCATGAACCTGGCCTTTACTGTTTGCATGTCTGTCATTGGTCTTCTTTATTCTGCCTAGAATTACCCACCAGCTTTGCTGACAACACTTTAAATTTTCTCTAGTCAACCTTTCCAAATGTTTCCAAACTTCTTGCACGTACCGGTTCCAAGGCTTCTCAACCCATATGATAAAGTAAAGGCACAGCAATAACTCCAATCTCAGTGTCCGTTTTCTCTATTGGCCAGCTTTCTTGTAGCTGGGATGAAATACCTAGAGCCCACAACTTCAAGGAGGAACTGGTTTATTTGGCTCATGGTTTGGGAGAATTTGATTCATGTCAGGTGGCTCCAAGGTGGTAACGTTACGACTGAAGAGCAGGGTCGAGGCAAGCGAAGCTGTTCACTTCATGGTCATTGGCAACAGAGCAGGGGGAAGAGTGTCAGCAAGGGCTTCGCTCTGATGACACGCCCCCAGTGACTCACTTCCTTCACCTGGGCCTGACCTCCATACAACTCATTCAGCTAGGAACCCACTAATGAACTTAGCATCCTCATCATTCAGTTAGCTCTCCAGGAGTCTCTAAAGTGAGTCAAGTTGACAAGTAAGATAACTGGCAACACTGGCTGTCTCTTTATTTCCTAAAAAACATCACTTCACATCCCACTAGTTATAGCTTGGGAGGCACTGACCTACAGACAGTTAATTTTTTTGCCTGTGCTTCAAAGGATCATTGGTAAAACACCTGCATCTTAAGGTCCTACAGAGCAGTTCGATTTCATCCTATTGATTTTTATTGTTGATGAAGAACAGGGGAAATAAATTCTAACATGTATTAGCTAAGGCTAAAAAGCTTGATGATAACTCATACTAATTTTTGTTAATAGCTAGGTCATTCTTTTGAGGAATTACAAGTATATTATAACAGCATTGGCCTATAGCAGATCTGTGAACATGAAAAAGTTATATATTGTATATGGAATAATTATAATAATGAAATATTTATATATTGAAACAATGATAATAAACTACAAGTACACAGAATGAGTTTGCATTACATGGCTTTTATAATTCCTTTTTCTTACAGCTTGTGTTCTCTACATTCTTATGAGTGGCTAGGCAAAACGTAAAGATCATAATTGTAGAGTATAATCAGAGGCATTTATTTTAGCTAGGCAAGCATTTTAAACAGTTCTGATAAACTTCTTGTCTTAGGAAAAAAGAATGCATGTAGCATGTAAATATGTAGGCTCATGAAGCAGCATACACACTTTCTTTATCTTCTTGCTGTCCTGTGGCGTCTTCAACCGGCAAAGACACCACACGGACTCTCACGATCGTGAAACGTTGACTGACTCGACTCGACTCTCTTTATTCTGCAAAGCCCAAGCTTAAACACTCTTCCATACCCACATTAACATACAAGCAATCTAATAGGCTACACATTAGCGTACAAGCAATCTAATAGGCTAACAAACTCTCCAGGCCCATCACCCCACCTTGGGACTTCCTCTTTAGAACAGTCCCGTGGTACAACACCTGATCCAAATTTCAAGCAGAACAAAACCTGACTTAAATTCCAGACAGTAAACGCTTCTTCGTAGAAAGGAATGTGGCCAAGGTCCGCAATGCTGAGGCTCTCGGGCCCTGAGGACCCCAACACTGTCCCTCAATTCACGCAAGATGAGTGTTGGGACTGTTCTGCTTGCTTATCAACAACTTTATTGTCCTCCTAGACATCCCAGACTCCTTTACTTTCTTCTACAAACACGGTTCCATTACCGATATCAGCTGAATGGCATCTTCAAGGTGATCCTCTAATGACAGCTGATGTTTACAATACTTACTTTCTGAAGGCTGCTATTTTTAAGAATTTTATAACAACTTAAGCCTCAAACAGCCTTATGATAATATTATTTCTGTTGTTTCTGTTCTCTGTAGAACAGAGACAGAGGATGGTGAGGTGAAGAAAAGTTACATGGTTGACCTGAAGTCTTTCAGCCAGTAAAAGTTAAGGCCATCAGTATGACTCTCAAGTGCATCTACACTGTTCTGCATGCAACAGACAACTCTCCCCTCCTAGGGCTTGGTGTTAACACTCAGGAAGCCTCTCCTGGCCTGTATCTCTCAGATTCCTGTGCCCTGGAGGATTATTGTTGACTCCACTGCTTAGATGGGGTTAAGGAAGACTGAATATCATTCTGTAAGGAGTGTTCAGAAAGCAACACCGAGTTTCTTTTCATGCAGTTAATGTCACTTGTACACCCAGTTGTTTGTCCTCGTGTACCCTGATCTTATTCTTTCCATATTCATTCACTGGTAGTCTTGGTTCTGCCTTGGCAAGTAAACTGTGTATTTGCTTGAGGCCTTCATCACTGTAGACAGGGAGCTGTGCAGTGAACTCGGGCAGGAGACGGGAGGAACCTGGCTGGGTGCTGAGCATTGGGTAGCTGAGCCTGCCCTTTCACATACTTTATCTCCATTCTCATCTAAAACACATGGAAAGTGGGAGTGCTGGGTTTCTTTTCAACTTGGGTTCCTTCACCCTCTCCGTAATTCCCCGCTTCGCTGTAATGACTAGCTCTTAGTACAGTACAAGTACATAATAATTATTTGTTCAAATGAGTATCTAAATATCCCTTTTAAAACACCCCTGACAAATTTAAAATGGGGTAATCAGGAGTTTTAGACTTCCTGAAATATCTTGTAGAGCTTGGAGGGCTTGTGAAAACACAGATGGGTAGGCTCCACCCTCAGAGTTCCCAGTCGGTGGGGCTGTGGTGGGGCCCATGGACATGTGCGTGTCTGTCAGTGTCTCTGGTGGTGCTAAGCTGCTGGCCCAAGGGACGCTTCCCGTACAGCCCTCAAAATGTACAAATACCTTTCAACTCATTTCCCAGTTGAGAAATGGCTTTTCACCTTGTCCCTCTCAGGAGCTGGGGGCCTCACATTTTTCCTGTTCCCTAGTAAGTAGCTGCATTCTAATAAGGTCTCTTCAATGCTGCAAACCTCAAGTCAAAGGACTCAATCCCATTCTTGATTGTGGGTCTTCCTATTTAGGAAGTTGCTTTTTGACCTACCACTTTGCTAAAACTTCCCACTCCCCAAGACATTGGGTCCCTTCTGTGGCCACACACTCACAATGGTAATCATCCTAACATATAGCGGTTACTTTGCATCTGCTTTGCTCATCCACAACTGAACTTTAATAAGAGTATTTACCTTATAAGGTTGCTTTGAGAACTCATTTGGTAAATATTTGGAAGTTAGAATAATGTCTAAAACTCGAAAAAAAGCTACATAGTTTATTTTAAATGTTAAATATTCCTCAAATTTCCTCTTTAGTGTATTACTCTCAACATTTCTGTCATGTCTGCATGCTGCTTCAACCATTACTTAATTTTTTAAAAATATAATTTCTTTACAAGGAAAAAAAAAGCAAACATCCCCCTTACTTTGCAAGGAATTTTTTTAATAGAATGACATTTTATATTGTTACTATAAACATTTTAAAAATCACTTGATAAATGTCTTAATTACTTATTCTTTGCTAGGACAAAATACCCGACACCCACAACTTAAGGGAGGAAAGAATTATTTACCTCACAGTGTCAGAAGGGCTCATACAGTCTGTCAGTGGCAGCCGGCAACGGGGAAAACGCATGGCAAAGACTGGAGAGTTGCTCATGGCGTTACAGACAAAAGCCAAGAGAGGCATGAACTAGTAGGCAAGGCCTTTTCTTCCTTGCTTCACTCAGCCCGAGCTGCCAGCTGGGCCCCTCACACCAGCGTGGCCCACAAATCAAGAGCAAACACCTGAAAGCTCTGGACCTGGGGTTTTCCCCAGTCTCAATTAATCAACACAATACCAACAGGTCAAACCCCAAGCATCTGTCCCTTTCAGCCAGACCCCATGTTCCAACAGCACATGGTTCCACAGGTACAACTACATCCAGACACACGAGGCTTTGGGGACCCTGCGGATCCAAACCATTGCAATAAGTAACCTGGAGCCATAACATAAATGAAATGAAGAACAGTTGTTTTTTTTATCTCCGTCCAGTTTTTGTTTTCTGTTTGAGATTTTCACCATCCTTCTCAAAAGAATAAAAATAGAGAGAAATTATCAAGTACTAATTACTGTAAAAAAAAAGCTTTCCACAATTCAGTGGCCTCATATATAGGAATGTATCTTTCAAGTATATAACAGTGCAATGTGAGTCTAGGACTGAGGAACCTCTACCCTTTCTACCTTCTGACACCAACAGCTGCTGGAGCCCAGAGAGCTCTGATCCCAGCCAGTAGATGGTAATAGGTGGGGCCTGGGGTGGGGTGGGGAGGAGAACATTTCATGCAAACACTCCTGACTTTTTACCTTTGTGATGTAAAACTGAGGCATCATTCATCCTAACTTTGAAGCAAGTTCACCTAGATGCAAGTGCGCAGGTGCAACTTTTAATCAAAACTTTCAACTATGAAAATGAGTACAGGATGAGAATATGAGGCCACGCATATGCCAGTTAGCTCAACTCGACCATTCCATCATGCATTTATGTTTTAGAAGTTCATGTTGTATGTGATAAATACAGGCAATTTTTCTCAGCAAAATACAGGTAAATTAAAAACAAAATGAATAGGCAAGTTACAGTTATGATGTAAATAAAAGATTTTTTTAACTCCTAGGAAGGATTGCACCATATTGTATCACCAACTGTGTCACTTCTCCAGTTCAATTAATTCTTCTCTTCCCTAACCTCAATTCCACTTAAAAAAACATGCTCAGAGAAATTCGCAATTGCGTTGCTTAGCCATGATGCTGAAATACAAGGATCCTCGTCTCTGAATCAGGACAGGGACTGAGATGACATTCAGTGCAACTTCTTACCTTAGTGTAGCTTGTGACTTTCCTTGGCTAACTTGAACTTGATGATGGGAAATGAGGTCTTTATGTATGTACTTTGTAGTTGCCAAGAATGCAAGATAAGTGCCTGAATATGAGCTTTTAAAATTTTAACTATTTCCTACAACTATACTCTTACAGGTTTATCTTGCTTTTCAGATATTATTTCACTTATATCCAAAATGGGAGATGTTTATTAAATATTTTCACACTGATTGCAGCACTCGAACTGCTGGGTTCCACCCGTGGTTTTCTCCTACCAATTTCAAACCAAGAATGTCTGCATATATTTGAGTTAACATCAGAGAGGAATTTTAATTGGGCTGTTATAATGATAGCATAAAGCAATTGGAATTTAACATTTGACAGGAATCTATAATGAGTTCATCTTTTTAGAAAAGCTTGCTTCAGTTTTGTCATTGAGGGACACAGACAACAAAGGGTCGAGGTCTGGGACTGAAGAATGAAGAAAGAGAACAAAGTTACATGCTTGTATTGGAGATATTTATACATTTATACATGGGGGTTATGATTCATACCTATATTTTTGCTAGGCCATAATTTGTCAAGTGAGGTAAGAAGAAATAGGCTGAGATAGCACATATGTCTTCAAAGATAGGATGGAGGCACAGCTGGGTCATTAGGAAGGGACAGTGTGTAGGTCCAGCCTGGTAGGCAAGGCAGGGGAAGAAGGGCTGCGCAATGTTCAACACAGAGCTTAGTGAGGCTTAACCTACCGATGGAGCAAGGGAAGGGGACCAGCGGGGACGTGGTGCTGGAGCTAGGAAGTCTGTGGGTGGAGGCAAAGCCTTTGTCTACCAGGCGATGCTCAAGGGAAGAACTCTTGCCTCTGAGGGTTAGACTGTTAGGCTGTAGTGGGAGAGGACTTGGACTCGAGAAGAATGCCTTTGCCCAGGTCCAGCTCTGGCTGGATAGGTAAAGCGTTAAGGGGCCTTTCAGGATCAGCTTCTCAGCTCTCGGTGAGCATCCCACCACTTCAAGTCGACAAGAACTGTGATCAGTCACTGTCTTCCACAGAGGTCATTTGAGGGCTGTCTGTAGAGCTGGGGAATAGGAATAGGCAGAGATTTTGCCTCTCTGGCAAAGGTAAAGGAAGGATGAATGAGGCAAGAGCCCAGATGAGGGGAGCCAGCAGGCAGATGCAAGGATGTGAGGTAAGGAGCTGGCAGCTATGGGTTTGGTTTGCCAACTTATGCATTGTCTTCCAGTTGAGTCTTTTCTCCTCTTTCTTTCACATTTCTGTGAATGAAGAACTTTAGCAGCAGTGAGGGAGAAGCCTGTCCTAAACAGATGGCCTGTGGGAGGCTGACTGGTGCTTCCACAAGAGCTGCAGGTGGCCCTCCTGGGTTCTGCCCATTTCTTCCTTGTAGAGAGCTGGTGCCTGTGGCATGAGGAAGGAGGCCATGGCCCAGAGTTAGCTCACATGGTCTACTACTTCAGCTCCCTCTGGAAATAGCTTTGGTTTGTTATTTATGGAAGACAATAAATTTTGCCTAGAAAAACTCTGAGGTGACAGTGTTTGGAACATCCTCTTCTCTGGCTACAGGGCCAATGTACTGCCATCTCCTCGCTGCTTTCCCCACCCTGCCCTGCGTTGCCAGGGAAAACAGGCCAATTTCATACAAGGTCCAAAGGCATGCAGAGAAGCCATGAAGAAATGTCACCGTAATGTAGAATGTGGAATGTCAAGACATAACCTCAGAGCTGGGAAGGGTGGTGTGAATCTTTTTTTGTGTATGTGAGAGGACTGGTGGATGTGTTCATGGGATCAAAAAGTCTTCTCTCTACCCTTGGTTCTCCTATCTGTGCACACCTGAGGACTTGGAAAGGTCCTCACGAGGTGCCTAACACCTTCCCTTAAAAAATATCTAAGAACGGGATGGAACCCTAGGGTGCAAGCTGAAAGTGTGGAGTAGGAAGCTGACCTGCTTCGAAGCATTGGGGCAAAAGTTTGACCACGGCTAGGTAGAGACTGTGGTGGAAATGGCTGTGAACTTGGATTCGCATTCTACATGCGCCCGGAGCTGTGTGGCTTAGGCGTGTTTCACTACCCTATTTCTGGTTTCCTTGGCTAAAAAATTAATTGATTGAATTGGATTTCATTCTTTCCTTCTTATTCACATTTATCGTCAGTCCCTGTACTTTGAATCTGGAGGCATAAACATCATACAGTCCCTGCTTCAGAGAAGCTTTCAATGGAGTGCAGGAGACAGCTGTTACCAATACTTATAAAACCATATGGAAATTACCATAATAAATGTCCAAAGTGCTGTTGGAACACAGAAAAGGGAAGGATGAATGGCACGCGGAATAGACATAAACTTGTAACTGAGTAGACAATATTTAAATCATGTCTCAAGCACAGGACAATGTCTTGCATACCAAGCTTACTGAACCATTTTAATCCATGAACCACATATAAAAATATTCAGGTATGGAAGAGCCTGGTATACTGGAGAATAAAAATGTTTAACTGTGACTAAACCACACCATATCTGCAGGCTATAAAAGAATTAAAGAACCTGAAAAAATGTTTTATACTCAGCTGTAAATGTCTCTTATGCTAATACTTGTCCATTGATAAGCTATAGGGACACACTGAAAATTGTAAATGAGAAACATGGATCACAGGATCACATATAATTTTTTCCAATAGTAAATCTGCTAATAGACAGTTTGAAGAATAGAGGTGAACTCCAAGGATTCTGCAAGGCAGGAAAAAGTGTTAAGGAGCTACATTTTCAAACAGAAATACTCGTAGGAGTAGACAAATTTAAAATGAAGTTAAGGAGCTGGAGGCATAGCTTAGTGGTGAAAAAGCTTGTCTAGCAAGTGCGAGGCCCTGAGCGCGACTGTCCAGCACCACATAAGCCAGGCGTAGTGGTGTATGCCTATGATTTCAGTACAAAGGAAGGCTAAAACAGGTGCATTGTCATGAGTTTGAGGACAGCATGGGCTGCATAGTAAGTTCAAGTCAATCCTTGACTCCAGAGCATGACCGTGTCTCAAAAACTAGAATTAATATATAAAATCATCAGGATTTAACAATTGTCTTACCTAGTTCCATTAGATGGGAATGTCTTCAAGAGATCTCTTTTTTTTCCCATAGTGACTGGGGATACTAACAATGTACTATACATTTTATTTTATTTTATAGTTTTTCCTCTGGCCCTCCTATACACTTTAAATTAATAAACTAGTAGATTTTAAGTGTTTTCATTATGCACAAAAACATGTGAGTCAACGCATAAGTTAATTTTATTTGGCTTTTCCACGCTGTATACAGATTTAAAAACATCATATTACATACCATCAGATATGTACTTTTGCTGATTAAAATGTGAGTACAAACCATTGATCTGGGGAGGTAGGTGAGGGAAATAAAGGGTCAGCGTGGTACTTAAAGATCTGAGATGTAGCTTGAGTGTCCGGGTGCAGGATAACCGGATTTGCTGACTTGCGCCATGGAAGAGAAAGGAAGTGTGGGATGGGACCCGTGGCTTTCACTTGGGAGCGTTTCAGCAGGTGGAGCTGAGCACATTGAGATGTTGCTTTCGAGTAGGTGATGGGAACCCTGCATCCAGAATTCAGGGGAGAAATCAAAACTTAGTATTCCTCAGAGTAGCGGGGAAGTGACGAAACTTAGGAGGAATGAAATATATGAGGGATGGCGTCTGGAAGCAGGACAAAGAGCCAAAACAGAATCCTGGGGAACGTGGAATTTAAGTCTCCAATCCCAGAGATTCTAATCCAAATTCAAGAGAGAATGCATTAAATTCAGTATAACCTAACAGTAAAATCAGTCAAAAGGAAAGGGCGAACATAAAATGAAGTGAAAAAAACTACTATGGGTAGTCTAGTTCTAGTACTGGGCTGAAGATGAGAAAAATGAATATAATAGTAATATTCTGGCTGGCAAGCCATTACTTATAGCAATACCATCCATTGCACAATATGCATATGTTTGACTGAATATCGATCCTATTGGCATTGATAAAAACATTATTATTGTTGTTGTTAATGATGCATTTATCAATAATTTTTTCAATGATTACAATAATGGTTAACATTTACTACATGCTACTGGCCAGTAGAAGGCTTTAAAAAGAGTGGTCTCAGCTCTGGCACGGCAGTACTCAGAGCCACCAGTCCACATAGCACCACAGATACTTAGTGCCTCTTAACATTTCTGCCTAAATGTTCTTTGGATACACCGTGTGCAGAGCAGTCAAATAAATTTCAGTATGCCTGGCCCTTTAACATTATTAATTATTTTGCTTTTGGCATCCATTTAGAATATGAACCTTACCTTGAGCATCTGTGCCTGGCACTGTGCCTTTATCTCAGAGATATTTACTTAACTCATTTATTAAACTTAGAATTGTTTTATTTTTATTACTTGAACTTACCTGAGAATTGTAGGTGATAGGAGTTCTTACTCAGGTAAACCAGGTAAGAGATGATGACAGAGAATGTGATTTGAAGGAGAAGTCTCATTGGTGTCACAGTGAGTTCTAGCAAGGAGGGGAGAAACTGGAGCAGGTGCATTCTATGGACCCGCTGAAGGAGATGATGTCCAGATGGGCAGATGAAAGACAGACAGACAGACAGACAGAAAAAAAGACAAACAGACAATATCTGCAAAACATAGTGGATAAAATTAGGGTAGGCCAAGAATCAGAGAGGTCCAGAGAGATGTAATGGATGAGAGACATCATGTCAGAACACCTATCTCTCTCTCTCTCTCTCTCTCTCTCTCTCTCTCTCTCTCTCTCTCTCTCTCACTATTGAGCAAGGGACTGCACACACAAGGTCTGGTAGGAACTAGAGTGCAGGATGAAGCCTGCATCTCAGGAACAAGTTGGATATTGGAAGCCAAGCAGAAGGTCCATACTGCACTGGGACATTTGATATATTGACAATGAACTTAACTGAGGATGGGAGGCACTATTGCCACGAGTGAGAATTCCTGGACATCTATCTACTGCATTCTAATAACTGTAGCGTGTCACTAGCTTAAGTTGAGTTTCTAGGTTATATGAAGTCCGTTCTTCCTGGGGGTGGGGACCCAACCATAGCTGCTGTTGAGAAGAGATGGGGAGCAGCCATCACTAGGGACCTGGAAAGTCACGAAGTAGAGTGATGGCACACTGTTGGAATTTAGAGTGTCCTGTAACAAAGTGCATGTGGAAGAAGCTAAAATTGAAAACCCAGGAAGCACCATGCTGGTGTTTTATTTTTCTGGGAAGCAGAGATAAGATAGTACATGAAAGAGTTATTCAGAAAAGCAAAGAAGGGGTCAGCTGCCCAGACTGTTAGTTACTTTCTCCTAAGGTTCTGGTGACACCTGATATACCTGATGTATAAGCAATTCCTTGGCTTCCTTGGACTGGGTGAGCTGTCTCTTCCCATATTTGTTCTTCTTCACCAAAAGCAAAGTTAAATTCTGAACAAAGTAAGAAGCTCCTGTCACTTTAATTAAGTCCAGTCTTAGCAGATAGGCAAGATCACTCTTCAAAAATAAAGTTCAGCTCAACATTTTCTAGTTTAACATTAAACTCTAAACTTCTTGAAGAAAAAAATTTAGTGAAAAAAGAGAAAATGGAGGTAGAAGGTCAAAAATTCATTGACACCCTAAAATCTGCCATTCAGTTTGGGGTAAAAGTAGTTAAAAAACTAATCTTCTATGATCACCTTTCTCTACTTTGTATTTACTATTTTGCGTATCTTGTAATCAGAGACGTTATGTTTCATGAAGACTCCAAGTACGTTTCTCTGATGTCTCAGTCTGTTTTCTGTTGTTATACAAAAATAATGGAGGAAGAATAATTTATAAAGAATAGAGGTTATTTAGTTCACAATTCTGAAAGGGAGGCTGTCCAAGAGCACGATAATAGCACATCCTGAGCGCCTGGTGACGGCCTTCTTGCTGCACCATCCTATGGTAGAGGCGTCATATGGCAATATCAAGAGAACGTGCTATCTCTGGTCTCTCTTCCTTTTCCGAGGCTCATGACCTTTTTAAATTCTAATTACTTCCTAAAGGACCTTTTTTTTCAAACCCTTTAATATTATCACTTTGAGGATTGAGTTTCCAGCACACGAATTCTGGAGGAAACACTCAAACTCTGTATTACCTAAGCATGCCAGGGATTACACATGTAGTATGTTAAATTAACTTTGACAAGACATGAAACCGGCCTGACAAGTCAGCAGATACACTGCTGACTGGCTCCAGTTTCTTTGTCTTTTACTCATTTGTCCGCTGTTGCTCATGGTACGACATCAGGTGAGAAGATCTGAAAGTAAGCCAAACATTTCTGCTTACGCTCGCCTGGCCTGAAGGGACCTAACGTTTCACCTCCCTGAATTCCCATTTCTTATCTGGAAGATGATGATTACCTCCATAAAAAATCCTTTGTATGTTTCATTTTTTAATGTAGTCTCTTAGATAACAAAATTGTGAGTGTGTTTTATTAACAATTTACCATTTTAATATTCCCTCGGATTGAAAAAATGTGGTTTATATATAGTAACACAGTTCCAATAAAAGGGTCTACCTGGTCAGAGTGGCTCAGTATTACATTAAAATGATTATCACTCAAAAGAGTTCCATTTTGGGTTTAAAGATATGTTTATGCTGCTTAAATTCTAATACGGTGTAATCTGTCTTTCTTTGCAAGATAATAGTTGGAGAGACTGCTGTGTTTTGCCTACAACTAGCCACAAAGGATTTTGAAAACCAGGAAAAAACGATTTTAACGGGAGACTGTTGCTATATAAACCCCCTGGTGCGCCGGACTGTGCGATTTCTTGGTACGTGTTCCTTCCCTCATTAAGATTCTTGCTGAAACAATGTCGGTGCATAAACTAACCTTATCAGTGACTCACATTTTGACTGCAGGCAAATATTAGGTTATGTTTTCTCTGAATTATTTTGTTTTTAAAAATGAACATCACATGCTAGTTTCTAATTTTACAAGGTCCCTACTTAGGGCATCATTTTCACTTCAAGGGAGAAAGAAGGGCTTGGAGACTTATCTCTGTCATTAGAGCTCTTGCCTAGGAAGGGTGAGGATCAGGGTTAGATCCCCCAGTCCTGGGTGTGATAGTGCACACCTGTAATTCCTTACTCAGGAGGCTGAAGTAGGAAGACTGCCTTGAGTTCTACACAAGCCTGCACTATATAGTGATTTAGGACCAGCCCGGACTACAGAGCAAGACCATATATCAAACAAACAAACAAAAACAAAAACAAACCCTCAAATACTTGGATACTTAATATTTTTTTGGAAACTAAAAATTGCATAAATAAAAGAATTGGCTTGTAATGTTCATGAATGTCTAGAATCAACGCTTGGAGAAACATAATAAAAAGTAAAAACAGTGCTTGGAAAACAGAAAACATGATATTTGATAAGTAGCAATATTACTTCGAGATTTTTCTTTTTCTGAGGTAGGGTCTCACTCTGTAATTCAGGCTGGTACTTAACTCACTAACTAGCTCAGGCTGGCTTAGAACTCACAGCAATCCTCTGGCCTCAGCCTCCCAAGTGCTAGATTTATAGGCATGTGCCACTATGCCTGGCTTATGTGGTGGGTGAGAAATCAAACCCATGGCCTTGCACTTGCTGGGCAAGTGCTCTAATTGATGTGCTATTCCTCCAGCCCCCTGAGCTTCTTTTTATATAAACAAAAATCATGTGGATGATTTTATTAAGGCCTAAGACACAATGGTGCTTTTGGCTTCGATCTCAAAGGTTACCTACCATTAATAAACATAAACACTGACAAATTACCAGACCTTATTTAATTCAGTAAAACTTAGCCCAAAACAATTTTTAAATGACACCATAGTATTTTTAGTGTAAATTATTATTTTGTATATTCATTACATTAAAAACAAGAGTACATCTATATATCCTACACAACATTTAAAATAAATTCTTATCTTCATTAAGAGATATATTAAGGATACTATTGTCTTTCAATGTAGTTTCCTGTTGAGGAGATGCAGATGAGAAACTTCAGGGCTGGAGGAACAGTACAGTGGTTAAAGTGCTTGCCTAGTTCGATTCCCCAGCACCACATAAGCTGGGCGTGGTGACACACACCTGTAATCCCAGCACTCAGGAGGCTGAGGCAGGAGGATTGTCACAAATCCAAGGCTAACCTGGGAAGTGAGTTTAAAATAAGCCTGGGCTACAGAGCGAGACCCTGTTTCAAAAAACAAATAAACAAACAAAAAACCCCAAACAAACAAAAAAAGATGAAAAAAATCCAGTAATGTAAAATCTAGCTGAATTCCACAAAGTCTATAGGTCTCTTTCTAGACAAAGGTCACCTTATCCAAGACTTCTTTTTCTTTAATCATCAAATTATGTATTTCTACATTATTTTGTTGAAGAAATAACTCTCACATGAAACCTTTTGGGGGTGCATTGAAATTTTACTCTTAATCCATTGCTCTTTGTATGAGAGCAGTTGAAAGACAAAATAAGTAACAAGCAACAGCAATGTACACAAAACTAAAAGCATTTGATGAAACATCTTTCCTAAATGCTCTTGAGTAAATCACATTGGACCTGTTTAAGTGACATATTTTCCCTCATTGACATGCACATCAGTCAAGTGAGTGTTGACCTGTTTATTACTTATATAATTTTGCAAAACATTTAAGAGAGCTTGATTTGGTTTTGGTTGCCTTGTCATGAATTGAGTGTTTCTAGTTTGGTGTAACGAAATGGAAGCGTGTCGCTGGAACATTACTGTGTCGTAAGAGGACATCGCTCTGCATAGTGACTGTCCCCTGAGGTCTGCAGAGTAGGTAGCACACATGCGATCCCACTCTGATGTTGACTTACAAAGTCAACTCCACTATTGGCCTTGGGTTTCATACACTGACGTTTTAGCTCTAAAACACACCTGGGAACCTTGCAAGTATCAAGAGCCATTTCTGTGTTCTTATCGAATATGTCTATTTTTAAAAGGAAGACCTATGATAAAAAGAATGATTTAGTTAAATAAAATGAGTACATCTTAGCCTAGATTTCAAAGGAGCACAAATGGAAAAGCCTCGTGATGTAGATTCCTGTGCTCTGAGTTGGAAGGGGACGTAGAGACATTAATAGAGTCTTACTGAGCTGTGTCCTCTTTCCTTTCTCTGTCTCTACCAAATTTCTGTTTTCGGTAATCTTTACTGTGTATGACTCAGGGAACGGCAGTGAGATACAAAGAAAGGCATCCTTATTGTTTCCTCTTAAGATAAAAGGAGAACAAATGATTCTTTTGTTGACATTTGGGTACAGATGGAGCTTTGCTTCATTCTGGTTCTCGCGCATAAACCTTTCGCACATAAATCTGTTATAAACTGTCAGTTTTTATAATATGATTATATGGCTTTTGAATGAACCAGCTGGTTAAAGAAGTTTTATTGTGGTATAGTTTTAAAAGGTTTTGATGGATCTTACTTTTCAAAATTATAAAATGATTTCTTTACAACATTACCACATCTCTGAAGATGGTATCTATAAATTTAATTGAGATAATGGCAAATAATTTATGTTTCCTGAGTAGAAAAATAGATTTTGATGATAGTAATTGATGACATGAAACTTAGAAAGTGGTTTTGGTATTCAATTAGATTGGAAATTTTCATAGAAGAGGAAGAAAACCATTCGTATTTTAACCTTTAGACAACCAGATTAAATAAATTTTAATACCACACAGTTAATTGAAAAATTATAATGCTCATTGCTTTATTGTTTACTAAATTGTCCCACATTTGACGACTAGAAAGTCTATCTATAAAAGATAAGATGGCTCTAAATTACCGACTGTTCTGTGCCTTTTAAAAATATGTTTCTGAAGACAATATGAAACCTAATCTGAAAGCATTCTGCTTTCCTGAAGATTTTCCATGATAATTAAATGAAAATCAATGGCACTGAATTTTACCACTATTTGGCACCTCCAGCAGAGTTAATATTATTTTGAATGGGCTTAAGAGTCATAATCAAAGTGAGATGAGTGTTTTGTTTTATGTTAGTGAGGCAAAAAATATTTTCAAAACTGAGGAAAATAAAGATTGCTGACATTAGTAGGAGACGATGGACCATCTACCCTCCCAGGGGATGCACATCTCTATTTAAAACATTGCGTTGCCCAAACAGTCTTAGAATACATTTTCTTCCTTTATCTTATATTTTATGAAACTGTCATGCCTAAAAACTTAGCCAGTGGTAGACAGCTCAATATATTACATAATTTAACACTGCTACTACTCCACAGGGTCAGAGGTGAGGTTAGGGAGGGGGAAGGGAAAAGAACCGAATGTGTGTGCGGATGGAATATTTTTTACTGTCTAAAATGTTCCCATTTGTGCTTAATGTGAACTGGAACACACAGTGAAAGCAGAGAGTAACATTGTTTGCTTTCTTCCTCAGGCATTTATACATTTGGACTGTTCGCTACAGATATCTTTGTAAATGCTGGCCAAGTGGTTACAGGAAATCTGGCCCCACATTTTCTCGCCCTTTGTAAGCCCAACTACACAGCGCTTGGTTGCCAGCAGTACACCCAGTTCATCAGTGGGGAAGAGGCCTGCACGGGCAACCCTGACCTCATCATGCGAGCAAGGAAAACCTTCCCATCCAAAGAAGCGGCTCTCAGCGTCTACGCAGCCATGTATCTGACGGTAAGCGAGCACTACGCGTTCATTTCAATGTGTATTTCCGCTAATTCTTCCAATGCAGAATTTCTTTTCTTCCTCATAATGAAAACCACTCCTAGGGCACTACTAGCTTTCTCTTGGTCATTTAATTCTAGTAATTGCTGTTGGGACTGTGAATAAAATTAATACTTCGCTCTCTTGAGATCATGTCTATAGGTAGCTGGTTATACTAAAAATATAGCAGGGCTTGGGACATAGCTCAGTGGCTGAAACTCACTTGCCTAGCATGTACAAGGCCCTGGGTTCGATTCCCAGTACCACATAAAAATTAGCTGGGTGTGATGTCCATGCCTGTCATCGCAGCACTCACGTGGGAGGCAGAGGTAGGAGGACTGCCATGAGTTCCAGGTCAGCTTAGGCTGTATAGCGAGTCTAGTACCAGCCTGGGCTACAGAATAAAACTATGTCTCAAAAATAAATAAATAAATAGTTCATTTAGCCATTAGCATTTCTTTTTGTGAGTGTGTCCGTCTTTGTGTCAGGTGAGACTTCCTGGGAGCAACTCTGCTGCGGAGCACTCCCCACTAAGCTTGCAGTAAGAAAGTCACCTGAACTCTTGGCTGCCTCCCCGTGCTCCAGTGCTCCCTTATGGGGTGCACTCTGGTTTCAGAAACGTATCTTATTGTCCGTAATTGCATCACCAATAATATCTCAGTCAGTGTTTTGGTATTTTCTCATAGTAACCGAAATATCCTTAAGATTTATAGTGTGAATTTATTAGGTATCTGCCATCATCTCAGTGGTAAAAGTCAGGACCCAAGTGCAGCTGTAGGTGGAAATAAGTGGGCCCAGCTGAGTGCATTATGGGTACGTAAAAACTGAAGGAAGGGCTGGTTTGGCGGGCCGCACTTGACCCCAGCACTCCAGCGTCAAGTCTTTTCCTCCATCAGCAAGATGCACCATGCAGCTGTGGAGCTGGACCGTGAGAGTGTTCTCCGTGGGCTCCTCAATGAGCTCAAATGTCCTGGGGTCCTCCCAGATGGCTATTTCCTTCCGACTTAAGCTTATTAGCAATGGATTTGTAAAAAACCTACAACCAATTTGAAGCCTAATTTGATTATTTCTAGGGACTTGGAAAAACTCAAAATTATTGTTATCCTCAAAGGTTTATTTGATGATGGAACAGTTTCCAATGCAGTCATGTCTGGGTATCAAAAAAGCACAGAGGATCTATAGAAATAATACCCTGTGACATTTCCTCCTGAGACTGGAAATAAAGGTTACTAAGTGGAAGGACAATTTAACAGGGGAATTATGCCGTTGCACCAAAGGCAAGAATTTTAGAGGCCACAGAGGATGCATTTTAACCTTTTCAAAGTTTTTCGTCTAAGTTCATTTTATCCCTACGTGCCTGGACTTAAAAAGTGCATCAAGAAAATTCGTATGGAATTAGATTCAATCCTGTGTCTTTTCTACTGCCTAGTGACTTCTGTAAAATTTGTCTGCTACAACTCCCTTCTTTCCCTCTCTGTACTCCACAACTCGGCTTTTCTGATTTCCACTGGCTTCTTTTGCCCATCAGCTCTGCCTTTTCCTGCACATTGGTAGGTACCTTTGGGCCTGATGTGAAGCACGCTAACCTGTGCGTGTTGTTTCCTATTCACCAAGTTGCTTGACTCCCACTTCTGTTTTTACTGGACAATGGAACAGGCTTAAAACGAAGATTTAGAACAAGTGAATCAGAAGTCATGAATGCTTTTCTTTCATCACCACCACTTCCAAATCTGAGGCTCACCTTTAGATCTGTGTATGAATTGCAAACACACCTGCATACAAAATGCCATCAAGCTCATGATGGAAGACAAATTCCAGAACGCTCTCTGCCCTCATCTGTTGTTACATAAATATTTTAGAGCTGATAGATGCTATATTTTGCTGTGTAAACAGCATTTGCTGAAGGTGGGGAATGTGTAATTATCATAAAATAATTGACCTTTTTAATCCGCCAAGAGGACATTTTAAAGACATTGCAATAGGAAGAAAGCGTTTTGGTAGGTACTGGGAGAGTCTTCGCATCTGGTCTCCTGTCCGCATGTATGCATTTGTATTAGCAATGTATACATTGTAAACAGCACTGTTCACATTTGTAGAAAGGCACAGAAACATAAGTAATAATCAATTATACTTAGTATAACATGTATTAACTATGTGTCAAGCACAAATTACTTCACTTTACTAACTTTAAGAATTCCAAATTGTTAATGTGCTGTTTTTGCCATTATTGTGCATTTAATAATTGACCATTTGTGCAATTTGGAATCCTCAACATTTTCTTGATAGGCATGCTTTTATTATATGACTTTACAGAAGAAGCCATGCAGAAAGTGAAGCTACTTGAACTCAGATTATCTTGGTTGCAATGATTCTAAGTGTTTCTGAAAGGGAAACATTTAATCATATCATCCCTGACGTCTGTATGTGTCAACCGAATATCCTTATCCTCCTGCATGATATCAGCATCCAGCAAAATTTAAATCCAAGGGTGTAGATGGTAGAGGAGGCTAAAGCACAATCATTTGATAAACACACCAATGCTGAGAAATAGCCCATCCTTAACTGTGTTTCAGAATAAAGTTAGGATCCAGGCTCGTAATTACATTGATGGGTACTTCTGTCTTTTAACAACAGAATCTTTTCTCAGCTCACTGCTTTTCTCCCTTCCCCCATTATCATCCTTGTGTGTGTGTGTGTGTGTGTGTGTGTGTGTGTGTGTGTGTGTGCGCGCGCGCGCGTGCATGTATTTGTGTGTGTGAATGTGGATGTGGGTGGCTGCTATGGCAACTCTGAATATAACTCCTACTGCAAATGTGGGTTCTACTCTTAGGTTTTACCATTAAATTTGAACTCATACACAAATATATTTTTTGCCTGATTCACTAGTGGCTGGTTGGGAGGACTTTATAACAGAAATATTGGGGGGTTTAAGCTAACGTGTTCCCATGAAATTTTGGCAAGAATTTTGATGGGTAAGAAAATAAGAAACGGCCACATAATCAGTATTCCTTATGCAAATGGTTCTATGACTTTAGAGGTATACTTATTTAATATATTATAAAAATATATAAACAAATGAAAATAAGCAATCTGTTATAAAGTAGTTGAATTAGAATATTTGGAATATTAGGAATATTTGATGCTTATCTATGTGGATTAGTAGATAAAATTAAAGAATTTTTACAAAATTCAGACTCTTAGCATCTGACTTTAATTAAAGACTTTGGGATGATTTAATCACAAAGCTTTCTTTTGCTTTACTGAAAACTTTTAGGGAAAAAGTTCTTATTTCTATTTTTGAAAATCCTTTTAGGTTCTCAGAAAAAAAGTAAATCTCTGAAGGTTGTTTAACCTTCAACTACCACATTTACAATTCAGCATTAAGTTAGAGTAATATTTAAAGTTGGCTCTTTGTTGTTTTCATGTCAAATGCGTAACTTTTTCTAATTAAAGGCAAATAAACTTCACAGTTGAGAAAGAAAACAGAAAGGCATAAAATTATCTCTTTAGGTCACTTTCAACTGAGACTTAATATATATTTTTTAATGAGAAAAAGGAAGCTCAGCTGCATTTGTTGACCTTAGTTCCTATCGCATATTGCTTTTCTGCAAACCACCTTCAAGCTCAAAAGCTATGAATGTATTTATTCATTTTCTTGTTTGTTTGGGGTTTCTACTTTTGAGACAGGGTGTCTCTCTGTAGCCTAGGGTTTTTCTGAGCCCACTATAGAGCTCAGACTGATACAACAGCAATTTGTATCTTCAGAACTCAATGTGTTGACTTCGGTTTCTCCCTTGCCAATTCTGGGCTCCTCTCTTGGCTTGCAGACAGCTGACTGAGTGGCTGGGGTCTGGGTTTAGTTGGGGCAGCCCAGGTAGTTGGGCTTCTGTCACTCTCCGGAGATCTTTCTCTCGGGTCATCTTGCCCAAAGGTATCCTGAAGTGGCCTTCTACGAGGAGAAGGTGTCTTGAAGCTGCTTTGTTCCTCAGCTTCCTGGATGTTACCATCACTGTACTCTGTCTGACCAACAAATTTCAAGGTCATGCAGGCTACTGGGGTGGAGAAATAGACTCCACCCACCTTTAGGAAGGAGCTGCCACCAAGGCAGATTATAAAGAGGCAACTATGTTAGAGTAGAAGGAATCTAAAGACATTAAACAATTCACCACAATATTAGTGGAAGGCTAGAATATCATTTCTCTTTGTCCTTCTTCTTATTCATAGACACTCACTGGTGTCATCCTACCCACCCAGCCATCTTTTATAATAAGCTCATCGGGTCCTTGGCACAGGATCCTCTCTGCTCACAGGTTGCCAAGACATGGGTCGAATAAACACAACCTTCTTCTTAATGACTTTGTATCTTAATCTGTATAGGCTCATGAGCAGCCCTCATTGTGGGGTACAAACATTTGCGGGATGACATGTCTGTCGACCAGTAGCAGTTGACTTCCTGAGACCAGTTAGGGATTGTGCTTGGAGAACAAAGACGGGAGTGGGTGAACAGAGAGATAAGCTCCAGCCCGCCTTGCTGTATGTATGTTCAGTGGCCAGTGAGACCTGGCTACCACCAGACAGCTGTCCGCTAGTGCTTCCCTGCATAGGAGTAATTTAATACTGAAATGTATAAGGACCCTGCACTCTGCATTTTAAATGAACAAATTTGATTAAGCCTCTGCTAGGTAAGATATCAAAAATATTTATTGAGCATACACGCATCATGTGACTGCTATGCTATTACCGTGACTCCTGGTGCTGGAACTGCTACTTTTAGTTGACTGATAACTTTGGTGAGCCCCCAGCTATGTGTTATAGTTGGGATTTGAGAGAGGTAGAAAAAACATCTGGTTACTGATCCCAGCCGGGACCCCCCTTTTTATTTTTTATTATTTGCTCTGTCTCCTTTTCCCCACCTTCTTCTATGAACTCCATTTCTAAAAATCTTCTATTTAAAAAATTACTTTTCTGTACCAACTAGGCCCACATATTACATAATGGCTTAGAATAATAAAATAATACTTGCTCTATTTTTAAAATGTGCACATAAATTACCAACATGGCCGGAGTGGTAGCAAACAGGTAAGTAAATGATTAAAGACACGTGGTTGCTCTGCCTTGTTACGTTAACCTGGCTTTCACATGTGATGGCTGTTTTGGGGTGTTATTCTTTGACTGACATGTGGCTTTTTAATGGTACCTTGTTCTCCAGTCACATCATAGAAATTTCTGTATCTGAAAAACTATATCTGAAAAAGCTTTTAAGTAGCTTGAGATCACTAGCATTGCCTTAATAGTCCCAGCTAAAAACAAAGAGCTCTGACATTTTAGTTAGTACTTATGGGCTCAATATGCATAAATATACTATTCTATTAGGCTTTTTGAAATATTGAAAAATATGCCACAGAATTCCATTATTGTGTCTGGGGTTTCTTAGGCATTAGCAGCCTCCAGCATGGGGACTACCGGCAGCTCCTTGCACATTCTAATTAGGAAAAAAAAAATAAATCTGTGGAATAAGACATTGTAAGATAGGTTTGCATTATGACTGCTGCGGGCCCTAGCTAGTATGTCTTCAAGGGCTGCTTACACTAAGAAAAATTAAAAAATTGTACTATTCAAAAGAGTATTGCTATAAAAAAGAAATTCTAAAAGTGTAGATATGAAAGGGTTTCTTCAAGTGCAAAGGCTTACTTTTTCTTCCAGTTTTAAAAGAACTTAAGGCATTTATGGTTTCTTAGAAACACTATCTACAGGCCATAGATAGAGTTCATACTGTGCCTCCTGGGTAAGTTTGCCCCAAGCGTGCTGCCTAGTGCAGTCCTGGCTGGAATGTGATTGATAGTCTATCTGGTCATGACAGTGGGTCAGAAGAATCTTTCAAAATAAGTGACACGTGGGAGAATATTCATCAACTTTCCCATTACTAGGATAAAATACCAGGCCCCACAATGTAAAGATGGAGATGTCTACTTTGGCTCGTGGTCTTATTGGTTTCAAGCCATGGTGTGCTGGTTTCAAAACAGAGACATCATAGTTGAAAGACGAGGCAAAGAAAAATGCTTATATCATATCATATGTCCAGAGAGCAGGCAAAAGTCCATAGAGGAAGGAGCCAGAGGCTGGGAGCCAGATATAGTTGTCAAGGTCACTCCTGGAAAGCCCACTCAGACACGCTCAGATGGGAACCTTACTGCTCCCCTGGGCATCCCTCACGCAGATCGAGTAGACACGCAATGTTAACCATTACGGGTCCTGAAGACAGGTGTGATCTAGAGGTGAGAGGGTGCAGGAACAAGCGGGGAGGGAGAAATACAGAAGCCATCAGCAACATCTGGTCTGAGAGGGAACCCCAGCGTGGGCGGTACCTGGGAGTTGACGGGATTCAGCAAGACAAATCAGAATGACTTTGTAAGCTGACTGGCGTCCTCATGGCTTGAGCCAATCAGCAATTGGAGCTGAAGATGTCGGCATGACAGAGATAGTGCTTCAGGATGGTGACGTTTAGTCCAGTTCCATAAATGCATATTGAGTACCCTGAATGCATCAGGACTCTGTATACTGATTATAAATGCTTCTGAAAGTTTAAGAATTATATGGTGAGGAGAGTAGAGAGAATTAAAAGGAAAAGGCAACTTTTTAGGGAGGTGGTCATAGAATCTCAGACACAAAATGATCTTTTGTGTTCAGCTGTTTTTCTTAGGACTGGGAGACCCAGTGCTCTGAGGCCAAGGTCAGATAAAGTGAAAACAGTTTTTGAGGGGTGAAAATATCTAGAAATCTACAAGGTAGTAAGAATTGAGTCATATCTGGCAACTAAAAGGCTGTGTCTGCCAGGGGATCCCTAGGCTTTCTGTTAGAGCAGAATTCTAGGAGACTCAGGCTGGTACACTCTGGTATATATCTCAGGGTTTATGCCTATCACCAGCTGACCCAGACACCATAACTAAATGTCTCTGAGCCCATGAGCCTCATTTTATTTCAAAATCCTTTTCCCCTAATCACATTTAGCTGGAAAGGAATATTTATATAGCAACATTCTAGTTACCTTTTAATACCTTAATCTTCAGAGTGGCTGAAATGAAAGTGTAACTATCTTTACCAGGCACCAAACTAAGGATGTAAGATGACAGTTAGTTCATTCAAGGTTATACATCCAGTATATGTTAGAGACAGGAACGTGACCAGGTCAATGTGACTCCAACCTGAGTGTTGTAGGGCCTCACAGGTGCTGGGTGAAGGAAACTTGTTGTTTGATTTTTTAATTGAATGTATTAGGAAAATAGTTTTTAAAGAAGTGTATACTCCAGAAATTTCTAACTTGTGCCCTACTTTCCAACTGACCAACTGTACTCATGCACTAAAAGTAATATACATAGTCTTGATTATTGGATTTTAATTGTGCTTTCATTTTAAATGACTGAATATTTTATTTTTATGACCCTTAATTTTTAATATTTCATGCCCTCCACATTACTGAGGATGTTAAAGAACTTTAATTGCTTTTTAAGATGACCACTTCTAAGTTATCTTTAACTTCTTTACTATGCACAATAATTGGCTACATAATACTGTAATAACTAACATTGTCAGTGCTTGTAGCTGCTTAGAACTTCATGGTAGATGATAGCACTTTGTCAGGATCCAAGAGTCCGTCCTTCCTTCCTTCCTTCCTCCCTTCCTTCCTTCCTTCCTTCCTCTCTTCCCCTCTTCCCCTCTTCCCTTTCCATTCTCTCAGAATATTTCTTGATGGCTGATCATATGATGGCTCATAATGGGACTCTCTGAATTTGTGCTCAATTGATATCCTGAGCCAAGCAGGCTATGCCTTCCTGGCTCAGTAATGTGGCTATACTTCTTTTCAGGATACGGCCTTGCTCTTGAATTCTTGGGTCCCACATTGTGGAGATTGGCCACGAACTTCAGACTGTATTTTTTCCCATGGTGGATGCCTCAAACACTATTGCATCTTCTGAATTATGTAACTCAGGTATCAGGACATCCTGTTCCACCATCAGTACCCGCTGCAGAGCTTTCCTTTGCTCTAGGTCTCATTCAAAGCTTGCGGCTTTTTCTGTCACACAGTGTCAGTATATTTGGGCTGCTGTAGTACCACAAACTCCTATAGCTTATGAGCAATAGGAATTTATTTCTTAAATTCTGGATCCTGGGAAGTATAAGGTCAAGCTGCTTGCAGTTCATGTCTGTCTAGGGCCAACTGTTATCTTTTCTTTTCTTTTTTATTTTATTGTTGTTTTATTCATATGCATTTGCAGTAAGACCCATTTTGTAGTTCAGAGATGTTGGCTTCTTACTAGATTGTCACACGGGGGAAGGATGAACAGCTCTGTGTGGTCTCTTTTATAAGGTTCCTAATCAGAACTTTCATGACCTAATCATTTCCTGGCATTATTGCTTGAGTTTAGAATTTTCAACATGTGATTTTAGGGGTAGGGTACATATATTCAAGCTATAGCAATACAGAAGCAGTATAAAACACGCTTTCCCCGAAAGTCAAAGTGACCTGCTATATGCTGTGTTTCTTTCTTTGTGATGTGCATACAGGGTACAATAATTATCTTTCACTTTGAAGGGAAATATAGCATGCCCCTGACAACTGTACCCATCCTTCAACGCTATGAAGTCTTCAGACTCTGGATATGGTAGTGTTTATTTCCCCGGATCTAAAATGTATGTGTCCTACTGATATCTCCAGGTGTGATCCAGCTCCTACTTATCTTGTCTTACCAGCATGATGTCTTTGATATGAAAGGTCAATAACACCCAATTGGTGAGATCTTCGCACTGCTTGTGTCTCTTCAGTTGTGTTACAGTAGGGGGTAGGGGGTTAACATAACACTGACACCTATTCTAGGTGTGCATGAAGTGTTTCTCATCTTTCTGGAATGGGACAGAAGAGAACCCATTGGACAAATCAATGGCCACTCATATCTAGTCTACACTCATCCTCTGGAGAGTGAATCACATGAAAATAAGACTCACAATATCTATATTCTTCAAATTCTAAGCAATTGGCTTTGAACTGTCAGCATCCTTCCTCTTCTTCTGTGATGTTGCTTAGGATTTGCCATCCTTGAAGGAAGGGGGGATTCATGTGCAAATGCTTCCAGCTGAATTTTCCCAGGAAGAGGTCATTTCATCTGTCAAGTGCCAGTTGTACTATTTATACATTCACGGGCTGGGAAAAAGACCTTCGGATGTGTTAGCACACCTAGCAGACCCACCATGAGCCAGACTCAGGCCTGTACTCATTCAGTACCTGGCTTGCACATACCCTGATGTCACTAATCCCAATGTCCAAGTATCAATATCCTCTTGTACCTTGTGTCTCTTAGTTCTTAAAATATATAGATACTTAAGTACATGGTCCATGTCCTTCTGGGGAAGAACTAGGAAAATCATTGCGATGTGTGCTTTCTGTTGCTTCGCAGGGCCGTATCCTGGAGATCCACTCACTTTTCTAAGTCAACGAAGTTACTCAGGTTCAGTGAGTGTGTAAAGGTTTGAACACTATACTGGCATGTCCTCCCTCAGCTCACACGACCCTACTTTCCTGTGATGATACGTATTATGTGCTCTCATTGCATCTTGATCTACTTGCCCGTAAAGAATGCTGGGTTCTATAAACATCCTGAAGGGTCTCTGTAAGTGAGGCACATGTGCCTGTCAGGCTGGCCATGCACATTTTAACTCATTCAAGACTCAGTTTCTGGAGTTTGGCGGCTACACTCTTACACCTGCCTTGTGTTTCTTGAGAGACTCACTGTTGCTCAGTGATTTTATGCGGCTCAGCTCTGTGACTGCCTCTCATACCATCAGGCCTGACCTGCAGTGAACACACATCTCTGAACTTCTGAGAGATGCTAGTCCCATGGTCGCTAGTGCACCCCTGCTGCCTCAGTGATTAGCGTGTCCACTAGTTCCTCCCATGTCACATAAACTTCTGGTGGGTCTTCAGGCTTCATATGATATATATATATATATATATATATATATATATATATATATATATATATATTCCTGCAGTGCCCACTGCCCTAAACCTTTTAACTCCTTCCTCTTCCATCTGCCAAAGCAATTCAGGCATTTCCACTTTATTGAGATACAACCATCACTTTCCCCAGGCTTCAAGAAGAGAGCCCAGCCAGGAGTCTGTACCTGGAAGGAACTACAGGTGGGAATTCCCCTCACTCTTCTATTTACAGCAGACGGACTCCTCCCCTCTCTCTTTCCCTCCCTCCTTTCCACCCTCCCTCCCTCTCTCCTTCCATCCATCCCTCCTTCCCTTCCTCCCTCCATGCTTTCCTTTCTTCCTTCTCTTTCTTTCTTTCTTTCTTTCTTTCTTTCTTTCTTTCCTTCCTTCCTTCCTTCCTTCCTTCCTTCCTTCCTTCCTTCTTTTTTCCCTTCCTTCCTTTCTTTCCTCTTTTCCATTTTCTCAGACTATTTCCTGATGGCTGATCATATCATCTTGCCTCTTTAGCTGCTACATTGTTTTCATCTAATTCTAATCCAGAGACTATCTAGTAGGCTAATGTACACTAAGGGATTAATAGCATGTTGCATTATCTTTTTTTGTTCTCCTTGTGTCAAATACATTTACATTTTAAGTGTTTTAATGTGCAAGGCAAAAATACCCCTGCAATTTCAATCACCAAACTCCTAAGTTGAACATGTTCTTGAAATAGAGATTTCTTGGCATCTCTTCTGTTGGATTATTATAAAGGTTACCTTCTTATGAACACAGTGTGCTGTGAATTATTTGTTTATTCTATGTACAAAAATCTTGGAAGGGGAATTAAGGATTTCAAATTACAAGTAGGAATTCCTCTGTTATAATATAGCAATTTAGGGCATAACACAGTTATTACTATAGAGTCCTACTGTGCTGAACACTTTACACTCAGTGTATTTACTGCTTTCTTTCTTCTCTGCGCAGGGGCTGGTGCTGTTAGCTTATAGGAAGTGTAGAGAAACACGTCTCCTTTACATTTCCTCTATCGGCCAGACCCAGTGGTGCAGGGCTGTGTCTAGGGGACAGCACTCTAGAGGAAAGGGGGCGGCAAGAATGATCCTAGACTGAGCAACTTAGCGACTTGGTGAGACCCTGTCTCAAAACCAAAAATAAAAATGGCCTGGGGATGTAACTCAGTGTGAAGGCTCTAAGCTTCACAAAAATAAATAAATAAATTGCTACTATCACAAAATAAAACCTACAACCACACACACTTTTTATTAACTCAAGCTATGGTCCTGTTCACAAAGAAAATTCTAGTCTACTGGTCTTTCCTCACTGTATGAAACAGTCACAGAGTAGAGTTTACCCTTTCCCTTGCACACGTTTTGAAACCCTCCTCCCATTTCCTGTGCAGCCGTGCTGTCCAGAGCTCTTCAGATCCTTGTTTTGCTGCCATCTTGATATCAACTTAATAACATCTTCCTCTTGATCATCACCCTCCATCTTAGCTTTTTTCTCCTGAAGGTTTTGAAAACACAGTCTTCTCCCTAGTTGCTTCCTCTCTCACTTAAACACTATGCTTCCATATTAGAAACTCTTCTTCCGATGTAGTGAGTTTCTATTTTGTATTCTCTTTCCTCCCCCAAGGATGGTCTCACCACCCCGACTTCCATTATCTTTTCAGGTAACCCCCAGAACTCCTTCACTGGCCTTGACCTTCCTGCTGAGCTCGACACTGTATTTCCAGCTTGGAACATCTATGTGGTGTTTTTATCAGCTCCTTAGCCCTAGAATTCCGAAAACCTAAATTGTGATCTTGGCCACAGCTCCAAGCTGGCTCTTACTTGGCTCTTCTGATTTGATGAGTGGCATTCCTCCCCTCCCCGCTACCCAACCCCGAAATCTCTGAGTCATTTCCAATCCCTCCCTCTTCCACACCCCCACGTCCAGATGTCTGACTGAGCCAGTTGGTTCCCTATCTCAAGCATCTCTTGAATCCAGAGTCTTCTATTTCCCCTAAGCGCTCCGGTGCTGGACTCAGCCCCTGTGTAGTTCTGGCCTTTACTACTGCAAGAGCCTCTCAAAAAGCCTCTCGGCAGAGTTCTTCCCTCACCCCATCCGCCCTGTACCATTGGAGTAACACATACGAAACAGGAGTTATAAGCACATCTCTATTTGCATAAAATCGTGTCATACTCTATGGTACGTAAGGTCCTCTTGGACCTTGCTGAAAGCTGTTTCTCCTCTAGCTCTGTGTCTGTCCCTCCTAATGCATATGTGGGTGTCCTAACCTTCAAAGTGATAGTATTTGCAGGTGAAGCCTTCAGGAAGTAATTAGGTTAAATGAGATGACGTGAGCGGGGCCCTCCTGATAAGACTCCGGCTCTTAGAAGAAGCGATCCTAGTGAGTTTGTTTCCTACCTCCCTCTGCCTCGAGAGGACACAGACATAAAGTGGCTATCTGCGAGGTAAGACTGGCACCTTGATCTCGACTTCAGCCGTGGGCTTAAGCCCCCATGCTGCTTATTTCTGGCATCCAGAACTTTCTAGAAAACTTCTCTTCAGTGTACCTTTTCTCAGGAGCTCAATTCTCAGTCCAGTACCAATTAGACACCAACCGCGATATTTTTTTCTACTTCTTTCACTTTTGCATTCCTCCAGCCTGTAATATGTCCTTTCCCTCAAGCTTTCATGTCTGTCCTATCAAAATTCTATTCGCATTTTGTGTGCAGGTCAGGATTCTCTGCTTGAAAGTGTTAGGCTACCTTAGACAAAGCAAAAGCCTTAGATGGGCTGCAAACATGAGGCTCAGAACGTGAGCAGGAAGTGATGTGATGGAACCTACGCAGACAGAATCACTTCCGGGTTAGAAGCATAAAGACTATGGCGATGCCACACTGTTGCGAGCGCAGGATGCTGGTACCATTGCCACCAATGTCTGTCCAGGGTAGATGCTCGGCTACCACTGCCCTGCCAGTGGAATGGAAGCTTCACTTTGTGTGCCTTGTGTCCCTCTCAGAAGCATGTGACTGACTGAGTTGGGTCCATGCCAGCAGCTTCCTGCCAGGGCTTTGCAAAGGTTTTGTAGAATATATGCTTCCTATTAAGGAGACGTGTCAGTAGGGGATTTCCTGACTCAGGGAAAAGGGTTCCGGTGCTCTGTAGTGCAAAGAAGAGGAGCCATTTACCGTTTTGAATTAGATCAATGCTAATCTCCTTTTTGAAACTTTGTGTCATTTTTGTAATTGAAATCAATCTTTTATCTGCAATGGTTCATCTAACATACTGGACAACAAACCAAATCATTTTTAGCATTTCTTTCTCTATGCAAAAAATATTTTTAGTAAGTCATGTGGTAATAATAGCTATCATTTTATTGATCTATTTTTTAACTTTTCAAAAAGAATATGTAAAAATATATATTTAACCATACACTTTAAACTTAAAATTAAATATTTTAGATGCATATTTATATTTGTGTGAAATAACAAATATATTTAAATATATAGGATACACATTTTAGTATGCTGCTTCATGTATAGTCTAAAATTTGCACTTACCCAACAAACAAAACTATAAATTCACATTATTTTATTCAGTTTTAGACATAAGTAAAAACTCTAAGTAGCATGTAGAGTGAATGAATGTAAAAAACTCAAACCCTTTTCTTCACATTTATTGTTGTTATGCTATTCTATGGTTTGTTTATTTTCCTTCAAATTCGTTGTTTAAATGTAGTACCTTAGAGATTGGGGATATTACCACAGCCTTAAAGCACCGGAGTGGTTCTCAACCTCTTAGAGTCCTGCTTTTTAATAAGTATAGCTGCATCTACAGGCCATCGTACACATATATGACTGCGGATTGCTTGAATTAACTGCCATGCACAACACAATGTTTGTTAGAGATTATGCAATACAAATTCCCTAATTTGAAACTACTTGTATTAACATTCAGCAGTAACTGCAACAGCTACTTCAACTTGAAACAATCTTCCTTGTTCTATTACCTCACAAAACTGCCCAAGTTGGTATAGAACAACCATTTATTTAATTTTTCTTTGTGTACACTTTGTTTTTCTCCATTTTTATTAGTGTATATATACACAAACATGCAATACACAGTGGTTACACTGAATTTGAGTATCTTGTGCTCATATGTAGTGTGTTGACATTACAATCCTTTCTTCTCCTATTTGGCCCTCCCAAACTTTCCCTTATGCCCATGACTCTCACTCTCACCCCCATTGCTATAAAATGACTGTATTCTGGGGTTCTCATATTAGAGAAACCATGCAATATTTTATCTTCTGGGTTTGCCTCACTTCACTGAGCATGGCAGTCTCAAGTGGTATCTATTTACTTACAAAGGCCTCCAATCTCTCTGTCTTTATCGAAGAATAGTACTCAACTGTGTACTTACACCGCATTTTTTGTATTCATTGGTCTGTTGATGAATATTTTGGTGACTTCCACACTATTCCATAAAGTTAAAAGAGAAAGAACACTGCCAAATAAGTTTTTGGAAGCTAGCATTATCCTGATGTCAAAACCAGGCAAAGACTTAACCAGGGAAGAAAATTATAGACAAAACTTTTTAATGAATATGGATGCAAAAATTTCAACCAGATACTGGCAAATAGGATCCAGCACGTTATTAAAAACATCATACCGTATGATCAAGTTGGCTTCATTCCTGGGATGCAAGGTTGGCTTAACATATGTAAATCAATCAAAGTATTCCCCACATTAATAAAAGCAGGAACAAAAAACATATGATTATCTCAATCAATGCAGAAAGGCCTTTGACAAAATCCAACATGCCCTCATAATAAAAGCCCTGGGAAAAAATAAGCCTAGAAGGACCTTACTTCAAAATAGTAGAAGCCATATATTCAAAACCTACTGTTAATACCAGCATAAATGGGGAAAAATTGAAACCGCTACCTCTTAGATCAGGAACATGACAAGACTGTCCACTTTTACCATTCCTATTTAATATCGTTCTCAAAAACTCTAGTCAGAGTGATCAGGCAAGAGAGCAAAATAAAGAGAATACATTTCAGAAAAGAAGACATCAAACTACCTTTATTTGCAGATGACATGATTTTCTACATAGAAGACCCCAAAACTTCACCACTAAACTCTTAGAATTAATTAACAAATTCAGCCAAATTGCAGGTTACAAATTTAATACAAAATCAATAGCATTCTTCTACATTAATAATGAACTCACTGAGAAAGAGTCAAAAAGAATAATCCTATTCTCAATAGATCCTCAAAATGGCAACAACCATTTATCATACTCAAAGGCTCTGTAGGTCAATAACTGAAGGCACAATGTGGGTCTATAAAGTCTCTGCTCCTTGATGTTCCTAACCTCGAAGACGAAATCTCAAAGCCCCGTCGAAGGGTGACTTGATTCCACAGCTGGTGCATGGACCTATCTGAAGGGTTGTTCATTCATTCCTCTACCTTTGGGCTGGGAGGAGGTGAAGACCGAGTGGATGTTCATGTGTGCTACTTTCATTCACCCTGATTCCTCACAGCAGGGCAGCCCAGGAGTCACATGACTCCAAGCACTAGTGTTTCAGTAAACTAAATAAAGGTTCCTCTGCCTTTTTTTGAGCTCAAGGTGCCACACCTCCTGCATGTGACAGACCAGTCACAGCTCCGCATTGACAGAAAGGGAGAGGATGTCTACGTCTTGGTGGGGGAATTGTAAGGATGCAAGGGGGTGGGGATAGGGGAGTCTTACAGTGCTCTCTGAAGACGTGATCTGCTACAACCAGTGCAAGATTTTGGAAAGCAGAATGTGTTATCACTAATAATGTTCAGGGACTCTGGAGAATGAGAGAAACAAAGAGATATGCCTTTCGTCATTTCTATTACTACATTCCTTTTATTGCCTGCATCTGCGAGAGACCTTAACCTTAGCACGGCATTGCCCATGCTCTGAGATTCAGAGGCCAGGTAATGTAATGTAGCCCTTAAAAGATTAAAGATTAGGTTGGTTTCATTATCACTGTGTATTCCAACTTCATGTAAGTTGTGAATTCACTGAGGCTGGAGACTGTTTCTTGATAATTTTGTACAGTACTAGTCATGTCATGACTATAATTCTGACTTAGGAAAGCATATTGATTGGCTCACAAAACTACAACCATATATTAAGTGCTTATTATTCGGAACTAAGCTTTAAACAGATGGCTTGCCTTTGTTCGGTAATAAATCTATTGTCTTCAAGTGTACTGGTGTGGAAAAAGGAACACTCAAGGCTTGGGAGGCTGTGCCTACACAAAGCACTGGATCGACTGCTCTGAATAAATTGGTCTAGTTCCTTAAATAAATCAAGCATTTGCATTTCCCCTGACAATTCTATTAGAGCCAAGTGAGGTAATGGGGATATACCTTGACATTTAAATAAGACTCACATGTTTTCCTCCTGAGCCTCTTCATCACTCTGACTTCGAGTAAGAAAATCTTACATCAATCTTTTGGCTGAAGAGGCTGCCTGGAGGGAATGCGGGCACAGCCGGCAACTGAATTCTTGCTGCACACCTACACACAAGGACCAACACCCCATCCTGTCTGTGGACATGCAAGTAACTGTGCTGGGTTCGAGGGTGCTGGCTGGCGAGGTCCCCATCTCTAGCCAAATCTGTGGCTGTTCATGGCCATGTCCTCAACATTCTCTACAGCATAGCTTTGTACCCCTCAGCAGCCAACTGCAGAACACTTCTTACACTCTCTAAAAAAACTATAAAACTTAGGACTTTCTGGCTTATTTTTCAAAAAACAAAACAAACAAACAAACAAAAAACCCCCAATGCACTGTATTTGTGAGCAACTTTCTTTTACTATGAATGCCAGGACTGCAGCCATAGATTTCTCATTTGATCTCTGTTGTTTTATTCTTTGGAACTACTACTATGATTTCCTAATTATAATCAGAAAATGAAGTTCAGAGAAACTTCACAGCCTAACTAGACTCACACAGCTGGTCTGTGCTAGAGGCGGGATATGAATCCAGCATGCCCCCAACCCCCCCCCCCCCCCCCCCCCCCCCCCCCCCCCCCCCCCCCCCCCCCCCCCCCCCCCCCGAGTACTTGGAATTGCTCCCACTCACTCTGTCTCTCTTCTGAAGCCAATAACCTAAATATACGCCCTGGTCAGTCAACCTTGCAGAATTGCAGTTCCATTAACCCGGCCCTTCATTCAGGGTGGCTAATGTCTATCTACTTTTCTATGAATTGAGTTTGATTTTCAGCTTGGTCCTTTGTTACTCACATAGCCACGGCATCATGCAGTGGTCTAGGGGTTGGGGATGTAGTTCAGTGATTAGAGCATTTGCCTAGAAAGCATAAGGCCTTGGGTTCAGTTGCCCAGTACCACATAAACTAGATGTGTTGGCACACTCCTGTGATCCCAGCATTTGAGACGCTGAGGCAGGAGAATTGCTATGAGTTAAAGGCCAGCCTGGACTCCATAGTGAATTCAGGATAAGCCTGGACTACAGAGCAAATAATAATCCACTATTCTAACATTGGTGGCTTATTAGAAAGTAGTGAGCAAGAGATCAGTGTTCCCACCAGACAAGGAACATTAAAGGGAATCAGACATTATTCTTATGTTTAAGCATTCTTGATGGCCTCTGTATTCTCTACTTGCTGCTATTAGGTTCACCTTTCAATGACACCCACAGATTCAGCTGCGTTTTTTAAAACAGAATCACGAGTGCTTTTCACGTGCTCTTGTAATTGATTTTCTGTCTCTCATAATTTTCTTACCAGGTGCCTCTTATTTCATTTAGTTTAGAACTCCATGGTTCAGCTCATAACTTTTGGATTATTACAAATATAATTAAAATAGAGAAGTTTAAATAGAAAAGATGAAGTCATGTGAATCGTTTCGCATGATAAATCTTCACACCTATTTGTACCATCTTAGTTCAAGCACTAACATTGCTGTACTATCAATAACAAATGTCCTAAGAGTCTCAAACTTCGCAATTATAATTCATTAATTCTTTTTATGGCTTTCTAAAATGAAAGTCATACCGCGCAACTTTGTGTGTGTGTAACGTAATGTTATGGTTTGGGTCTGGAACGTCCTTCAGAAGCCTCCCGTACCTGTGGACACTGTGTACTGCTTGCACCTGACTGGAGGGACCATAAAGTCCCTCATTGGCATTTTGCTCTAGGTTCTATAAATCATATAATCAGTCTTGAAACATATGATCATGTAATCCACTCTCCTCTCACACATACCCTTCATAAAGCCTCTAGAAACCTCGGCGAATTTTCTAATAATTCTTACAAGCTTCTGGGTTTTTGTAAACTTCTTTCTACTTTAAAAATTCTATAAATCTGTGAACTATGAAGTGCTTTACAAATGTAGTTGTTATATCAAAGACCTCATGCATATGCAAGTGCCTCAAAATAATCCAGTGATAATGAATTAACCATGACACGGGTTTTTATTTGCTTCTTTGTTGATAGTTAGCTGGCTTGGTGCATCTTACAGTTGACTTTATTGATCTGATGGATGCACACGTTTTCCTGGAATTTTCTTCTCCACAGACCTTTATCTTTTCCTTTAACATCAAAGATCTAGATTGGAGTCTTTAGTCATTTTCACTGTCATTAATTAACTTAGTGCTCAATAAGATTTCTACATGGGCTCAATTTGAGTTCACTATAGATTTGTATCAATTTACAGCCCTTAGATCACATACGAGAGAAGAATTGTAGGCCATAAAACCAAGCAATTATAAATTGACTAACTTTCAAAACAGGGAAAATGTTTGATTCCCTTATTTATTAGCCAATTTATCAAACAGCTATTGAACTTGTAGGAGCTCTGAGGATTTAGATACAAAGACACTCAAACTTTCTTCAGAGATCTGAGTGCTGGGGTAAGGGGACACACCGGTGCGGCTGGGAGCTGGGCTGGGGGGACACAGACCTCCCGACACTACTAATAAAATATTAAGTGTTTTTATAGACAGGAACAAGATGGTGGACAACAGACAGGAGACAGGAATCTTAGGGAAAGAGAGTCAGAGAGGAGGTGGGGGGTTGAGAAGTACATTGGTTTAAATGGACTAGCTTTCTGTGATTTTAGACAGAAATTTGTTCTTAGCAGTCAAGGTCAGAAATCTGAAAGCCAGATACCAAGCATGCCCACACTCCCTGAGAAGGATGGGGGAGGAGAAACTTCCCTTGAAACTTGAGACTTAATGGTGGCTCTCAGTCCTCAGTGTTTCTTGGTTGATGGCAGCATCCCCCCAGGCCCTGCCCCAAGGGGTCGCATTCTTAGGGCCTTTACCTGCGGGCTTTCCCTTTCCTCTCTTTGTGTCTTCTCTTTTAATGGAGTTCCTTACTGGATTTAGGTCCCTCTGAAAATCTAGTATGATCACTTCTTGAGATTTTCATTTGTTTCACCTGCAAAAACCCTTTTTCTAAGAAAGGGAATATTCACAGATTTTTGGGATTAAACCTTAGATGTTTCTGTTAGGGGACAGGATTCCACACTCCACACACAGGCAGAAAAGATTATAGGGAAAGCCAATCTCTCGGGAGAGCGTTGCAAATAGTTTGTCTTAAAAAGAGCACAGATTCTCCCAGAGGTAGTAGAGCATAAGGCTGGAGGATCCCTGAAAAGCCGTATCAGGGAGGGCCTGGTACAACATGCTTAAAAGCTGGATTCTTCTTCTAAACGCAGTAGAGACTGCCTTGACTGGCTGCCCTTCTATGAGCTTTCAACGCTTTTCTTCACCCCTTAAAGGAGATAAAGTCATGATGCGTGCCTAATCCAATGAGCACGGGTGTTACTATTTGTCTAGCATAGTCTTATATTTTTAATTGCTTGGCTGTAAGCTTTTAGAGTCAGCCAACTTATATTGAAACTCTGTGTCATATTCTAGAGAGATGAATAATATGGTGGCCCTGAAGATGTGTTTGCTTAGTGGCTGTACCACGTGGGAGTTGAGCCCCACTGTCACCCTAGATCCTGTTGATCTTCATTTGTTGGCTCCTCAGCCCAAGGCTGGGGCCATTTACAAGTATCATGTTCCTGTATCTTGCTTTTGACTTTTTGTCCCTCAGTCTACTTGGCTCATGCAGAATGCTTGGCTTGACTTTAAAGTAAAGGAATCTGTAACTCTCTCTTTAAGGCTCTACAGAGATATTTCCTCTTTCTGCCTAAATTTCCCCTCTCCATTTTCTCCTATCTCCTATCTTTCAACCACTCCAGAAGGATCCCCAACATTCTGGGTTGTTTTTTGTGTCAGCTTGTTTGTTTTCGGGGGAAGATGATTGTCTTTTTATTTTTTTTTCCTTAATAACTGAAGGTCTAAAAAAAAAATCTTCACCAATCTGACTTTTCTGCAAATCTACTCTGTGATTTCGGTTCCTAAACACACATTTCAGTTAATTTTAGTAAGTAAACATTTTACATTTTTCTCTTAAACTCAGAGCCCCTTTTGGAGATCAGTGACTGATTTCCCTACCTCCATATCTATGACAACCTAAGCATGTTCATTATGTGGACCTTCTTTTTTATTCACCCTCAAGTTTTCTTGAGTAGCAAATAGAACATGTAACATAGTTAATAAATATAAGTAACAAAATTTTTATTTTATTTTCTAATCATAGTATTTAAAGAGAAGGGAAAGAAAGATTGGCCATGCATCCAGTAAAAACATGATCAGAGTTCATTGATAACAAATCAGTGAGGGCTGAAGCCTACCTGTATCTCTTTCCTTCATATGAAACCTCAACCATTTTTAAGCTTTCAACCAATAGTTTTTTTTTCACACATGCACCATACTTTCCATGGTACCCCAGGAAACCTTTTCTTATCTGCCAAGAACCCAGTGGTGTGTGTCACATCTCCATTGCTGTATTTTACCCTGGAAGGACAAGCTTGCTTCCCATCACCTCTTATCCGTGGCACCTGCCTGCCTCTGTGCCTCGCTGTGTCTTTTTTATTGTCATAGGTTCTAAGTCTCAGGAAAACAAACTATTTAAGAGAACAGATATGTGAAATAACTTCTTTCATAATTCCGCCAAAGTTTATCTTCTGAGTATAGCCAAACTTCCGTGACTCTGATTCTAACTCCCATGTGTTCTGTTCTGCCAACGTGGGATGAGCGAAGGGTGTCTACTTTTGTCCTCTGTCCTGTACTTTCTGCTGTTCCACCTGTGTGGCTAGTTTTTCTCTTAATCTCAAGCCCCGAGAACACCAAGGATATCGCTTATGTCCTTGGAGATAAGTGAAGGATTCCCCTTCATGGCTTTTGAGGCCCAAGATGTTCGCCCAGCACCATTCTCCCACTCTGGCCATGCCTGTATGGTCATTCTTCCCCGAATGCCCCTCACACCCTACACTCAGTGTCTTTGCTCATTTTAATATGTCAAAAGCGACCCGTGTGCTGGCAGGTTCTGTGCAAGGCAGTGCTGTCTTAGATCAATAGTTTGTTTCTGAATTGGTTGATATGTTTTTAATATTTCCTCAATTTCCGGAGCTGAATGGAAACATTGCCCTGCTTAATTAGAATCACAGCCCTCTCTTGTCATAACTACAACTGCAGGAAGCTGCAGCATGGCATTTGATCACTTGAAGCTTTATCTCATCTGATGCTCAGGACACAGTTCTTTGTTCCCGATCCATCAGTCCAAACACAAAACATAACGAAGTGAAAATTCAACCATTTTAAAGCAAGGTGCATTGTTATTTTGTTTCTTTATTGATGACCATATCTCGTATTCATATGACCTGAATTTAGTTAGTAAATTAATGTGAGGGTATAGAATAGATTTTTGTTGCTGTTGTTATTATAAATAGTTATGGGTTTTGATGTACAAATGTGACTGTCTTATTATGCAGTGACATTGTCAGCCTCACTAATGATTAAATCATATTATCCTTTTATAAAAAATGGAAGTGTTGCGAGTTCTGAAATACTTCTCAAGGGCTCAGGTAAGGGGTTTTGAAGTTCTCATAAAGCAAATGTGGCTACTTTCCACATTTCACCAATGAAGAAGCCAAAGATCTGTGAAGATAGATCATCCAACTAGTGTCCTACTGCTGGAGAGATGGGGTTAGGACTGGAACTCAGGCCCTCTGATTCTGCCTGGGCCATGATCCACTGGAAACAGCCACAAGGTGGATGCTTACTGCAAAGAGGAGAGAGGTGAGAAAGTAAATTCCTTTGTCTTGTATATTAAATATGTTAATTCTTTTCAAAGATCAACTAATTACTGGAAAATACACAACTTTTTCAAGGCCATTTTAAAAATATAGTAACTACCAATATGCCACTTGCTTGAATGTAGCTAAAGGACCAGGTAAGGCAAAAAGGTCGCAAGGTTTAATTATCGATTGTGCAACTTGCTATAAATTTGTATGTCCTTTGTTCTACTTAGATAGTCCCACTGTAATATAGACCCTAGACCTCCAAAGTAGCTCATTCACTCACTCACTCATTCATTCGTTCATGCGTGCTTTCTATATTCCCAGCCTCATGCTGGGGGCTAAGCATCAAGTAGGTGCAAATCAATTCCACTCTTTCATGAGAATCCAATCTATGGCTTGAACTTCGTTGGATAAAGCTGTTACCATGTCATACACGAGGACTTGGCAACTGGCTCAACTTTCAAAAGCTGATTTAATTTATAATGTACTTCAATTATTAACATTGACAGGAGTACTATAAGACTACACCGTGGTATAATGTTTCTGTGAAAAGACAAGTCAAACCGTTTGATTCTGGAGATCACTGAGAATTCCAGCCTAGTGACTTGTGTTGGTTCCCTCACCAGGACTGGCTCTGGAAAAGAGCTAGGATGGGTCAGGCTTCCCTTCTCCGCTCTCCTTGGCTGGCTCGCTCCCCTCCCCTTTCTCCGCACCGCCACACACTCGGGGGCTTTACTCAGCTCACCTTTCCACAACCAGCAGGCACACACCAAACTGAAAGAGAAGTCTCAACTTCCTAAGCGTTCTCGTATTCCGATGAGCTCCTAATTGTTCTGGACGGGACAACGCAGTGCTTGGAACCACATTGCAGTCATGTTTCAACCAGCCTTCTATTTTAAAACTCAAAATGCTCTCATTATACCATGAAAATCGTAAACTGATGACATGATTGATATGTTAATTAACTAGATTCAATTTTTAGAATGTACACAAAAAAAATCACATTGCGTCCCATAAATGTACAATTATTATCAATTAATTATAAGAGTTTTAAAGCCCCTAGTGTACTCCTGTCACCTAGTGGCTTCCCCTTGCCCTTTTAATCAATACCTGAACTCCTTCACTCCACGCACAAAATCTTTTGTGATCCCCCACCCCCTTAACCTTTCTGTACTAATTCGCTGCCATTCCCCTCTCTGCGCTCACCCACAGCCCCACCCACATAACCTTCAGTGTGACACACTGAGTTATTTTTGGGTCCCCCAGTTCCTCCGTAGGGCATGCTCTTACCTCTGCTTGAGGACTCCTGAAGTCCCACCCGCCCCCTTCCAAGGACTGAGGTGGAGATGACTCTTCTCATTTCCGTGTTGTGTGCAGAATCCCTGTCACAGATGATGCTTAGCGTCTAAACTTCTTGAGTTTGATTCCTTCCTCTATTGCCTTTTCTCCTAAGTCCACAGGTGAGTCACCTAACCTTCCTGTGGCCTGATGGCCTCTGTTGTGAGGTACCAGCGTCATACGAGTATTTGGATTATTTGGTTCAATACATGTGAAGCTCTTACACAGGCCTTCCTGCCTCAAGGTAGGAAATCAGTACATTTAAACATTTTATATTTTTAGCTCATTATGGTGAGGAAGCCAAGCACCACACCAGGCATTTAGGCAAAGAGGAAAAGGCTATTTCCATCTCTCCTATGCTAGCAACGAAGAAAATGATATATTATTACAATATAAAAATAACTCTTCATCATAGGAACAAAGTCCCGGGTACCAAAATGAGACAGCTCTCACTCCTCTCCCCCAACATCTGGGGGACTGAGGCTGCAGACGTGGTTTGAGGTGCCAGGAAGCAGCAGTATCCTTGGACATCTCTGTCACCCTGCGCTCTGAATCTGGAGCTTCCTGCTGTGAGAATTGGAAGCTGGTGGGTGTGAGAGAAGGGGTCACGGGAGCTCACCATCTCCCCCTTCCTCCTCTGTTTTGGAAAGAGAGGGAAGTGAATTGAAAATCAGATGAAGGAACAATGGGGGTGAATCCAGCCAGCTTTGGTTGAATGGAAATTGAGTAAAAGGAGAAGGGAAATCTGAAAGCAGGGGTTGGGGAGCTGAGAGGGAAGAAGGAGCCCTCTGGAGTCTCCAGTCAGAGCATCCATGTCTCCCCTACTCTCCAGGGGGCGTTAAGCAAGAGGTCAGAAATGCACTATGTGCGCACTGTCAAATTCTAAGACAGGCTTGGAAGTGTTGCACCATGGTTCATGTTTATGGCATTTACTGCAATGATGTAGAATTGATAAAGTACTTTGTAGCTAATTGCAAAGCTATATGTGCACTTCTTTCACCTATACATATAGTAACCTTGAGAGAGAGAGACAGAGAGAGAGAGAGCGAGAGAGAGAGAGCGCTTATCTGTACCATCCTCATTGCAATAGTTTATTTTTTAAGAAACAATTTTAGTCTTTTCTTGTTATTATATGACTAAAGACAGTATCCCAAAAATCTAAAATCCAGCTCTACAGCTTATTCTTTTCTTGATTCTACATGATGTATGAGTATATAATATGTAGTGTAGTTCAAAGACAATGCATACAGCTAATCATAACATTGCTAATCATGTCTTACTTCTTTAACTGAAAAAAGCCTGGGAAATATTTTGATTCTAAAGATTTAACTATGAATTCAAACAGTTCTTAGGATTAGTCAGAGATACACCTTTATTATTTTACTACTAATTTCTTATCCCTAACATTCAACATTTATATTTGTAATAGCTTTAATATTTTCTTTTTAAAAAATTGCCCTTAACATAAGCGAAACTAATCTCCCAAATCACCTAACAGTCTGGTGCCCATTTTCGTAATATTGAAAAATTTCCAGGTCGGCCTTTTATATATTGATTCTAGTTCCTCACTTGTGAGTAGGAGAATTTTAAATCTTGTTATAAGATATCTTTTGATTGCAGGGGAGTTCCCACATTTTTTCTTAATATCCAAAGCAGAAATAAAATGGCAGGTTAATTTATGTAGATATTTTATTTTTTATTTGGTATGTGGATAACAAGTGTGAGGGATATAATATCATTCTTGATTTTGTAGATGACAATGCTCAGTAAAAGCGTTTTTGTTGCTCTTGCTGAGGGAATAAATGATGTGTGCTATGTATTTACCAGGAAGGGTCTTGCAGGAGAGAAACAGTCTCCGTGTGAGATCAGCCATGACTGCGTGTTAGGGATAAGGTACACGAGTTAGTGATGAAGAGGCCATTATTCACAACCCCACCATCAATCGGCCATTGTGCAGAGGGCAGCTGAGTTACTGAGTATATTCTGATTCTAACTGCGTGTACCAGCTGGTCGTGAACACTGAGGCTGTTGTTACTTACATCACATTTGGGACTCCCCAATGTTACCCATTCAGTGACATCAACTACAGGATAAATTCTGTGTGGGTGACGATGTAAGCTTTTGTTAGGTACCCATTAAGAGGATTACAGTGAAAATGGATACTTAGAATTTTTGAAACACGCTAAGGACCTTTATCCTCATGCTTATAAATCAGGCAATTGAATTTAGTCTTTCTGTTTTCAAATGCATAGTTTTAATATAAATATACCATGTTAATCCTTTAAGTTTGTTGTCATAAAGCAAGCCCAAGTCTTCATATGTCCTATAGTAATAATAAAACTTACATTTCTTATATTAGTACTATTCCAAATCCTACAAACTATTATTGTCAATTTTATTTTACTAATGATTCAGAGAAGTTAAGTAATTCATTTAAATTCTAATCCAGATTATTAAACTCATAAAATACAAAAGAGTTGGTTAACTTTCATAGAGTAAATTGTCGAGGAGATATTACGATAATGAATCTACAAAAACAGATTGTGATAATTTAACTCAGAAAGTTTGAAACAATTTCATAATCATATCATTGTATTACAGTATGTGCTATTTGAAAAGGTTATATATTAATAGATACTGTGACAGACCAAAGATACAGATAAATGTTATCTGACAGAACACAGGCAACCTAAAAATGGCTATGGATTCAGTATTCAGCTTCAACTAGTGCAATAAATAAAGGCAATAGAGTATCAATAAATAATGTAATGAATGTTTTGGAATAATCAATGATCATTGCTCATTTTTCTTAAATTATGACGCCCTTGACTAGGTCAGCACTGTTCATCAGAAATGTAATGGTAAAACATATGTATGATTTAAAATTTTCTAACAGTGACATTTAGAAAAGCAAAAAAGAGATAATGTTAATTTGAAAAACATTTTATTTAACCCAGTATATTTAAAATGATTTTTAAATATATAACAATAAATATATTTTATTTCTTTTTAGGTTTTCTAAATCTAATTTATGTTTGATATCTCAATCCAGACACTAAAATATTTATATCAAATACTAGATCTTTCTTTTTATCTTTCTTTCTTTCTTTCTGGGACAGGGTCTCGCTCTGTGGCCCAGGCTGGCCTTGGACTCACAGCAATCCTCTTGTCTCAACCTTCTGTGTACTGTGATTACAGGCATGTGCCACCATGCCCAGCTTATGTGGTGCTGGGGAATTGAAGTTGGGTACTTAGCACTTGATTTAGTGCTTGCTAGGCAAGTACTTTAACCGCTGAGCCATTCCTCCATCCCTAGATCTATATTTAGAACTCATAAAATTTATACTGTAAAAAGTAGATGTGTGGACTCAATTAGTTGCAAACACATTTAAACTTTTTCTAAAAATAATTAACTATTTTTTGAGATTTATATTTCATTACAATAAGGAAGAATCAAAATTTGTAAACATAGTCATACTATTCACATTTCAAATGCTCGGTAGCTACAATCACTAGGAGTTATTATTTTGGATTTGGGGCATCATAGAAGAGCAGTGTTTAAGAGAAGGGCTGACAGCAATCAGAGGACAATAGTAGTTCAGTGAGGCTAGCTTTGTCAAGAGAGGACAGGAATTTCCAAATCTCAAAAGTACTTTTACGTATCAAATGCAAAATTTTGAAATCTGAGTATTTTCTAATGCAATAACAGAAAGAACACAAGATATTATAATACAAAACAGAACTGCCAACCTAGAGGAGAGAGTCGATTTCAGGAGCAAGACAAGCAGAAAGGTAGCTGTGTGTACTTGGGTGAGCATCTCTAGGTTTAAAGCCCAGAAAGGACATGGTCATTGGAGAGTAAAAAGTGAATCATTTGTACTATATTCCTGGCTTAATACTGGGTGAAATTTCCTTCAGTGTGCCCTGAGGCAGACAGGTGAGGGAAAGATCAGACACGGCTGTGGGAGCCAGAGGACCCTCCAGCAGAGATGGGGAGGAGGACAGCCCTTAGGGACTATGAGGGAGATGTGCTAGAGAGTCAAGAAACTTTATTGCTTATGATCCTTGATGAATCAGCTTAGCCACAATTAGCAATGGTTTTTAGTAGGACCTAGTGACACATGACAGGGGAGGCTACCGAAGACAAAGAGGACACTTGTAGGACAGGTCGGGGTCACTGTTCTCAATTTGCCTCTCCTCCTCACCCATGAGGCCTTGCGAGCCTCCAACTGGACTGAAGTGTTGCATTGTGAAGAGTGAGGAGCTGCAGAAACTGAACATCTGTCCAGAATTCTGCCCTTCCCATCCCAGTCCTGCCCAGTGTGAGGTAGGGGGACCTAGGCGAAGTTCAGATCACTTGAGAAAAATGGAGTAGAAATGATCTTTCCATTATCTAACCTATAATCTGTAAAATTTATGACTTTTTGTAGGGACAAAAAGATGTATTACCTTTCCTTACTCATCACAAGACGTTTGGCTAATATTTCTGTAATAACTGACTGCTTATTAACAGAAGAAAAGCATAACAAATATATTTCATCATGGTTTTATTTGTTTATTGTTAATTTTTATTGTGGTAAAAAATTCACATGACATAAAATTTAACATTTTTTGTAAAAGAATTTCAAATTCTATAATACACTAGAACCATGGGGGTTGGGGAATGACAATGGAAATTTTAGAAAGAAGACCCAAGGAATCAGGAGAAACTATTTTTATGCATAGGTTCGATGAGGAATGATCAACCATGTAGAAATGTGATGAGATAAAAGAACACAAGCTAATGGTAACAGACTCTCTAGATTCGTGACCCTCCTTGAGGAAGAATAATCCTGATTTCTATAACTAACTTTAGGGAAGATGAGGGAAGAGTTCTTTGACCTGCTTCAGTAGGTGACCTCAGGATGGGAGATGATGAAAACTGTTCCTTCTGAGACCTTCTCATCTTCTTTAGTTCAGAGTACTTAGTGTACTCAAGTGCCATACACGGATGCATCACATTGGGAGCCTCAAGTTATACCACTATTTCATATACTATTACTGCCACCCTGAAGCCCCATCCCAGCCCCGAGAGGTCTGAATTTCCTGAACGTACATCTACCTTGTGAAGTCCTCAATGTTTCTATCCTTGTGATCCTTCTCATCGTAACTGGGTGTCACCAGACAATTTGCTCTGCAATCTGGTAAACTTATGCCTGTGAGTCATAGTCTCATATAGAAGTACAATAAAAAAGACTTCCAGGAGTCTTCTGTGCGTTTCAGATGCATCAGTGAGTGGACAGAGATTTCTTTACAATGGAACATTTTGGTGGAGGGCACAGATGAGATGCACATTATAAATGGAGAAAATAATTTTAGACAGGGACAAATGCAGTGAAGAAAATACTCTATGCTCTCTGTCTTGTTCTGTTGCATTTTTCCTTGGTTCATTCTTTTTTTTTTCTAGGAAGTTGATTCTTTCTTTAGAGTGCTCACTATAGGTCAGGCAAAATACCAAGAATAGGGCTTCAAGTGAGAGACCCCGGCCTGCCCTCCCCAGACATGCATAGCTATTATTTATATTACAATGCTGACCTAAAAGTTTCTTTGAGAGCAGGTAGTAAGATTACCTATACTTGAATCAGTGTCCGGGGTGGCTGTCTCCACCTGTCACCCTTCCTTCTTCGGGAACTCTCACGCCCACCTTCGGGATCACACCTTGGGTGCCTGCTCCTTGAAGAAACTTGAAATAACCTCTGTGTAGACACGATTTAGCAAACATGCATGCGTTCTTTTTAAATGTATTCTTGTAATAGTACTGTTTCATAAAGCATACAGTATTTTCTCAATCTACCCAAAAGGGGGATAATTTATTATAACGTGTGAGTCAATTCACATGGAAGAATAAACAAATATAAATACTATATTTTAGCAAAAGTGAACAAGTAAGCAAAGCCCCTTCGTGTGTTAATTACTTATGTGTGTGTGTGTGCGTGTGTGTGTGTGTTTGCATGTGTGTGTAAGCAAAGAAAAATGAGCAGAGAAAGCAGTCTACTAATAGGGAGGAGAAGGCAAGTTTTCATTTTCTTCATCTTAGCACTAAGAGATACTCGTGGGATGGTTGAGGAAGGATTGCTAATGTGGTTACACAGGGTGGCCTGGGAGGCTGTGAGCATCCACTAGCCCCTGAGGATTGCACGAACACCATCCTGCTCAAATCACAGCATCCTTCTGTTTGTGTTTATTTTAGCTACATTTTGACATCTGGTTAACCTAGATGGTTTCATAAGTGAATTAAAAACCAAGAGAGCATACATAATCAATTTCTGTTCTGTATCCAACTTGCTTAATAGATTATTATACCATGATTTCCTCTTCTGCAAATTAGGAATAATAGATTTTCTGTAAGGATAATGCAATTAGACTGGTTAAAAGACACTTATATTCATAAAATGCTAAGGAGTTGCCAAGTCCAAGCGAAAATTCTCTTATTTTTCTTTTGTTACATTCATAGTGATTATAGTCTAGAAAAATTGGTGAATTATAAGGCACTGTTATAACCTACTTTAAAACTGAATCTGTAAAGTCTTGAAATTCCTGTAGTCCTCTAAATTCTCATAACCTTTTAAATTGTCATAACCTTAAAGATTTGGTCACTTCCCACTCACCATTGTGGTTCTGAACATTAAGTTGGGATCTGCTGTAGAAAAACACAGATCTCAGTTTATAATGTAGATGCTTTTTCAGTAGTTCACATAGTGGCTGGACTATGTTTGGCCTTCATATAAGCCTTGCTTGAAGCATTAGGGCAATTTTAGAAACAACATTTAAAAGAAATGTCAGAGGGTTGTAGCCCAAGGCTGCAGGTCTCTATGGGCTGCTATACTTTGAGCAAGTAAGAGCTGGGCTGTTCCTCAGGTGGCTTTGGAACATGATGGGAAGGGAAATGTTTATCCAAATCCTGTAGATTGTGTAGAAGATTTTGCAAACAGGCCACATTTACCCTACTTCCCTCTTTTCCTAATAGCAGAGCTTAGATATAGCTTCGTCCCTATATACTGGGATGGAGTGATCACCAAACATTTTGACGCCAGGGACTGATTTAGTTGAAGACCCTTCTCTCAAGAAGGGAGAAGGAGAGTACTTATTATGCAGGACGTTGTTGGAGGATAGCTTTGAAACGATGAGCATCAGCAGGAGGGGAGCTGGGAGAGAAGCTCTGCCTCCTGTCGATCAGCAGTGGCATTAGAACCTAATTGGAGCGCACTGACAGGAGGCGGGGCTTTGATTGCTGCTCATCTCATGCCTGCTGCTCCTGTCTGTCAACGTGTCCTTCCAAGGCCACAGACTGGTGCCAGTCCACAGCCCTGGGTTTGGGGCAGCCCTGCTGGGGTGGATGAGTTTTTCTCCTGTCTTTGATTCCAGTTCTCTTGGATTTTTCAACTGTGGTTTCTGTCCATTGGTCATTTCTCTCACACACAAAGTCAGCGAAGAAAATGAAAGGCCACGTACGAGACGCTTTAATTCCTTGGGGTGAGATGTGCTCAATACTTTCCTCCTGCGTCTCAGTTGCATCTCTCGGTGCCACCTCGGTAATCATACAGTGTGATCTTCATTGTAAACTTTATCTGGATTCCAATTTTTATTTTGTGTACAAAATTAAAGTGAAAATGATAACTAATCAGCTTGTTTGGAGGATTTAAAGAAATAATTTAAAATGTGTGCAGCACTGAATACTCATTAAATGCTGACAGTGATTGATATTAGCAATGTCCATGTTATTCAATTATGTTATATTTATTTTGTGTTAATAAGAATAGGTTAGAGTTTTTGAGATGTGAAGAACTGCAGGGGTGAGATATTATCAACCATCCTTTTAGCTGTGTTAAAGAAAACCCGAGGGGCAGCCCAAACTCCACACTGTGCCCCCCTATACCAGCCCTATGTGGGATTGCTCTATCGGCTGAGTTAGTTGCCACTTGCCCATCCCTCCAGGTGGCACTCATGAACACGTTCTTTCAAAATGGCAGAAGCATCTTTTTATTCTCTTCCTAGTCTCTGCCTGTGTCTTCACGTTTGTTTAGCCCCTGCTGCTCGTGCTATTAAAATAGCCCTTCTGACCTAACTCCAAAGGTCAGGGATCTACATGAAGACTGGTCAACTTTTTCTTTTCTTCAGAGTTCTAGGTCTTGGAGTTGATGGCAAAGGGCCAGACTGCGGGATCTTGACTAGGCCTGGGATGACCATAGGTAGAAGGCGGCTCAGACCCTGATAATCTTGTTTCAGGAGACCGGCAGGAGTGGAGCCCCTCTGTCTTATCCCAGGCCCAGGATGGCCTGCAACTCAGGTTGCATCATACCCAAATTCTGAATTTTCCCCTGCTTCCAGACCTTCACCAGAAATCACGTGGTCAGACCTGCCATGCAAATTAGGTTACTTTTGGATCCCAAAATCCCTCCAATCAGTAAATGACCCTTGCCCTGTTCCCGTGGCTGATCCACCCCCCCTTAAACTGTCTATAAGCCTGGTCCTCATTTCCAATAAAGGAGCTGTTACAGTGGTTCAGCCTCCCAGATGTGATTCTGTTATACTCATGCCGCTCGAGATCCTGTTCCCCTAGACTTCGCTGGTTCCTGATTGCTGGTGGCCAGTGGTGTCAGGGACTCCAAAGAGCCTGACACCACACTTTGCTGGAGAGAAGACTTATGTCATATAGACTTTAAAAATATTCGTATAGCTTCTATTGACAGCTAATATCACTGCATATTTTGCCCAGAAAAAATACAAAAGATAATTACTGAATTGCATAGCATTCTAAAATAGTTGAAATGAGCTAATTCTGGTTTACTTTCTTAGGCAAATATATTTTTTATTCAATTCAGGAAAATAGTCAAGTGATTATATCCATTTATAAGTCTTTTCCTGAGTATATTATTAATACCAGATACTTATTGACATTAGCACCATACTATCTAATTGTACCGTCAAAGCTATCTCTTTTATAATTACATCCCTTGACTCGAATATAATTGATGTATTCCATTTGCAGCCATCAATTTTGTTTATAGAGTATTATGTGATTTAAATTATGAGCAATTGAGCCGGTGAATAAATCAGATTGGGAAAGGAAATCAAGTTGTTCTGAGCATAGTGGTTCATGACTTACATACATTTCATTCAGTGTAACCAACTGGTGCTCTTAGGTTCTTCATTAGCATAAATGAAGATGCCAAAATGTAGGTATCCATTGTTTTGTTTTTCAGTTAACACTTTTCCTCCATTGTAATTAATTTTTTGTCATAGTTTATAATAAAAGGTAATTTCACAGTTTCAATGAGAATATAAAACCAAATGTTGGCCCTGCATTCATCTTTAAATTCATTCTTTTGAGTAACATCTATTTGGTGGAAATCTACTCAGTTATTTTTTCAAGCTATATGCACTATTCTGATTTTACCAGTTATAAATCTTAATCTTCTTAGTACAGAACATGCTAATGAAAACTTAACAACTACTGAATGTTCTCCTAGGAGTAATGTTGGATTTGGTCTAAACAGACAAGAAGAGGTATATTAAAAGTGAGGGATGAGGGGCAGGCTCCTTGGAAAATCTGTACTTTGTGTTACTAAATAATTATAACTGCTTCTCAAACTCTGTTTATAAGAACTTTCCTTGAAAAAAATATAACCTCGAGTTAACAGTTTGATCCAAATAAACAAAAATAGAAAGAAACGTATATGTACATATACATAATATGGTAAGTGTGCATAAAAGAATATCACTTTCTGAAAAGTCACGTTTTTCTTTATCTTTTCAGATGTACATCACCAATACGATCAAAGCCAAAGGAACCAGACTTGCTAAGCCAGTTCTATGCTTGGGATTAATGTGCTTAGCTTTTCTTACTGGGCTCAACAGAGTAGCAGAGTATCGGAACCACTGGTCAGATGTGATAGCAGGCTTTCTGGTGGGAATATCTATCGCAGTGTTTCTGGTAAGCACACATTTATTTAGACATTATTGATACTGTTTAATGAATGTGGATGACCGCCTGTACCAATAACCACCGATAAGGGTGATTCACAGAGCTTGGTATCTCAATGTGACACAGCAGGTGAGAATGTGTATGTTTTAAGTTAATCATTTCCTCTCTCCCCTCCCCTCTATTAACTTTGGTTTGGGAATGAAAATTTTAATTTTACACCTAAAGCTGAACAAAATACTTTCATGTAAAATAAATCAAGGCTAAAAGCAGTTCTCTCCAGGTCAGTTTTAAAGACTAGGTTGTATAGATATTTAAAAATTTTCCAGGGAAATTTCTACATGGAGGATCTTAGATCCCTCCAGTGCTTTGTGTCATCATGAGCCTACCTGTCACACGGCTTTCTGATAGCACTTATGTCTAAGATGGTCAGTTTCCCTTCAGTTACTACACATATATAAATGACTCCAAGACAGTACCGTCTGAAATCACATTTTGTCACATAGTGAAGAGCACACACAGAGACTTCTCATGAAATAAGCATGTAACCTATACTCCGTGATAGTCTTAGAACATTTCAATAGGTTCTGGTAATCGGAAATACATTTTAGTCCAACTTAAGGGTTTCTCAGTTCACTGTAAGTGTGGGTGAATAACATTTTACCTAGGCAACAGAATGTGCCAATCATAAATCAAAACATTTTTAATATACACATTATATATCATTTAAAATACTTTATTTTCATTTTATTCTCATTCAAATTTAACCTTTCCCTCTTCAGCTTCCTTTCAGTAGTTAGAAACTGGTAGGCAAAAACATACTCGAGTCTTTCCAGTTAACACGTGTTTGAAAACAATTTGTGTCCCTACATTTTACAGAGGCTATATCTATAAACATCTCCTATGATAATGTGATGACTATGACGTCATCTCTAATTTTCTTTAAAAATTTTAAAAAACTGCTTGCTCATTTTTAAGGTTACTAGGAAACATAAGACCTGTTCTGTTAAAAAAATAAAACAATAACATCTGAGATGAGTCAAATTTAACAATTCTTATTTGAGGAAAAATAAACAGGTCTATAATTGGTCAACATTCAAGACTAAAGCTTGTTCAGCATCCCCCACCCTATCATATATGAGTTATATTTATAACCAGAGAAAAGAAGCAATATAAAGGAGCAATCTGATTGGCTGAACTTAGCATTAGCTTTATATGGTCATGTTTGGGCAGCTTTCAGCTTCTGATTGGCTGGAGGTAAAGCTGAGATTTGGTTGCTTAGTTACAAGAGAGTAGTCCTAGACTAGATTACAATTTCATTACATATGAAGCTGGGATACAGCTCACTATCTACCAATGCCACTTTGGGCCAAATTTGTCATCTAATTACAGGCTTAGGCCACTTTGCGACGACTCTCTTAGAACAATCTGGCAGCTTCATGAAATCTGGGACCTAGACTTAAACCAGAACATTTTACTTGCTTCCATCACCACTAGCTAACATTTGAAAGGAAATAAACAAACAAAATATTTCACATGAACCTTCAAATAAATGGTCACAGGCAAAGCAAAGAACACACAGAGTCAAAATTTCAAAGCACTAACGTCAGGTGCAACTATGTTTAATCTCCTCAGATCCAGACTATTTTCACTGGGATTACTTCAGCCTCTTTGCTGATCTTCCTGTGGTTTTTAGCATCTTTTGTTTGTGTCCAGTAACCATCTTAACACCTTGCAAAGTCAAAACCAGAGCCCTAGTGCCTTCCCATCCTCATCGCAGTCTGAAATCCCTGTGCAAATGAGCCAGACTGCAAATCCTCCCCAGCACAAGCAAGACCCTCTTGTTGGGGATATTTCAAGCATTCTAAGGACGCCCTTCAAACACTTCCACACGCCTTTGCAAGGCCGTGCAAAAACCCTGTTTGACACACATAATAGCTATTCATGTACGTATGTGTTCATTCACAATAGTTGACAAGTGTCTGTGCCCTCGGGTTCCAAAGGCTGTGCCATGAACTGGAGATGCAAGAGAAAGCTCAGACAAACATGACGCCTTCTGGTGGAGTTGCCATCTGGTTCAGGAGCCAGATGATAATGGTCTTAGTGTTGTTTCCTTAAATACTCTCTCCCTTTCTTCTATCATAAAACACATTTACTGAGTCTGTAATCCAGGCATTGTGCTTAGTGCTGGAAAGAAATAGCTGAAAAAGATAGAGTTCATGCTCTTATATAGTTTATAGTCTGGTGGGAAAAAATGACAAAATTTTACAGAGTATTCATAAAAAGTTAGATTTAACAACGTTTAGGAGATAAACTCTGTTGGGACTAGGCACAGATCAGAAGGGAAGGTGATACATCGGTTTTCCTTTCACTCTTTAAGCTCTTTAAGTTATTAAAGAAGTAGGCAGGTTGAGGCTGGGCTTAAGAAATGGGGGACAAAGAGCACAGGGTACAGAGGCAGTGTGAAATACTTGGTGTGTGTGGAGCCCTTACTCTATTTCAGGGGCAGGGCACAGCTTGACCTGAAATCCTTCAGTATGAATGAAAAAAATGGGGATGGAGAAGAATATGGGAGGATGCTGGAGAGCCTTCTGTGTTGTAATAACCGTCTGGGTTTTTGTTTAAAAATGTAGGCACTTAAAAAACCACTGCTAGACTCCAACAGAGTTGAAAGAAAAAGGCAGTCATGTTGGATCCCAGCTTCTTTACATACTCAGCTCTTACTGCAGAATAAAATACTTGGCCTTCCTGAGTCTCAGTAACTTCCGCTTTATCTGAGGCTATTCACCGCCTCCCAAGATGGTCCTTCTTAAGATTTAGAAAGGTTAAATGAAATAATGCAAGTTGAGCGAGTGGCTCCATGAGTGACAGATATGAGTTTCATAAATTACCGTCTCCTTTTATTCCCTTTTACCCAATAATGAGATTGATGCCTTGAAAATGTTTGCTGAACAATAAACATCAAGTGAGGAAAGAAGAGATAAGTCATGCAAAACCAGGCAAATAAAATAGTATAAATTGCCCTCAGTGGCACCAAAAGGGACAGGCTCCGAACCAGATCCAGGGAGGCAGAACGGATTAGAGCTGAGGGGACACTGGGGGTGATAGCTGGGAAGAGCTGATGATTTTCAGTACCTCCTTTCAACAGCTCAATAGGACACTTATTTTGAGCCGTGGCTCCAGTTCTTCTTGTGATATCCTGGGGTGTCTCCAATTATCCTGCAATTTGTGCAGAAATCCAGTATGATTCAAAATAAAATTAACATTAACCCGCTTTAAGCTTCTTCCTCTATGCTAAAGCTACCCCCAACCCCGCATCAGCCAAAGTCTATGCCTAGCATGTGTCTCAGACTCATTCTTCTGGTTCATTCCCCACAGCAAGCTATTCCTCTAGTCCAGGTTCATTTCCACTACAAAATCACATCTCCATGTCTGTATCTCTGTGCATCTGACCAGAACCTCTCGATTCAGATTTCATTACTTCTCCCCTCGGTTGCATCTGTAGGTTCCCGTTTGCCTTCTTCAGGCATTCTTCCCCATCCCTCCCTCCCAGTTCTGCTTCGGTGCATATTAGAGCAACTCACTGCTGATAACAAAACAGAGCCAGACCCTTTTTAGTCCTTCCTTAAATCCAGACATTTCCATTTGATTTCTCGAGTCTTCAGTAATCTGGCTGTACTCTTCCTAGCAAAGTTTTTTTTCCTCCTCTTCACTCTGTATGTAAATTGTTCACTTTGAGTCCAGTCAGTTCCCTTCACCTGTCGCAAACAAGCTCTATCTAACCTCCCGTGCATTTGCCTTAGTGGGGATGTGTATTTCAGTGAGCAAAACAGGACTTTGTGAGTCAGAAAAACCTGCCGTTGAGTCCTGCTTGTGCTACTTGCTGGCATGTGATCTAGTACAAGTCAATTAGTCCCTTATTATTCCTAAAATAGACAGGCCTTTCCTAAACCCAAGCCGTGTTTAAAACAGCTGCCCTTTCCAAGGAGGATTTATTCCTCATTCTCTTTTTTATTTCCATAGCACAGTTTTACTCTCGATAGACATCTGACTTTTCAAATTTTTGTTTAACTATCAATTTCACCGGAACGTGAAGTATAGCGAAATCATTTTTTATAGCATATTCCCAGTTTCTAGAATGAGGCCTGGCACAAAGGATCAGTAAATATTTGAGGAATTTGATGAATAGATGGACGAATGAATGAATGAAGAAAAGTTTTATTTGTTTCGTGTCTTAGTTACTTTTGTTGCGTGGACAGAATACCCGACATCTACAACTTTAGGGAGGAAAGATTTGTTTTAGGTCACAGTTTCAGAAGGTCATAGCCGATTTATAGGCAGGTAGCTGGAGCAGGAGAGAGAGTTTCTGTAGTCATGGCAGACCACTCAAGTCTGGGAGAAACAATGCAACCAGCATCACTCCTTCAGGTTAAGCCGAAGCATCCGCCCAGCCCAGCTAAGCCCCGCCTCCCCATCAGTACACAGTATCCATAGGTACCTGAGGCTTTTGGGAACACTGCAGATCTAACCCACAACACTTCCAGAGCTCTTTTTGAACTTTAAATAAATCTCACACATTGGGACTCAGGGAAGACAGTAAAATACGATGTGTCGTGACAGAGTTAGATAGGACATTCAAAAATGGCGCAGATGAGGATTATTTCTAATAAAAGGAAACAAAAAAAAGAAAAATTAAAAATGGTTTTTGGAAAACAAAAGAAAGGAAGGTTGCAGAAGTGGGCCAGAGTTTACACCTTAAGAAGCCAAGCCACAAATGGCTTTAAGGGAGTAACATTATGCAGGTTGTCCTTGGAAAGCTCTTTCTCATCATTAGAGAAAATAGATTGGAGAGGGGCCAGACACGTGTCACAGGGCCGGGGCGGAACGCTGCGCCAGGATCCAAGCAGCAGCCGGTGGTTGCCGAGTCTTCGGAGCTGGTGGCAGAGGTAAAGGAAACATATAAAAGTTTTTAGGAAGTGAAATTGAGCAGAATTAGTGAGCAGTCGACCAAGGAAGGTATAGTAGATAAACCCAAGTTCTAAGCCTTGTACAATTGCACTGGGAAGCAGGGTGGTGTGGGAGGAATATGCCTTGCCTTGGCAGGGTCTAGGAGTCAGACAAAGAATGTGCAAATCTTGAATTTAGTGGTGACTCCCTCCCCCCCCCCCATTTTATTGATATGTATTAGTGCAAAATTTAAGGTTTACAGTGAAGTTGAGGACTTTGTGCACACACGTATCTTGTCAAGGTGACAAAGACTTTCCCATTCTCCTGTTGTCCCTCCCCCTACCCTCCCATCCCTCCCTCCCCCGCCCTACCCCCCTATTTCACTTTGTTTTTCATTTTATTTGTTGTATTTGTTCAATCAAGGAAACAAAGTTAAATGTGCTGTAATCTCTTCACTTTCTTTTTTAGGTTTATTATGTATTTCTTTCTATTTTGTAAATACATGAATTCCAAATTCTATAGCACATTAGAGTCATGGGGTTTGGAGAATCAGTGAGTGTCTATGCCCACCCCCTTTACAGAGGTTCCACCCTTTCCTAGCTGTCCATTGCCCCTCTTTCTGCCCTGTCAGTTATGCTGGGGTCTATTGATGCCATTATTTCTGTGCATTTTATAAAAGGGACGAACACTCACCTGTAGTACATCATTTGTGTTTGGTCCATTTCATTGAGCACTATTGACTCTAGGTGGCCTCATTTTCATTCAAATGCTTCTCATCTGTCTTTCTTTGTGGCTGCATAGTATTCCACTGTGTATAGGTACCACATCTTCTTTAACTGTTCCTCTATGGAAGGGCAGGTAGGTTGTTTCCAGGACTTGGCTATTATGAATTGTGCTGCTATAAATATGGATACAATGTGTCTTTTTGGTATGTTGACTTTATTTCTTTTAGAAATGTGCCCAGTACAGCAGTAGCTGGGTAAAATGGAGTTTCTAATCTCAGATTTTAGAAAGAACCTCCAGAGTATTTTCCATAATGGTTTTGCCATATTACATCCCACCAGCAGTGGAGGAGAGTTCCTTTTCTGTCCTGCACCCTCAGCAATTGTTGTTTTTTGAGTTCTTGATGTAGGCCATTCTCAGTGGGGTGAGGTGAAACCTTAACATTGTTTTTATTTGCATTTCTCTAATGGCCAATAATGAAGAACAGTTTTCATGTGCTTGTTGATCGTTTGTACTTCTGAGGAGCTTCTTTTCATTTCAGCTGCCTACTTCTTGAAGGGCTTATTTAATTTAGGGGGTTTTATGCCTAAGATCGTCACTCTCTTCACTTTCTAATTGAGAAAACTGAGACCTGGAGGGAACTAGGTGATTCAAACTCAGAAATCTGTGAGTCAGATGAACATATAGATTCAAGATCACAAACTGGGTCTCTTGCTTTTCTTACCATTTGTACTAATAATAAATCAATTCTAGACTTGTGAGTGTTAGCAGATACAACTTACTAAGTGTTTGAATGTAGTGTTTTCTTATTTAAATAAGAATGAAGAATAATTATTATGTTAATGGACTTTAATAAGTACGTAGTTTTGTTTAGTTGCTTTAGTATAAGCTGTTTCAGTGTTACTAACCTGACTACCTGACTTTTCTTTTGTCTCCTTTCTTTCTGTTTCCTTCCTTCCTTCATTCCTTTCTTTCTTTCTTTCTTTCTTTCTTTCTTTCTTTCTTTTCCTTCCTTTCTTCCTTCTTTTGTACTAGGAATTAAGCCTAAGGCTTTTTCACTGAGCTGCACGCACACTTTATCCTTCCTCACTTTATCTATATCTATCTATCTATATTTTAAACATATATAAAATATATATTTATTGAGACAGTCTCACTCTGTATTTGAGGTTGGTCGTGAGCTCCCTCTGTTATCCATGATGGCCTCAAATACATGGCAATCCTCCTGCCTCAGCCACCCTCATGCTGAGATTACAAGCCTGCACCATCATACCAGGTTTAAACTGACTTGTCTTTAAGGCAAAGAGTTTCCAAAATCCAAATAATGTAAAAAGCAATTATGTTAATTAAGAAAAACAATAACTCTACTGAACTTCATTTAACATTTTCAGAAGTATTTATTGCATTTCAATAAACTTTTCTTCAGAATGTTCATTAGTAATTTTTTCATTGCTCACTTTTTCAACAATTTACAATATTGAAAAATAAAATGTGTGTGTGTGTGTGTGTGTGTGTGTGTGTATGAGTATGCATGCCTGTTCATGAAGTGGATGTGAGATTACTAGTTTAGTTTGTCGTGATTGTTCTACAGAATTTTTGATTATATCCTTTGAGTTGTAGAGCAGTGGTCAGTCAGCAAACTATAGTCTACAGGTCAAATTTGAGCTACTATCTATTTTTATAAGGAAAACTTATTGCAGCATTAATATGCCCATTTATTTATAAACTGTCAATGACTGCTTTGCATCAAAAGGGCAAAGTTCAGTAGTTACCCCAGAGGCTGTATTCCTACAAAGCCAAAAATATTACTATTTGAGTCATAACTGGCAATATTTTTTGACACCAGGCATCTCAAATGTATATCTTTTTATTAAGCCCTTACAATCTTACTTTAAAATATTGATGATATCTGTAAAATTGACATTTCAAATTATCATTCAAAATTATTTCTTTTTCTAATTTTACTGTTTTATTATTTTGTAGATTTTTTATTTAAAAATCAGAAAGTAGCTAAGATCAAACCAGTCTTCGGAAGGATATAGCCTTAAGTCCTCCTACAGACAAGCTTTCCAATGGAGAATATGTAAAAATATACAAAGCGTAACTATATTATTTAGACCAAGCGCTTATTTAAAGAAACAAATATTAGCTTATAACTACAAGTCTGTATTTTGATTTATAATAGCATCACCCCCAAGAAAACTCAATATTTTGCACATTAGTTAATATAAACAACCAATAGTCAAACTTTTTCTTGTGCTGTTTTAATTTAATTTTCTAAATATGATTCACCTACATCAGAAAATTCTGGAATGTATTTAAAATTCTCCGTTAGTAGGCTCATTCTTCACCCCTACATTGAAAGTTTTGGTGAAATGCATAGACACGAGTGTTTTTAATAGTGCTAGAACTTTATTTTTATACACATGAAAGTATGAGAGCCTCGGGTTTACTTCAAATTCTTTCCAGTTTAAGATATAATTACTTGAAACAAGGGTCAATTTCCCTGATACAAAGGTTTTTCTTTTTCAGTAGTAGTCCTGGAAAGCTATTGTTGAAATGACAAGTATATATGGGACACAATAATAGACAATAAAATAGGTTAATTAAAGGGATGTTACTAAATTAGTGCATGTCGATTGTAGGTTTCTTATGAATGTAATAATCTTGAAGCAATGGAAAATAATTAGCATTTAAATTAAGCTGTAGGTTAGCTACATTAGGGAAAGGTTAGCTTGCTGTGAATTTTCATAAGGTTGTGGTGTTATTTTTGGATTGATGTGAGCATTGACTCTACTTTAATGAAAAATTTGGAGTGATAAAATTGTCATTCTTCACTGAGCTACATAATAACTGGTGAATTTTTAATCTATCTACATTTGCATAGCTTTTAAAAATTTATACAAGATAAATCTGATTGTATTGTTTCAGCTGTGTAATATTTAGATAATTTTAGAACTTCATTATTGTATTTAGATTTTTAAACTAACCAAAAGGTTGCTAGTCATAGGATATATAGTTCTACTGAACTGTAATTTTTTTTGAAATTTTAGGTCGTGTGTGTGGTAAATAATTTCAAAGGAAAACAACCAGAAAACGAGCACATGCATGTGGATAATCTGGCCCAGATGCCAATGATCAGCATTCCTCGAGTAGAGAGTCCTTTGGAAAAGGTAACATCTGTACAGGTGATTCCTAATTCAAGTTTCAAAATGTGCTGGTTACCTACAGCAAATTAATAATTATTCCTGTGCATCTGTCAGGAGAGTGCCAACACAGTGTTGATTTACTTTACCCCAGATTTCAATGCCCCATTTAGGAAGAATTTATCTGCTAAAAGATCATCTTAGAAAACCCATACCACATTTAAAACACTTATATCTCTCTCCATCTCTAATGGTAAAATCTACACATGGACCTGTGCATAGCAACCATGTCGTACTTTGCCATAGTTTCCACAAAAAAAAAAAAAAAAAACGTTGTGAAATGATCTCATGTATAGTCAAAATAACAAGAGATTGTCACTTGAGGACATTTTTTTTTACAAAATATTGTATTTTCTCCATGTTCCGAATCTACGACAAAGCACTTCATGCAATTCTTGTCACCCAATCAAGGCATAATAAATATTCATTGAACTTCAGTGTTCAAGGGCTCAACAGGAAGAAAACACCAGCTGTGCTCTCCTGATGGAGGGGCCACTGAGGGTCAGGCTGGGCTGAAAGCAGGCAGATTGTATCGTGCTTTGAGTAGCAGATCAAGGTTTTACTGGTCATGACAGTGGGCGAAGAGCCAGAAATTTAACAAAAACCATTTTTACTTTTTTTAAAGGAAAAGATAAGATAAAATTAATGGAATTGTGTACATTTATTATTAGGTAAGAGTTGTTCAAAGGGTTATGAGTGGCTTTTCCAGTTTATTTTCATATTTTAATCTGCATCTTAGATGAGAAGTTCATTTATATGTCAATCAAGTGTTTGTATAGACAGTGAGAATCTCTAATAGTCAACTGAATGAAAAAGCAAAAATTCTTGAGAGAAAGAAGTAAGATATCATTACCTAGAAAGAAAGAAAATGCCTTGTTTTTAAATTTAAAAAGAAGTTCTTTGTAGGGTAGAATACCTTTAAGTTAGATGCATAAGTATCTCAGTGGAGACAGCAGGACTTTGTTCAGTGTGTGTCAACAGTATGATGCAGCTGTCCAAATAATTTCTATGATCTTACTAAGTCTCAAGTAGGAAAAATGATGTCCTGAGTGAGAGGGACTGATGGTTTGCTGCGCTTCTTTTTGGTCATAAGCTGGCATGCCCTGTACTGCCTGTGGCAATACAGTCTTATGGTAGAGGTTGGCAGAACAGTCATCACTGAAACATGTAGGCTTTACGTGAGGGAATGTCTGCAATGGTGCCTGGAGTCAAAGTCAGGGGCAGAGGGAAGGCTGTTGGGGAACAGCAACAAAAATCACTTTATGGAAAAAGCAAAAATTTTTCTATAAGTATCTAGAGAATATGGCATGACAGGTGAGTGAGTCTTGTTCTGTAGAACTTCAGAGATCTCGAGTAGGACAAAAGAAAACAAATGTAAAGAAGGCAAGCAGTTTCTGGAAATGGAAGGATTAGGTAGATTATTTTCTTTTACTATAAGGATTCCAGAATAGCTAAGTAATTTTATGATATTGTCAAGTGAATTTAAGCATTTCATTCATGCTAAAGGAGCTAAGTAATTCCAATAATGGTGATGTTAATAGGACTACTGATAGCTACCGTTTAACAATCTTCAGTACATGTAAAATCCTGTGCAGATGGTTTCAGTCAGTTCCACGGAAACATGTTTATGCTCTACAAGTGTATTTTCAGGCCTCACAACAATGTTTAAAGCTAAATGCCTATATAGTGACAGACTGCTAATAGTCTAAAAATGTTCCCTTTCCCTTTTTTCTTTTTGACTTACTTCCTCCCCACTCCGTTTTAGCGTACCATCCCAGTTGCCCAGCTAGTCTATAATTTCCATCTTTACCTACAGTTAGGTGCAACTATGTGACCAAGTTTAAAACAATGAAATGGGACCACGAGGAGTGAGGTAAACTCTGGTGTGTCTCTTTGAAGACTCTTGTTCTGAACATGCTACATTTTCACACTAAATGGAAAAGATAAGGAAAGGGGTGATCTTGGAAGTCACTTTATAAGATGATTCATCTATCTTGCCAGCCTGGATCCCTGGATGGCCTTGTAGAACTAAGTCTATGAATCCATTCCACCTTAGATGTCCCCTGTAAAGAAGTGGGGTCCTTAGTTAGGTTACACAGCAAGACCTTGTCTCAAAAAAGTGAGGTTCTTCCACCTCAGAGCCATTAGATTAGTTTAATTTCTTTCCTATTAGAGTTTAGGTGACATCCTAAATAAAATTTCCCATTTTACAGTTAAGGAAATGGAAGTTATAGGTATGGACAGCCTTAATAAGCAGCAGAAAAAATTATACAATGCAATGTCTTGAGATACATAGCTAATCTAAGAAAATCCATGTTTTGAAACTGAATAATTTATACAAAATTGGATCTTATTGGATCTTATTTAACTTAGTAAAGGTAGAAAGCAATGAATTAAAAAATAACTTAAACAATACTTTGGTAGAATGATCAGAATAAAAATCAAAGCCTTTTCTATTTCTATTCCTCTGAAATTAAATAATGATCATAATTTCCTGATACAATATTTGTTTGCATTAAAGTACAATAGTGGCTTCATAGGGTGGCCAAGTATTCTTATTACTTTATACTATTACAACATTCTTTTCATTAAATAGCATAAAAACTACTATTGATTTTATGCCTTCATGATTATTTACAGTGACTTTTAAAACATTAGATAGTAAAAGATCTACAGAATCTCTAAATTGGTAGGGATAGGTGTTGGTTAATGTCTTGCTTTCCTTCATTTTTCTGCTGTTTTGCACGTCAAATCTGTGCTCATCGGTAGTTGCGGAATGAACATGTTTTGGAACTGACTGACCCGACCCTTCCTGGGGTGTGTAGCACCTGTGCCCTCTCTTCAAATTCCATTCCTGTCCTCAGAAGGAATGATTCCCGCACTGAGCATGGAGTCTTCCCTCTCAACCAATCAGGCACACAGCCCGTGGGAAAATCACAGACAAGGCACTAAAAAGATACTGGGAACAGACCGGAGGCTTCCTGTGCAACTGCGCTGCTGGGAGGACATGACTTTGTGCTCGTCAGTCAGGAGGAGAGAGAGAGATCAGCACTTAGGGGAGCATACAATAGCTTACTATCGCCTCGTGATAGGAACATGTGAATCAAATTGATTGCTCGGATGGTAGTTTACCTTGGTAAATAAGGTAACGTGAAATTTTCCCTGAGTACTTTAATTTTAATAATCAATAGCTAGAGAATGATGTTTATTCCTTTAATGTCCTCTGAGGAGAGAAATAGAGACTTATATAAGTCTGGTCTTTGGGCCAGGCCAAGAGTTTTAGCATTATTATGCAAAGCTGTCATTTTCTTGACACTTTTGTGTGGAGAAAGCAAAGGGTTTCTTCCGGAAGTTGTGTACTTGTATAACCTCTTTATGTTCAAAGCACATGTTTGATAAACTATGAGCTATAGAGTAATTATAGCATGCAAGCATGCTTTCTTTTTATGCCAGCAATTTATCCCTTAATTATAGGGAGTTTGTCGTATGCTTAATTACCATAGTTTATGAGAATAAGTCATGATTTTTCTGAAAGCTAAGTAAATCTGAACATTCATCACATTTGATTTTATGAAAAGAATTATTCATCTGTGGAAATTGGCCCATCATATTCCAATGTCCCAATAAATATTCAAATTATCAGTAACTTTATTATATCTGTTTGTCATATAAAATTATAAAAGGTTTAAATGTATATCCACATTAAGTTATTAAATCAACAATGGCAGCTTCTATAATGGGATCCAGTATGTGGCGCTTCTGTTCATGGGTAGTGAAGGCAGACTGAGTAGGGATGTTGGAAAACTTTAAAATTGCATAACCTTATAAATACTCGGTGACTCAAGGTTTTTTTTTTCCTATACATTGGCTATTTATGAGAGTTCAGGAAACTAATAGTAAAATGCTTAGAACAGTGTTTGGCACTGATGAAACTCTTAATAATTACTAATTGCAGTTGTTTCTATGTAATAGTTAAAATGAAAGGGTAAATCAAGATGCGGATAGTTTCTTTAATATAGAATGAAACACTTTTTACAAAGAACATACCCACACATATACATACACATGTGCACATGCACACACTTCAGTCTTATGTATGTACACAGTGCATTATCAAGATTGAGAAGCAGGATAAAATGTTGGGAATTTCTACTAGACATATTATAAATAAACCTACTTCAAATGAATTCTGCCAAAAAATAATGGAATTTTTTCTTCGCCAGTAGAAATCTATATAGGATTGGCTACAATCCTGTAGAGTTCCACTAATAATACAAAATTCAGAGAATGAAGATTAAAGAGAGGAGGAAGGTCTAAGATGGTTAATAGTCCATTTTGTTTAGATTACATTTCAACACGGACCAGCAAGATTTTGAGACAGATTTAGAAAACAGGCTAAGGTTTCCCCTTGGAGACCACAGATAAAAAGCTATTCTCTGATCAGACTTCATGTGAAAGTGGGTTCATGCCAGCTTTTCTAAACCAAGTGGGTACCCAACACTGGAAAGTAGAGTCACCTTTATTCAAAATTTAAAAATAATACAAATAAACAAAACAAGCAAACAAAGACCAGATTGCCTCCAGAGATTGCACTGTCCTCCTGGAGCAGAATGTCGGTTATGCAGAACACCTGTCTTTCTTTTGGATAATTCAACAAACATAAGGATATAACTGTATAAACATCAAGTTATCTTCCTGTAAACGTCCATGACATTCTATTTAATTGATATAATCATTAAAATGGTGATTTAAGACTCCACTCTCCTAAGCACCACATAAACTAAACATCGCAGCACATCTCTATAATCTCAGGATCTAGAAGACGGATGTAGGATTGCCTTAAGTTCAAAGCCAGCCCAGGCTACATAATGAGTTCAAGACAGCCTAGGCTGTAGAGTGAGACCCTATCTCAAAAAAGAAAAGAAAAGAAAAAAGAAAAAGAAAAGAAAGAAAGAAAAGGAAAAGACTCCATCCAGCAGCCCTCCCTCAACACTTCCATTCAGAATCTCTGTGGAGGATTTCCCAGCTATTCATGGAAATAACTTCAAAATCATTGATGAAACCTTTCTTACCCATTTTAGGAAAATGAATTGAGCTAGATTTAAACTACTTTAAGCATTAATAATCAAGGTAAGAACTTACATCCCTTCAAATGATTTTGATACACAGAAGAGAAACAAAACAGTTATTTTCATTTCAAAGCTTAACTGCCAAAATTTTAATTATATTATAGATGGTTTCTTCTTTCCACAATCAAGGAAATTGAAAAAATAGTCATGAAAAATAAGAGATGAAAAAAAAGACTGGTACAATTAGAAATGTAAGAAAACGAATAATTTAAGAAAGGATTACAACTATTACTAAACAGCCGAAAAAAGAAAATCTACCTTGAAGACAGGTAAAGCATTTATATTGAAAACAGACTTTGTGGATAAAAACAAATAGATGAAATCTGTCTGAGAAAAGATAATAGATATGAAGGACACACTGTAGAAATCTAACCCAAAAATCATTGCACGTTATGAAGACCAGTGGGGTTCATACCAGTACTCAGAGACAAACTTTAAGGAAACTTCCTCCACATTTTTGAATCTATAATCTAGGGGCATCATCCAGATAACAATGTAACATTGAATATACAGCAGAAATAAGATATTTCTCATTGAAGTATGATAACTGTGGTGGATGGCATCACTGTTTCCATTTGTTTACTATCTTTACTGCATCGAATTATTTCTCTTTCTCCAGTTGCATGGCAGTAGCATGTGAATATGACTGACAGACACCTCATAATGAACAAATATGACTTTCTGTCAGCTGTGTTGATCCTGTGCCTCCTACCAGAGGATGCCCATATTCTAGACAATCACTGCCTCCTCAGCCTAGGAAACAAGGGCAGTAGGTAGCACCCAACCGGTACTAGAACTGTAGAACCCAACTACCAACATGTAATAGGAAAAATAAATGTTTGTTGTTAGAGTCCATTGAGCTACTGAGGTTGTTGTACAATGCAAACATTAAGAAAAATTAAGTTATTTACCCAAGACTTATGGTTTCAGGATGCTCCCTATGTAACACTAGATGTGAGATCTGCTCTATCCATTTAGAATAGATGAAGTGAAGTTGTCAGAATTTGCAACATGAAAAGTCTTATTTTCACCCAGAAGTTTACTTAAAAATTAAGATGATCATAAAGCATCATGTCTACAAGGAGTCAAAAATTATATAACCCATGAAAAGCAACCGGAAAATAGTTACTAGCTAGTTGAGCCAATGTCTAGAGCATTCAAATTATGGAGGTCATAAAATGAATGACTTGATGGGAAGAATGGAAGCCACTCAACTATGGAATCAATTACAACTAACAACAATGGAATTAATCGCAACCAACAGTAGTAAAATGTAAGAATAGAACTACTGCGAATTGCAAAATTAATTTAAGACAAGATATATAACAATAAATAATACAGCAACGACAAAGGAAAAGAAATCTACAAAACAACAATAAAAATTATCAGACCATGAGAAGTTCCAGATTTTAGGAAGGAGGGACTTGGCATTACTGCTTCATTCTTCACTTTGCAAACTAAAAACGATTGTTAAAGCATTTTGAAAAAAATAAAACGTGACCAAGAGAACTCTAGCATGATTTAAAACATCTCAATCAGAAAATATGAAATATAAACAGCACATATCCCCAAATACTCATGTGTGTAAAATGTAAAACATCCTACTTGAAAAATGGATGAAGGTTATGAGTAGGTGACTCACTGGAGGTCAAATACAAAGGGGAATTAACTAGGGAGAGGAAGGTTTCTCTGTTCTTTTTGGATGGAGATCCGTGAAAGGTCTTTTACGTGACATTAAAATGTTCACTTTTATCCTGTGAGCAACTGGGAGCCATTCAGGAGTCTAAGGAGGGAAAGGTGTTCAGGATGAAGAATAAGCTGAGGAATAGCAAATCGAAGGACAGCAACTTTGGGTAAAAAGCCAAAAACAACCCAACACATTGTTATGCCCAAATCGCAAACATCCCAAGGACTCCAGCAGACCTATCATCAGGTTTAAGCTCAGTCTTCACCAACATAGTGGATTCCAACCGAGAGCCCCGAACAATGGCTAAGCAGGGTTTTTATAAGGTTCGAGCAGAGGGTGGGGGATTTCTGACTTTGTGGTTACATGATTGGATAACATTTAACTAGCGCCATCTTGTTACACTGTGATTGGCTAACTAACATTAAGCAACTACCTATGGCCCCCAAACCCAATTCCGCATCTGCAGGAATGTAACCCTCACAACGGGAATGTCAGCGATGTTTCTTAGGCAATGCGAGTTTTCTCCTGTTTCTGCCTGGTCATCCTGAGAGAGCAAAATTTCTGGCCCACTGATTTTAAACTGGATTTGAGACCTGTCATGGAGTTTGGTTAGCCTGGGTCTGTCAACATGAAAGCCCTCCGAGGATATTGTAAAATGCTAGCAAAAGCTAAGATGATGCAGAACCGATATCAATAAAGGCATGTCATGTTATCTGGATTATCCAGGTGTCATTTGGCAACGTCTGTTTTCAGTCAGGTGCCGATTCTGAAGAGTAGTTCTCTAACCATTCCCAGGATTCATAGCAGGAAAGGGCTGAGAGCCAGGTTTCCCTAAGAATCCACTCCCTTCTCCCACCTCAGAGGACATGCTGACCTTTCTGTGGCATGTCCCTTTCTTGACTTCAGACATTTTTCTCTTCAGTGTGGTTCTCTTTGGTCAAGCTGCGCCATGCTAGTAACACTTGGTTTTGCCCTTTCTTGGGTTACTCCTTGTCCTCACTGTGAAAAATGTGACTTCTAGATTGATATAGGTGAAGCCTGTGGAAAATAAGGTAAACACTGTCAATTTCAATTGACGCCATATTGAAAAAAATCTAAGGAAAGGAGCCCTTTGTCTGGCAAAGGAACAAATATATTTAAAAACAAATATATCAATGAATAGCGTTTTATAGAAAATTAGATATTTCCAATAGATCTAAGAGGTGAAATTCAGATCTACTTAGTTTTTTTATTAAGGCAGTTATAACAGCATACTAAAGCTACTCAGGGCTAATTTGGACTAACTTTGAAAGCAAAAGTAGATAGACTCAAGTGTAGAAAATTGTTTTTAAGAAAAAGTTTTCATCTAAACCTGGAAATTATGTTCTCTTTACTGTTGTGAACTTAATCAGTTGAACCAAAGGAAGTTTTCTCTTGCTACCAAGAGAGGGTAAGTAACGACAGGTATAGTTTACAAATGTAATTAGTTGTCTATTCAGCATAAAAGAGATTTCATCAACTTGTGCCAGCCAACACAACTTGTCCTGTACAAGGACACCATTCCTAACATTGGCTGAGTGGAGTGGGAACCAGTAACGACAATCCAAAAATCTAGAAATGTCATACTGGGTATGAACAATTACAAATGGAAATTACCATGTTTAATTACCATGGCAACTGCAAAAGCAAATTATATGGATAGGAAAATTCTAAGAGAACTCCCGACTGGGAAAGCATATGCATTGACCTTTCCATGGACTCTTCTGTAGATTGCAGGGTTGCAGGACTTACGGTGGGCATGAACTGGAATTTAATCAGATGTAAGAATGGAGAATGAGCTAAGCTTTAGCAGCTAGAAATCCTGGCTTGGATACTAAGTTTGTCCACACAATAACTAGTTGGAGATAGATCTCTGCTTACCTGAAAATGTGATATTATGATAGGTTTCTTTGTAGGGTGATTGTTGATATTAACAGGTCAGGGCTGGAGGAACGGCTCAGCGGTTAAAGCGCTTGAGCAAGCGCTAAGCCAAGCACTAAGTACTTGAGTTCGATTCCCCAGCACCACATAAGCTGGGCGTGGTGGCGCACGCCTGTAATCCCAGCACTCGGGAGGCTGAGATAGGAGGATTTCGGTGAGTCCAAGGCCAGCCTGGGCTCTGAAGTGAATTCAGGACCAGCCTGGACCACAGAGCGAGACCCTGTCTCAAAAAAAAAAAAAAAAAGAAAAAGAAAAAAGAAAAAAGGAAAAAAAAGAAAAGAAATTAACAGGTTGCAGTAAACTCGGTACACAGTGGGTGCTTCACACAAGTTCCTTCTGGCAACAATAGTCATTCTCCGAATGGGATTTTTCTGATTTACTTCATTTAGACAAGAATAACCTTACAAAAATGTCTTACGGATTTAAACGTTTATGCATATTGTTTTATACAGAGCTCATGTGGCAAAAATAGTATAATAGGTTGCCTACATTAGTGCCATAGCAACAGTAAACAATTCTGTGGTTCCCTGCTGAGACAAACATGATTATACATTACCATGCTCCCTGTGATAAATTCCTCCGAGATTTCAGAATGTTGTGAACATATACTCTGGAAATTTACTCAAGATTAAGTTGCTTTTCTATAATGCAAATCCTTATTTTACAGAGCTGCTGAACTGTAATATAAATGTTATATAGAACCATGTCCAAACAACTCTATTAGATATTGGAACAGTTATTGATATTAAAGGAATTCATATTTTAGGCAGTTTTCTTAACCTAAGATTTGAACGTTTATGAAAAATATTACAAGTAAATCAACACATATGTCCTATACACTGTCCTTGTGTTTTTAATTTGGCCTTAAAAAAGTAAATTGGAAATGAAGACCTGAAAATTTCAACAGGCAAAGATACTTTTAGATTAAAAATAATAGTGCATCTTATTATTACTTTGCCATATGTCATTTTTCTTATTTCGTGCTCATGTATTCAGTATTTATTTTCTACCCATTTTTGAATCATAATATACTATATGAAAAACAAAAACCAGACTTTTCCCCATTTATCCACCTTTTAGAGAAGGATGTTTCTGTAAATTATTTTTGAATGTAGACAAAAAGGCATTTTCATCTCATTTGTGCATATGAATGTCTTGTAAGATTATGTGATTTATTCAATCAGTGGATAAGGAGAGGACATATAAGGTAGGCTAAAAATCAGCTCTGCCACATACCCAATTTTTGTACAAAGGGAGCTTCTCACCTCCAAACGTCCAAACATCTTCTCTCCTCTTGATCTGTCTTCTTAGGGTAGGACATTTTTGAACCCTTGTTGAAATCTTTGAGCCAATGACGGACAACACAGCCCTATAAAAGCTTTCTGTAGAAAAAAAATACAAAATTTGTGTGAAAACTGGGAAAATAAACTAAACCATGACCCAGATTACAGATTTATAAGCAAAAACAGTTTGTTTTTTTTATCATGTTGGTTAAGGAAACAGTCAAACCATAAATTATTGGTGTGTGTAGTTTAAAATGCAAAAATTCAGGGCTGGGGATGTAGCCCAGTGGTAGAGTGCTTGCCTAGTATGGACAAGACCAGGGGTTCAATCTGTATCAATTAAAAAAAAAAGACAAAACCAAACAAAAACCAGATAAGTAAAACAAAAAATGAGCAGGATTTTTCTGCATCCCATCATAATAATCACTAATAGCATTTTCTTAAAGTAATTTTTAAGGCCATGTGAGTATGTATACAGTGGGCAATGCAAAGTGCCCCGTATGAACTCTTTGGTCACCTGCTTTAGGTTACATAGCAATGTATCATAGATATGGTTTTATCAATACACATAATCATAATAAGTATAATGGTAAAGTCTCAGAACTTAATATATGTCTTGAATTATGCAGAGAGCCACACACATAAAATTCTGTACAAGATGTCATAGAAGTCATCTGACTGTCTTATGTCCATTTTACAGAGAAATAGATAGAAAGGTTGAGTAACATTCCGTGATCACACAACTGCCTGCATTTTGGAACAAAAATACAAAACTCTTATTTTCCATTTTTATGGAAATGTGTCCCTTAATTGTCACTTAAAAATTCATGATCACTGTGCTATACCATACTATAAACTTAAATTAATAATATTACCATTCATATAAAATATTTAACCGTAATAGTTTACAAGGCATAAAATAGTGCCTCCATTTCAAATTTTCCATGATTATAAATAATAATATGGTAAACATCCCTACAGTACATCTGTGAGATCAGCTTGGAATTTAAGATAAATTTACAGATGTTAATATAAAAAAGACAATAAAAATTCTTAAGGCTTTTAATTTAATTCACACATTTATGTTCTCTTCCAATAGCAGAGAATATTGTTTTTCATGATCTTCATCAAAAATAAGTGAAACATCTCATGTTAATGTAATGGAATATTTTCCCAGAAATCATTCTGAATATTTCTTTTGTGACTAGAATAATCAGATGTTGAAATAATGATTGAGTAATTGACCAACCAAAGTCTAGATGCCACTGGACCTTTAGACTTGGTTAGTTCATGGCAAATAATCCCATTATTTTTAAATTTGGGTACGTTAAAGCCAGATTTTCATTCTATACAATTCCCTTATTTACAAGCAGACTGTTTCATGAGTTGTAACACATGCATATCACGTGTACCATTATGAAGCTATAGACATCTTTGTTACCCCACCATGTTTCTTCCCTTTTCCCTCCTTCTACCTCTGCCCCTGACGACTATGCTGTGTTTCCTGGCCCTGTAATTTTGCCCTTCTAAAGTTATCATACAGATGGGTAGATAATAGTATGCAGGCTTGTGAGTCTGAATGTTTTGCTCAGTGTATTAGTAGGCTTCCCCTCCCCCATCCTTCCCATTGCTGTGTACAGTCTGTCGTGTTCATGCACCACAGATCGCTTGCCCATTAGCCAACGGAGATTGGCTGGATTGTTTTCCATTTGGAGCAATTGTGAATAGGGCTGATATCAACATTCAGGTGTAGGTTTTTGTATGAACACTTATTCTTTTCTTTTGTATATTTTTAAGAATGGGACTGCTGTGCTATATGGGCTGTACAGTGGACATATATTTACTTCTTTAAAAGATTTTCAAGATTATTATAGCTAACATCAGTTGTGGTTTTAAATGTTTCTGAAAAGCACCTTGATGTGACTTATCTGGTTTTCTACTGACGGGTTCATCTGTAACACTGTGTAATCTTTTAATGAGTTTTAATCAGCTTTTGGCTGTACAAGAATTTATCGTGCACTTGGTCACTTACTCAAATCCTCCTGTTCTTCTCCATCTGGTAACACTGGGCTACTTGCGCAGCAAATCTAAAGTATTTTGAGATGTCAAAAAAGAAAGAAAATAAAAATGCTATTTAGGTTAAAATACTGGTATGAAATAAGGCGTACATACAGTTTGTGGGTGAGCTTCCATTCTTGTGGTCATTTGTTACATACCAAACATTCTATTTGTAATTAGGTTGATAATAAATGAAACATGACTAAGTATCAAATCAGAAGCAATTAATTGATTTCCTGGGATTTATGAGCTTCCAGTGTAGTGGGGGAGACAGTTTTTAAGCAAATACTTAACACTCTGACGATGGCTATGCTAGAGGAATAACAGAGCTGATCTAATCAGAGCGATGCTTGCAGCACGACCAGGGAGATCTCCAGTACCATCACCCAGGTCAGGAGAAGACAGAGAATTTTCCAGAGAAAGAACCAGCTCGTGTGAGGCTTCTGCTTGGCAAGTAAAGTAAAAGCACATGGGGAATCGACTTGAGTATGCTGCACAAGAGTGTCCAGGTTGCCAACCGTGGAGCCCAGAATGTATGGAAAAGAAATGGACTCACTGGCCCAGAGAAAATGATGTAGCCCAGCAGTAGAGCGCTTGCCCCACTGGCATGAGGCCCTGGGTTGGATCCCAAGTATTATCCCAAGGGGAAGGGCAGAGAGAGAGAGAGAGAGAGAGAGAGAGAGAGAGAGAGAGAGAGAGAGAGAGAGAGAGAGAGAGAGTTCATGAGAAACAAGATAATAAGTCACAAAATAACCACGTGGCCAAAATAACTTCGTGGTACGATGTATGTGGGAGAGGAAGCAAGCTGGGCATTCTATCCCTAACACAACTGATTGTTGAGAACACACCTGGGAATACGGCTGAAACACTGGTAGACAGGAAGCTCATGTGCTCCAGGGAGGATCAAAAACATAAAGAACAAAGCCTATGAATACATCAACCAAGCACCATACATACCATGGTATGAATGGGCTTACTTGAAGCTTCATGTGAGTTACATTTGGGAAACATGGAGTTTAAGCGGACAGAAGCCTTCACCATGGCCCTTTGCACGTTGCAGTGCTCTGAGCAAGACACAAGAGGGGTAGTTTTGAACATCGTGTTGATATTAGGACCCTTCAGGGTCTTTATTGCTTTTACATGATACTCTTTTGCCAGAGAAAGGGTAGCATTTTAAAGACAAACTTGATTTTATATGTTTGTCAACACTAAATATTGGCTAATCGATCACTTTTCTACACCTCTAGGCAGTGGTATGCAGGATGGCATCAAACAGAATCCACTGCTTACAGCACTTAAAGACACAAAGCAGATTTCTGGGATGCATGCCCAGAGACTGGTTCAGTAGGCCCTGCTCTGCACCTGGGGAGCTGGACGGTACAGATCAGGTGCCTCTTATTAGCTCACTCAGGTGACTTGGTTACAGAGCCAGCACTTGGCCTGGAACCAGCTGGGCCAGCAGCACTTATAAAGCAGTGGTTCTGAATATTGGCTGCCCATTAGAGTCACCCAGAGAGCCTTTAAAGATTCTAGTGGTCAGCTGCATTCAGGCCAATTAAATCCAAACCCCTGGAGTTACATGCGTATTTCCTTAAAGCTCCTTAGGTGAAGCCACAGAGGAGAACCCACAGGATTTGATGTGGAAAGCCTTCAGCTTCTTTGAGTTCATAGAGCTTAAGAATACTTCACAAAATCAGTAGCTAATGCTCTAATAAAAACTGGGCCTTCATTTGGTTTAATTAGCTTGTCAGGAAAAGCTGCCTAGAGATTTCTTTTTTTCTCTGGAGAGAAAAAGATTCTCTCAGAAAGTGGTGTTCGTGCCTTTCTCTGAACACTACAAAAATGAAAATTCCTGAATGGAAACAAAATTATAAACTAATGAAAAACCCTGCACTGACAAATGGTCCAAAAACTTTTATTTTCCAAGGAAACTGTTGTTCTGTCATGTTATAGCGTTTTTGTCTCCTTCCTTAAAACAAAAAAATTGCTTAACATGAATTTTACCTGCCGTTCCACAGTCTCAAGCCTGAATGCCACTAATAATTTCTTCTTAAATGGACCTGATGTTATTTCTTGCTACTAAAATGCTCTCCAATTTCATAATTTATGGAGGGGGGAAAATTTAATGTGACAAAGTAGAAAATATATTTCCTTTACCTCCTTTGACAAAAAAATATTCTGCCAACTTGGTGGTCCTCTAAGAACAGAGTGAATGAAGTTAGGGGGAAAATAGCAAAATGACAATATTTGCATTCTGACATCCATCCCTCTTCTCCTGATAAAACATACACTGTATCTATCTATATAACATTAGAATCATTGATTGACTTAACTATGGAACCATGATCTCTTGTGCTACATTATTAGTGCCAGATGTTTTTCAAGGTGCAAAATATTTCATATTTTAGGAATCTGTTATTCTGTTACACAAGTAGAGTCAGAAAGCTCATTTTGTGATCAAAAACATGCAGCAAAACCCAGGGCATAAATTGCCTTGTACCTGTTCAAGTTAGTTTTTTCCACCACATGAGCCTGTACCTGATCATAAGAAATATTCGAGTTTTAACGTTTGAAAATTAGAATTGTGGACTTATAGAATTATGGAGTTTATGGCCAAATAACTGTGTAATGAATTTTATTTATAAAATTTCAATAATTATATTTAAATTTTTTCTTTTACTGTTTTGTTTTACTTGGCTTTTTAGCTTGTTTCTATTCATTATAAGCTATACATGAATAATGGCATGTTTGAGTAAGGACAGAGAGTATTGTGTATTTACTCTCACCTAATCTTAATAAAAATCAATTCAAATAGGATTGTCTTTATTTCACAGATAAGAAATTTATCTCTCAAGGTTAAATTATTTTTATTTCCAAGGTGGGGGAATTCACAAATACTTACCATTCAAAGTAGCTCAATCCAACAGCTTTGTTCCAACAGAGTCAAAGACATAAATCATTGATTTACAGATAGTATCTAGAAGGACTTGGTGGCATGGGCATTTTACAGCAGCACTTTTTGGGAGACTGAGGGAGGGATCCCAAGTTCAAACCCAGCCTGGGCAATTTAGGAATTTAAGAAAAGCTTGTTTCAAAATCAAGTATAGAAACTGGGCTGGGGATGCAGCACAGTATGAAGACTCTGGGACAGATCCTTCGTAACACACACACACACACACACACACACACACACACACACACACACACACACCATTATCTGCACAGGATCCCATTTAATGTTTAGGTTAAGAATCTAAGCTGTTAATAACTTCTTATTAAAACACAGTCTTTTTGTAATCAGTTGACTTGAAAGAATGGGACTGCAACGACACTTTATCTCAGTAATTAGTCTACAATGTAACAACAGAAAACTCTGAACATACTAGGGCTTTGCCTTAGTTAAAAAAAGTCAATATTTAAATAATATGTAAAACACATTTTGTAGGTATCCCAAAACCAACCTATCGAGAATGGTCCAGAAGAAAATTCACAGGGAAGTTCCTTTAAAGACTGTCTTGCGAGGCTCTTCAGCTGGATGATGGAATTAAGCCTCTGTGATCACCTTCACTTAAGGCAATGCACGTATGTGCGCTTGTGCGCACTGGTGTTGGAGTTTACTCTCAAAGCTAAGGCAAATACCAAAAAAAGTCCTTCTGTGCAGTTTTCTATTACAAAGCCACTGTGGGTTGTTATTGTTGCTACTTTTTCAAATGTATTTTATTTTTCACTTATTCATGTGAATTTGCATTTCCTAACTAAATAACACTTAAAGTGTTGCATTTTTGTTTTCTGAGAGCTTCAGTTGGAGCACTGTTCTGGCCTGCTCATTTTCATTTTTCTATTTTTTGAAATAAAAATGGTGGGTGACAGATCAAAACATGTAGCAAGTCATCCCCATGTTCTGTGTCAAAAATAAGTGATAGTTCTGTTTTAAATAACAACTTTAATGCAAAATTAAGAATGAATGGCAAAACACAATTTTTATATAGATTTTCAAGGATTAAAAATGGACATACTATTGACTTCAGATATGATCTTCCAAATTTGCAAATCCAAAAACACTCTTAATAAACGAAGTGCTTGTTTTTCCCTGGACTCCTGCACTCAAGGACTGGACTCAGTGTTTTGCTCCCTGGTTTGCTGTGCATTTGAATAAACACTTTCTTTGTGTAGCTTGAAGGAACTTGTAACTGCTTGGGCCATGGCCCTGTCACCTATTTTCGTCATAAGCCTTCATATGTGGGATGTCTAACCAAGAATTGGGCTGACAAGTTATATGTCCACTTCCTCTCATGCATGAGATTTTGGGTTGCCTACTTCCTGTTTCCTCTATCATTTGCAAATAAGATACTGTGTTGCATAGTAAGAATTCATACAGATTAGCAGGAGAAGACCTTGTCAACTGCTTTCTCTGTTCTTCAGACAGGTGCTCTGAAAAGATGAAGTGCAGCCCTGGTTTTGTTATATCACATAGAAAAATGTTTTTCAGAGAAGTAAGCAACATCACATCTTGCATAGGAATTATCACACCTTGCTAAATATCTGCTGTATAGTCTAGTATCATAGTCTTATGGATGGGGACATAATTCTCTTGTTGTTATGTGATTATCTTGTCATTTCTTTGGGTGCCTTCAAGGAAAATCAACCTTAGGCTAGAAGAAAAGCTACCTAATTGGAATAATCCATCTTTTTCATTTTATGATGTAGATTTCTTTGCTCTTCTACAGTAAAGTTGGCAGAGATCAGATTTTTGTCCTCTTTACATGTTTCCTTTTATTTACAAGAAAATTAGAGCCTATTGTGTTAATTTCCCCCTTATGCATAGTCACTGTTTATCTTTTATTTCACCTCTCACTGTTATACATCTAAAATGATAAGCCGCGAACAGAAGCCTTCCAATTCCAGTCATATAGGAAGCATCATCTCAGAGGTTAAAATTAAAATAGTGTATTCCCCCCATTTTATTGATATGTATAAGTGCAAAATTTAAGGTTTTCAATGAAGTTGAGCATTTTGTGCACATATGTATCTTGTCAAGGTGACAAGGACTTTACCACTCTCCTTTTGTGCCTTCCCCTACCCACCTCTCCCTCCCTCCCCGCCCTACTAAAATAGTGTTTTTAAGAAAAAAATTAAAAGTACGGAAGTGCTACCCTGGGATCTAAAAATGTAGTTAGTCTAGAAACAGACTCTTACCCTTGTAGTTTAACTTGGCAATGACTGTCATAACTAGAGAGTGCATGGTTGGAATTTTTGTCCAAAATTAAGACAATTTATTTTGTTAATTGTTGAGATATGGAGTTAAAGCATGTTTTAAGGATAATAAGTTACATAGAAATATCATTCAATTACTAATCACACATGTATATAATGTAGCTGAGCACAGTTGCAAAGGAAAAGATTCAGAAGATGAGGTTTGAAGTTTAAAGACAAGGGGAAAGAAAACTAGTGGCCACGAAAGCATGCGATTTTAAATGACAAGTCTGAATTCCAGTGTTTTCTGGCACACCTGCTGGTATGTATTCAATGTGTGTCATTACTGAGGTTTCTATGTCCGATTGCTGCATACGGACCAGTTAGTTTAAAATACACAGAAATGCGTTGTCTCACATTTCTGGAGGTTAGAAGTCTAAAAGCAAGAGGCCAGTGTTTAGTGAGGACCTTCTAGCTGCGTCCCTTGATGGAAGAAAGAAAGAAAGGGAAGAGAGGCGAAAGAGACTGCTGATTTGCAATTTGCGCGCTTGTGATGAATCCATTCTCACAGTAATGGCATTAATCCATTCATAAGGGCTTCCCCTCAGGACCTAATCACCTCAGTCCATGTCACCTCCCAGCACTGTTGCCTTGAGGATAAATGACAACGTGTGCTTTGGGGGGCATAAGGTGATCTTAATATCCCTTTGAGGAACAGTCCTGATTCATTCCTGTTGTTAGCACTCCTTGAGCCTGTGCACACGGCTCAGGTTGAATGACAGATTACGTGGCCACCCTACAGTGTCTGCGCCCTGTTTCACTCTCCAACTGGCGCCAGTGCGCTTGGTTTTCTCTGCTGTCAAGCCTCGTGATGCTCCTTAGTGCTTTGTTTCTGATCGTTTCTTCTTAACCATTTCTACCTTCCGAGGCAATGGCTGTTGTCTTCACTTAGGACTCTCTTTAGAAGATTTAATCAGCCTTATTGTTCCTTCATTATCTGAATCAACAGCTGAAACAGAGGCCTGTCCTCTCTCTCTCCATCGCGCCTTCTCCTCTCTCTCTCCATCGTGCCTTCTTCACCACTTTCCTGCTACAACAAACACTGGCCAAGCCTCAGTTTCTATCTTAACATTTTCTAGAAATTATTTTGTTCTTGGTCTTGTCCAGCGGGATGGCGCTTACCTTAGCTTTGTCCCCAAACACTGTACATCAATTGCCTTTTCTGAGTACACTGATTTCAAGTCCGTGTGGGGCACTGGAAATAAACTGTAATTCTGTAAAGCTATATTCTTCCCACAATTCTTACAGCTTTTATTCAATCATGGGTATTGCACTGTATAATCAGTAACTGTTTTCTTCCCCCAGAGTCAGGCCTGAGCTTTTGTAAGGAATCCTTAAAACTTAGAGGAGTTGCTATGCTATCCAACAATTTCATCATGCATTTTTTCAAATAGAAAATTGAAGTTTTTATATATTATCAGGAATTAGTGAAATCATTCCTACTCATTTCTGATTCTGGCTTACATTGTTTTTTAATATTAGGTAGGTCAAACCTATGAAATAACACCTTACATAATCGTCAGTAATATTATTCTTGTTGTAGTTTAATATGTCTGAATTCAATAAAAATACATTTTAGATTATTTACATATGTTTCAAGAATGTTTTCACTAGCTAAGACACTAACTTGAAAGAGTTACACTCATGTTAAAATATTTTTATGGCATGTGTGCACTGTATGAAGTTGTGTTTATGAAGCAGGCCCAGCAGCACAGGCCATACCCCCAGAACTGCATAGCAGAGGCAAGAAGATCACAAGTTTGAGCCCCAGACACCTTAGCGAGTCAGAAAGATCCTGTCTCAAAATCAAAAGTTAAAAATTGGGCTGGGAATGTAGCATAGTACAAAGGCTCTGGGTTGAATCCCCAGTGCCACAGCAGTAACAACCACCACCACCACAAGCACAGAAATTCGGTTTAGGAGAGCTTTGTGTTGTAAAGAGTCAAGGCAACAAGTCCTCCAAAAGTCATCCAAATCGATAAGATAGTAGAGCCATTTTCTAGCATCGTTATTGTCTGTTAAGGTTCGCACCCCTTTTAGATCTTGACCTAATTCCACATGTCAAGTTGATACAATATGATAATCATATGATATGATTAATTATGTAATATTAAATTTTCATTGCAGTATTTCAGCAGCCATGACATGACCTGTTGCCTTCCTGAGTCTATTTAGTTATTAGCCTTTTCATAGAGTTTTGGTTTTCTATATAATTTGTTGCTTTAAAAAAAAAAGTGTAGTAGTGCCTGCCTGTAATTCAAGCACTTGGGAAGCTGAGGTAGGAGGATTTCTGTGGGTTCTAGGCCAGTTAGGGCTAATAGTGAGTTCAGAACCAGCCTGGACTCCAGAGCCAACCCTGCCTTCAAAAGAGGGGTATCTGTGATGTGTAAAGAATTTTATGGTTGAAGTAAAAAAAAAAAAAAAACCCAGCAGAGATTGTAGCCTTGATAGAGTCTGTATTCACTCATCAGCAATGAAGCATTTAAGTAGATCTTTGTTGATTAACAAATGCCATTTCAGTCTGAGCATTTCACCACCTCGTTCTATGCCATCTGTCTCGCAGGGAGCAATTATTTTGAAACTCAAACACGCAGCATTAAAATTCCATTAACACTGAATATAATATTAACGTGTTTGGCATTGCCATTTCTATCTCCCCAAATTCCAGCATTAATTTTGAATAAAACAGTTATAACATTTTAATCTATTCCATTAATTAAGTATATTGAAAAAAATATAATTAGTAACTCAAATTCTGTAAAAATAAACAGAATTTAGTTTAATGACACTGTATGTTTTGGCAACTTAAACGTATATGGGCTGCAGTCCTACATATATCTGTCATTATGTGTGAAAGTTTCACAAATCCACTTTCCCCAAGTCTCTGACTTTGTAATTCTTTTTTCTTTTTACAGAACCACATCACCGCCTTCGCGGAAGTCACATGATATTGAAGCGGATGGTATTTCCCTGCATTGGACATCATGTCTTTTTACCATCCATTCATAACACCCAAAGTTTATTTGATTATGAAAGAAGTTTATAAAGTTGTCTAATAATTTTTATAACTTTAAAGTCAGTGTCAACCTGTGTCCCCCACCAGACTGTGAGCTCCTCGAGGGCAGGACTGTGTTTTTCTTTTCTGAGTCCCCAGCACCTACAAAAAAAATACTTAGCACAAAGTAGGTGTTCAAGAAAATCTGAGATGATTAAGTGAGAAAATTAATCAACTAAATTAATGTTTCTTTGAGAAACTTTGGGAAACTTTAGTTTTCCAAAGAATCTCTGAGACTGTGTGAAAGAACCCTCAACATGAGTCGTATTTGTACTAGAAAAGCCTCCATTTGGGGCTGAACTTTTTAATTTTTCATATTCTGTATTCAGCAGTATACCATACTTAATTTGAAGTGGACTTTGAAAGTCATGGGGGTTTTTATTTTATATTTAGCATGACATTATTTTCATTCTAACAGATTTCAGTGTGTGAAATCACTTTACTTTTAGAAAGTATGTCCTATACTAAAATAATGTTTGCACATTATATTATGCTATCTTTCACTCAAAATACCATTCATACTATACATTCTAAGACTGGTGCTTCTGCTTTTGAAGGGGAAAATGCCAATTTTTACTGTAATAAGTAATGTATCATAATTAAAAATTATTTATTTGGAATTTTTCTCCTGACACTTGTGGTTTAATTGTTGAATTGCATTTTTGAAAGCAGTGTCTAGGATTGGTTAAATGAGCACATCCAACAATGGTTATTGAATAACTTTCCATTGGCATCAGTGCCTCAAAAATGGTCATAGGTCTCTATTCTTAAACTTTTTTACTGGGTCAGATTTCACATGATTTAAATGGAAAAGAACCATGTTGATATACAATTTAAATTATATAAATGCTAGAAATATAATTTATGTATTTTACTTTGCATTTGAATAGCACTTTATACTATGAAATACATTTACTTTTATTATTGTATTAAATCGTCTTAAAAAACCCATGTAAAGGTTAAAAATATCTCTTTTATTTTATAGATGTGAAAAATGAAGCCAAGATGGAGTAAACAATACCCAATCCTACATCACTAGTAAGAGGCAGGTTTAATTTTAAATTTAGATTTTATGATCCTGATCTTTCAGTTCATCATATGGTGCAGTGCAGTTAACCATATGATTTTGGTTACAAAGGCCTTTCCGAGGTCACTAGGTCCTGGGCAACTACATATGTTTCAACAAATGTAGGAATGCCAAAATAGGGCTATAAGAACATTGCTATATTTTAATATTTACTTTTAAAAATGAACATGTTTCAAATATATAATGACATAGTAACCTGTTTATAATCTTATTTGGCTCTCAAGAATTTGGATGGGCTACCCTTTATAAAAGTGAAGCTAGCATCAAGTATGTCTTCTTCCCTGGTCCCAAGCCCAGACTCCATTCAGGTTAGGAGTGAGGACCATTCTTGAAATAGAATAGGGAATTAAGAAGTGAAAATTTCCGTAGTGTAGGGAAGATTGGGTGTGGGGACCTCCTTCTTCAACAGATCGTTTGCAAACTTTAAGCTAATCTGAATAACTCTGGTTTATGTGAGCAGTAGTTAATTGACTAAGACAAATCTTTGTGTTCTTGGAAGAAAGTGGATTTTAAATTTTTTTTCCTGTAATTTCAGAAGTCAGCAAACAAATACAACCAAAGATTTTCCCATTGCTCCCAAAATAGATGTCATGTGTCCATTTCCAACAGTAAGGTTAAATTAAGAAAATCTGTATTTTTTATCAATTTCTCTTCTCAGATTTAAATCAGTTGCAGATTTAGAACAGGAAAATGCTTCAAATGCCTTGATCTTCTTTAAAGACTACTGTTTTAGGACAGCAATGGGAAACGCAGGTGTTGGGGTTGGAGATAAGGGGGTCGGTCATGCTGACGTAGAAAGCAGGGTTGATTCTACATCAGCTGTCTAAGGAGTCAAGTAGGAAGGTGTACCTCTTGGAAGCCTTAGCAACCTATTGGATGTCAACCGTGTAGCTGTTTATCACAATAAACCTGGTCTCTCCTCCCCCCAAAAATAATAAAACAGATTCAATCCAGGTTCAGATTAGGGTTATCTCTAATATTTAAACATCATGAGTTCAAGATTGTGCAATGACTATTATACATCATAAAGAAAACCAGGAAAGCAAGATACCTGTTATTAAGGCAAAAGCCAGCCCCCTCCAAAATAAACCCTTTAACCATGATGCTACTACTGAGAATAATAAAAAATAATTAAAAGAAATAGTAATATGTAAATATGTATATATACAAAAATATATATAGTCTAGTAAAAGCAGGCAAAATGCATATCTTTCTGATAAAGACTTTTCTTTTTATTCTACTTATCTGGGGCCCAGGTCAGCATAAATTGGTCAACCTGAAAAACTTCAGTAGTCTCTGTTTGCATGGCAGAAATTCTGCACATGTATTATTTGATTCCTAGGATAACTTAAAAGGCTCTTTTATGTTAAAAGAGAGGTGAACCTTCTTTGACAGACTGTCCATTCCATTTCTAACTGGGCCTCTCTTTTCTCAGGATTATATAGCCTAGCCAAATATCTAAGTGACATTTACCATATAGTTTCCTTTGTGAAAGAGCAGTGGGGGAAGAAATAATTCTCTGCTGTGTATTGTATTTTTCAAATAAAATTTTAAAAATTAAAAATGAACCTTTTCTTCACGTCTTCTTCTATTGTTGGGGGTGGAGGATGAAGAATGCTGTTAACGGTGGAACTCAGAATTCTCAGGCCAACTGGAAAGTAGAGTAGGCTCACAGTGGTCAAGTCATGGGCACCTTTGTGGCCCTTTGTCTCCCATCGGCCACCTTGAGATCTTGCTGCCTCCTATGTGTGAAGCACAATCCCCCAGGAACAATTGGGGACTAAGCATGTTTGTGATATAGGCTATAATCTGTGTCCTAAAAATGACAAAGCACTAAAGAATGGGTGTCGATTTTCTTACTCCTGACCCCCAGGCATCATTCATTAAATTTTCATGGTGGGGCTGGAGGAATGGCACAGCAGTTAAAAGCTCTTGCCTATCAAGCATAAGGCCCTCATAAAGCTGGGCATGGTGGCACACGCCTGTAATCCCAAAACTAGGGAGGCTGGGCAGGAGGATTGCCCAGTCCAAGCCCAGCCTGGGCTCCATAGAGAGCTCAGGACCAGCCTCAGCTACACAGCAAAACCCTGTCTCGAAATAAATAAATAAAATTTAATGGTATACTCTAAAAAACTGCTCTGGACACACATATGTCAAATAATCCTATTCATACTTCGTAAACATTGATCTCACAAATTGCTTTGCGTTGACTTTGAGAATTGCAATTCTTTCAAAGTACCAATTAAGGGAGTTTATTCCATATTATAAGTGAACGAATCTCTTTTAAGAAGAAAAATAAGAGATTCAAATAGCTCCCTCCTAATCCTTTAAGTTTCAAATATAGCTGTTTCTTGGTCTGCTAGAACCTAAGGATGTGGCAGTTTAAATTTTTTAAAATTCTTTTCCCTAAACTCTTGTTTTTTGTGGACTGTGAATGGATTATAGGATCTAAATTCTACCTCTACATTATTAGATTTATAAATGCATTTTCACTTTTTTAACTGAAATACAATCACCTGTAGAAAAGGGGGAATTTTTTTCCTCTCAAGGACAACAATAAACAATATTTTTAAATTGAATTTTTAAAAGGTAATTTTTTTTTTCAAAACAGACACCTTCAGAATTAGTGAAAGTTTCCTAGAGATGTTGCTCCTTCTTAACAAGGACCATTAGGCTTCTTTCATTCAGCAAATTTATTGAATGAGTCTGTGCACTTGATACTTTACAATGTGCTTGCTAAGCAGTGGTTAGGCAAGCAGACGTGGTGCCTGCCCTGGGCTGTACAGCTCTGGTGATGGGGTGTTAAACAGTCTAATCTTAATGTAGGTGAACTGGCTTGAGGTTAACTTTTGACTTATTCATAGAACAAAGCAAAAGGCATTTTGAAATATTAGCAACAGATTTTTTAAAAAGAAAGAGCATTGCTTCTATAAGCAATACTGTTATTATCCAACTACTGCTAAAATTTTAAAGCTTTAAAATGCTATACAATAATAGGGATTTTTCACCCTTCACAAGTCTGTGATTTGGCCAAGTTATTTTTCTTCCTGTTGTGAACTGAACTTCTTCATGCATTCTTGGGCATGTAAGTGGCTCTGGCTGGTCTTGGCTGGCCCTGCCCACATACACTGAAGTGATTTGGCCACGTGCTAGCCCAAGAGGCTCTGCTTCGCACAGTTGAACTGCTGACACCTTGGTTTTCAACTTGCAACCTCCAGAACTGTGAGACCATAAGTTTCTATTGTTTATATCCCCCATTTGTGGCACATGGGCATAGTCAACTTATGCAGCTCCTGATTCCCAAGATATTCTGAGCAGTGGAAAAGGCATCCACATAATCAGGTTTGAATCTTGCCTTCTCCACTGTCAGCTCTGTGATTTAGACCTTATTATTTAAACCTATTAATTTTAGTAGCACTCAGTTTACTAGATAATGTTTTAGTTACAGGCAACCCCCAAATCTCAGCCTCTGGGAATTAATGTTTCTTTTAGGTTCCTACCACAGTCCCTGAAATGTCATTTGGAGGAACTGGTTTGTGTACCAGCTGCCCTAAACTGATAACGACGCTGGCAAAGGAGAGATTATTTGGAACCTAAGCTCTAACTGTGGCAAAGGCAGCAAAAGACCAGAGCTGAAGTGAGCTTAGCTCCTAAAGAGTCTGCCCCAGAGACACATACCACTTTTGCTCACCATTTTCTGGAAAAAGAAAATTGCATGACCATACGTAAGTTCCATCAGTTAGGAAGGTAATATAGGGATAGCACAGTCCCAATGGCCATCAATGGAAATTAATCAGTTAAATCCCTCATCTATTCATTCAACAGCATCCAATTACTCCCTGCTACGGGCTAGGTGCTAGTCCCAGACGACAGCCAGACAGCATCGAACGTGAGCAAAACCCCAATCTCCAACGAGTCTTCATCTTATTGGTGGGCTCAGAAAAATATAGACGGACATAGATATGCAGCATAACTTAGGATATTTATAAGTATCATAAAGAAAAGTGAATAGAAGTCAGGGTAGATATTTTAAGCAGTGAGTGCAAATTTTCTAGCACAGTGATAAGAAGTGTAGGCCCTCAATAAATATTTCTTTTCCCCCAAACACTAGACCATGAGCATTAACAAAAGAAGATGCAAAGAAATTTTTCAATGATAAATTATCAAATACAAAAGCCAGCAAAACACCCAATTTTGAAACAGATGCATTGTAGCTAACACAAACCTGTATTTCTATTGGCAGCGTGATTCCTTTTTGAAAGGAATTTGGCAGCACATTTTATAAGCTACTAAAATGCTTATAACCTTGACTCAGTAATTTTGTTCCTGTTAATCTATCTCCAAGAGTCATATAGTTTAATAATCATAAAGATGATTGTAGCAGTGGTATTTGTGACAGCAAAAACAACCTGAATATATAGCAATTGGGAATGTTAAACGGATTATGACTTACCAATTATGTAACATACTATGTGGTCATTAAATTACAACTATGCATATTATGTACCAATGGGAGAAATGTTAGTGATGTAATTTTGTTTTTTAAGAGGATGCAAATTGTTTCCTGTGATTACTATTATATAATAATCATACAAGTGATACGAAAAATGAAATCTAGGATGTTTGAATTTGTGTTAATGGAAACATACATCAGTCCTTCTATGACTTTGGTCAAATATTTAATATGTACTTCTATGGCATTATTTACATAATTTATTCAAAACAATATGTAAATAAGTCATGGAGAACAATAACACTCCACCCAATGAGTCCTGACTGCAATTTTAGCATCTGTGTAATCTAATCTGACTGAAACTTATCCTACTTTAATTGATTATCCTAAAATCAACATTTTGTGCCCATATGCTAAATTATTGTTGCTATGTTTTGCCCTACATATTCAACAAATATATTTTAAAATTTAATGAATAACATAATCAGCTATATCACAATTCTTGTCTGTTATACTGAAATGTAAACTACACATTTTAACACACTTGATGTCTGCATGGATTTTGGAGGAACAGCAAGTCATCTGTGTCCTCAATTGCCTAAAAGTAGATTATGACTAAGACTTAATAGTTCTCTAAAGAGGCAACTTTGTCCTCATTAAGCTGATAAGATATAGTGATAATTTCATGGTCACAACTTGATAGAGAGATATGTGATTCTGGGATCTAAGAGGTAAAAGGTAAAGACGCTACTGAAATTCTGAAAATGCCCAGGATAAATACAGGACAATTTTTATAATGAATGAAAAATGACAATAGTGCCAGTGTTAAGGAACCTCAGGGTAGGCTGTCGTAGAATGGAGGCAAACACAGGGTGGTTCTGAAAGTAAAATGGGAGATATCATCTTGTAATGATTTAATTAAGGTGTCAAAATGGACCAGATAAGTATTATAACTATATTTGAAAAACCTCCTTAAATAGATTACAAAAGAAGTAGAAGTAAAGATAATTACCAAATAGCCTATATGTAATCACTTTTGACATTTTTAATCTGTCATATGTCACTGCAGAATAGTCATGAAAACCATAACAAAATAATGCCACTTTGTTGATTTTTTTTAGGAAAAAAATGATCAAACTTTCTTAGCCAATTGTTGTTTCTCTTCTATGTGTTGAGTTTGTCTGTTGTCTGAATTCTTGGCTTCAGTAATCTACCTGCCAAAGACCTTCCGGTGATCACCTGGGTTCCAATGCAAGGTGCCATTTCCCATTTCCCACTTCTTGCTCTTACTACCAATCTCTTACCCGCCTTTGAGGCACAGTCAAATGTCAGGTAGCCCATTCATTCCTCCACTGAACCACCTGAGACTGACCTCCATCCCCCCGCAGCTAACCATCGGCCGCAGAAGAGAAGCAGTTTACACATTTGTTACAAGTGATAGAATCAGAGCTTGTGTCATAGTTTTAATATCGTTCTCCAATAGAGTAAATATCTTTTAGATAGGATTTCTTGGATAAATGGCTGATTCTAGGACTGGGACAGAAAATACACAAGGAGTGAATAAGTGATAAACATACAGAGAGAAAGTGATATCTTTTCCTTGTCCTCCAGAATGCTTCTTGCTATGGCTTGTAAAACAAAAGACAAATTAATTTTCATTGACATAGCCTTAAGAAAGAAGAACCCTTTGTATTTATATGCTTAAAATATAACAAGTGTATAGTTGTAGAGAAATATTATTGGACAAACAGGATATAATCTAGTAATAACTGAGGGGAACCTAGCAAGGACTGCCTGTTTAGATTCTTCTTGAGGTCTCTGATTTCAAAGAAAAGGCTATTCATTTTCTCTGTAGTTAAGGAGGGTATCTCTGGATGAAAATTTTATGACCTGCTTCAGGGAAGCTAGCAAGGGGCAAGTAAAGTGTATCCTTTCAACTTAGCCACTTGCCCAAATGCCAAGGTCATATGTTAGGTAGTAGATTAGGAACCACATCATACATGATGAAAGTATGACAAAGAAGCATGCAGCCCAACCAGAAGAGTTCTCAGTAGCCACTGCTAAAACAATTTGAGCAAAAAAATAAATAATATATTACTGTAATATAACCCAAAGCTTAAAATAAATATCAAAGATTCCATATTGGTGAAAATAAATGATTCAATCAATAAATTCATATGGCAAAGAACAGACAAATTGTACAGCATAATTGTGAATAACTTAGGTAGATAATCCAATCTAGGGGAATTGAAGTATAACTCTGTGTTTCTTAGGTGTGGCCTGCATAGAACTCCATGCAAAGATTAACTTTATAGTAGAGAAACTTGACAAATACCATCTCAGACAGATCATCAAAATTGATATCAATAGTCATAAAAGATATTCACAGAGTAGATCTTTGATAAGATGGGATGAGAATGGCACACAACCTCTGTAGCCTTCCAAAAACCATAAACTTAGTCAACTTGTGACCAAAAGAAAAACAATTTGCCTGGGAGAATGTCATGTATCTCTACCGAGAGACATTGCACAATTTACCTGATTAGTACTTCTTTTTGCTGGCAAAATTATTTATAAAAAATCTGGAGTTTTTTATTATGGCCAAGAAGAGTATAAGGAGGGGTCCTAGATTGAATCAAGGAAGAAAACAGGAACACTAGGTAAAAATCGGGGAATCATAATAAAGCATGTACTTTAGATAATAATTGCAAATCACTCAGTTCATTAGCCTTGAAAAATGTGCCATGTCAATAGAGTAAATTGGATCTAAGGGAGTTCTCTTATATTCACATTTTTATTTTTGGTAAACATAAAAGTATTCTAAAATAATGTTTACTAAAAAGTAATGCATATAATATTAAAATTTAAAAACTGTTCTGGATTAGTCAGCATATCATCTCTACCGAACTATCTGGATGTCTATGCAGAAGATCAAGACCAAGCCCACCTTGTCTGTTTCCGAAACCTGGACTTTATCCATAATAAATAAACACCCTGTGAGTATTTATTTACATACCAATGAAGAACCACATGTATCTGAGAGATCTAATAAAAAAAAGAAAAATCAGGAAAGAAATAAGCCTCCTGCTTTGGGCTGGGTGGAAGTTATAGCAGGGAGTCATGGGATGTCCAATACTGGTCCAGGGTGCAAGGCCAATCCAGAAGCTAGTACCCAAACTCTATACGACAGGCAACACAACGTAAGAGTCATCTAGTGAGCTAGCCTTTCTCAGAAGGCCCATTGTGAAGCAATACGGGCTTGAGAGGCATGCAACAGGACACAACAGCACAGCACGGAGATAAAAATTGTCTGATAGGTCCAAGTGAGCAACCGGTGTTGTACGAATCTACTTACAGAGGACAGGAGCTCAGAAGCCACTGAGCAAGCTGAGATTTGTCAGACAGAACGTCTGACAACCTTCTGCCCACGTCCTCACAGCTAGCAAACTGGCTGGTTAAAGTAGGACAGGACCTCAGACTAGGAATGAGAGAGTACTTATTACCTTGTTAGCACAAAGCCATGAGAACATGAGGATCAGGACAGGACCAGATTACCAGAGAAAGTGGAAGAGTGGGTTTAGGCAACAAGGCAGTTTTGGTATTTAATTTACTGAAGAAACACAGTGCACGTTAAGTGTCAGGAAATCCGGAAGCAATTCAGAGGATCACTGGATCTGCATAAATGGGCCGCCACTCTTCGTCATTGTTCTAACCTCCGTGTCTGGAACGTTTCCAATCTCCTAAGAGGCGCTCAATAAATGTGGAGGACCTTTTGAAGAAAGAAAAGAAGAAAGGAGGGAGGAAGGGAATAGGAGAAGAGGAGAGGAGAAGATGGAGAAAAAAAGAAAGAGTGAAAAAGAGAAGTTCAGCACAGGGGCAGGAAGCATCAACATGAGGATAGGGTAAGAGAAAGACGGAAGAACGGACGGCCGTTGCTGAAAGTGTAGGCTGAAACGGCTTCAATGTCTTTTGCTTAGATCAAGTTGGATGAATGACTGACACGGCGAATATAAGGGGGATGATCATGAAGGTTATTCTACCTTGGAGGAGGGGATGGAAAGCTCAGTTATGAAAGAATTACTAACATTTATTGATCACACACTCTGTGCTGCCATAATTGATGCATTGGCCTACACGATCTTGAATCTTTTTATTATTACCACCCATTTTACATATAAGGAAAGTAGCAGTGAAACTTAGTAACTTGCTTTAGGTAACTCATTAGAAGAATTAAAACTGAAATTTACACTCAAGTTCTTTCTCTGTTTTAGATGCTATGATTAACTGAGCTTTAGACTAGGAGTAGCCAGTCTGCAAAGGGGGATCAAAAAGTGGCTCTACTTTTGAAGCAATGAATGTGGTACATTTTTTAAAGGAACGAGGTCGATTTATACATGGAAGGGGAACATTACACAGGGTCTCAGGTAGCCGGAACTTGTGAAAAAGAGTCAGAAATATGTGCAGACAGGAAGTTGGGACTAAAGGGTGGCAAGGAAAAGATAAGAGGCCTTGGAATTTTTGTCATATAAATCAATACTTGCTTTAAACTCCTGTCAAAGTTTATGAAAGGCACAGTCTAGTAAACTCTGTGAGAAAAGTCAAATACACACATCAGGCTGAAACCACCATGTTTTTAACAATCTGAAAGTTTGAAAAGCATTCAAATGTAATGGACATTCAGACACACATTATGTGATTAATCTGTCTCCTTTGGAGATGGAGATTCTTAACTAATACCACCACTTGGAATTGAGAAGAAAAATTTTTGACAGCAAAAAATATTAACTCACCCAAAATTGGGAAATTTGAAATACCAAGAACAAAAGTATCCACATACCTAGGCACATTGCTCAGAAGGTTCCAACTTTAGTGGTCTCGGAGATAGTACGACAAGAACAAATCCTTTTGGCCTTTGGACTGAATGCTTGTGCTTAGATCAACTCAGCAACCCTGGTGGCTACAGCAGCTTTTCACAGCCGTGGCTGGGAATCAGTCACACCTGTCCACCACCAGACGAGCCTGGTGAGAAGTCTGAATTTTCTCTAATGATGTCATGTCTAGTCTAGGAAAGGAAATGTTTATTCTTGAGCCAGAGTGCACCAAAGCCAGGATAAGTCAGGCTTGTGTACAGAGCCATGCTCAGACAAAACCACGAAGGAGAGTAAGTGAAGTTTCAAGTCCCCTCCAGGTGTTCCCTTCATGGTTGGTCCAGATTCCCACTGGCCTTGGGTCTGTTGCCACTATTTCTCCCCTGTGAATTTTTTTCTTCTAATCTCTTCCCTTTAAAACTATTGGTTTAAAATGAAACTGTGAGCCTTTGTACATGCCTTAGTTACTTTTCCTGACACTGAGACAACACACCCAATACCCACAACATAAAGGAGGAGAGGTTTACTTTGCCTCACAATTTCAGTGTTTGTCGGGCTCTCAGGCCTGAACTGCAAGGCGAAATGGAGATACGCTGTTCTCACGATGGCCAGGATGCAGACAGAGAACTGAGAAGCCAAGAAAATACATTTTTCCGAGTCATATTCTCAGTGGCCCTCCCTTCCAACCTGGCTCGACATTCTAACGTGAGCCTTCAGGGGACATCTTGGATCTAACCCATAACGATACATTTTAGACATCGGAGAAATACTCCCTTCCTGGATAGTGGTGAAAACTGTGTTTAGAAAAAAATGCACATTGGATCTATAGGCTCCTCCAATTAGGTAATAAAGCGGGCTGAATATTATAAATTTTTACATAGCAACACAGGACAAATTGTAGCTTTTTAAATGATCTTTACTTGTAGAGAGTATGAAATAGTTAGATAACAAGTCTCAGCTAGATGGCAGTGTGTTTTAAGTAAATACATTTTAAACCCCACTACAATAAGCCTACTGGGAAATTTTACTACATAGAAAATGGCCTCCTGTTAGTAAAGGGCCATTGTTCAAGCTGTGAAACGATGGAGCTTTATGAGCATAGGGTTGCCAGATTCTACACGTGCTAGATTGCCTTTGAATCTTAGATAAATACTGAAAAGTTTTTTAGTCTATGTCTCAAATATTTCTTAAGATATACTTAAACTAACCATATTCTCTGTATATCTGAAATGTAAAGTTAACTGGACATCCTGTGTTTTACCTGCACAGACATCTGCCATCCACCTTGTACAGTACTAGCGAATGAAAACGCATCACTTGCCCCACAGTTAGACATCCAGCCCTTCGCTTTCCCTCTTCCCAATTTCACCGGCAATCTGGGCCAGATAGCACAGCATCTTTGGGGCACCATATTACTTTTTTAGGACGCTATGGCATCCACCAGACAACCTTGTCCCCCAGTTTATGGTTTAAGCTAATCACCATAACTTTCCTTGGATTCCGAATAGCACAGAAACTCTGCTGAAGCTCCCCCCCACCCCCTTTTTTTTATTCCAGTACCTGTCTCCGCCACACAATTGTGACACTCCTACTGTAGGGATTGTGGTCTCCAGCTAGGAGTGTCTTCACTTCAACTGAACTGTGAAACCTGGCTATGCTACCTGCAGAATGACACCTGTGGTCCCTCTAGACTTGTGGGTATACTCCTTCTCATATGGACCCTAAAGAACTCTTGCTCCTGTTATATTATCCTAATGAGTTTTGGTAAAAAGTAAATAGAATTGCATTTTTAACTTTTTGCTCCCAAATCACTAGTCATAGGGTCCAATCCTGACATAATTCTACATTCCTCGAAGTAGTCAAGTAGTAATTGGATTTGGGACTGAATAACGCTTCTCCCAGGATGGGACCATTGTTAGCGGGTGAAGCATGGGAGGCCAGAAACAACTTTCTCTTTTCAGTCCAAAAGAGAAACAACCTTTAAACAATTTGAATAGAGTGACCATGACTCTGCATATATTAGCCACCTTATCTGAACTATTCTGGGAAGTTCTTGATAATAACTTGACTCTCCAATTTGCCATGACAGCTGTGGCCACTAGCTAGTTAACTGAGCTCTTCCTGCCAACTCCGTAAAGAACTTCCTGTTTTCTAATGCAATTGATGTAATCTACACTGTCTATATTTTCTAAGTGGGTGACACTACCCGCTACTGTGTAAAACTTTCTAATAAAAGAGAAAAACACTGAGCAGAGAAAGCGCATGGGGGACACAGGAGTAGAACTAAGCAATGACTTGGCTTTTCTGTCATGTTCTTTGCTGGAATTAAATAAGGTAGGACTGGCCTTCCTACACTGCCTCACTTTTTCTCTCTAGGCTGGTTGGGTCCAAACTTGCATCCCTGAATCCTGGGCCCCCGCTGGGATTGACATCTGGCATAGTTGGACAGGATCCAACCCTGGACTTGAATCTAACAAAGCGTGTTTATATATTCTTTCTCCCAAGAAGAACTTTCTCCTAGAAAGTTCCATAAACTCCCCAAAATGACTTCTCTTGGTAAATACTTGTCCTTTAGTAATATTTAATGTTTATATAATCCATTGAGAGAGCTGTTTTTTTCCTTTTGGTGGTAAGCAAACTGGGGTCAGAAGAAACATACATATTTGAGAAATAGAACTCCATCATAACCATCATCTCCTCTGTGTAAAATTGACTTTCACTCTGAGTCAAAATTGTGCCGGCATTTTCTGCTTTGTTTTGTTTGTTGTTGAGGATCACGAGCCAAGATCTTTCTTGCCTTTACAGTTGCTGTTTCCACTGTCTGGAGAACAGGGAACCCTATTCCTTATCATTTGGGAACTATCACAGACCATTCTTCATTACAGTAAGTCATTTATTTTTCATTGCTTTTATCAATATTCAGAATCATTTATCATTTTTATCAATTGTCTGCCTTCCTCATAAAAATTTATGTTCCAGAAAAAAAGAGTCTTTACTATTGCTGTGCTTGCAGATTCCTAGGAACCAAAATATTTCTTGAAAGAATAAATTAATCTGAACATCATCTTCATAGTATCTCACAAGTAAAACCAAAGGTAATTATATATTTCCCATTCTCCTTAGACGCTGTCTTATTTGCTTTTTTGTCACTATGACTCAGTACCTGACATTCATAAATTAGGGAAGAAAAATATTTTTTCATCTCATAGTTTCAGAAGGTCAAAATCAACTCAGGGATGGCTGGTGACAGTGGAAGGACATGGCGGAGATAGAGGTGAAGGCTGTTTCTGTCAGTATTGCAAACAGGAAGCTGAGACAAGTCAAATCAAGGCAAGTCCCAGAGGAAGGTAGCCAAATACATATACACTTCCAGATCATGTCCCAGTGATCTACCACTTCTGGGTTTAGCATCAGTGTCTTGCCCCTTTTCCCTTTCAGGTGTGATTCTAATCCATCACATACTTGTAATCTAATCCACACACCTGTAATCCAATTCACATGATTGCAATCACCCCTCCACACCGGGCCCCAATCTCCCAACAGCTCATGGTTCTGTAGACAATCCGTAACATCCAAATACATGAGACTTTGGGGGGGCAGTTATAGATCCAAACCACAACAGATGCTGAGAATATTTTAGAGAACACTTTGTAAGTACCTACACATACTTGAACATCTTGCATTAATAAAGATGAGGTAATCCAATGACACATGTTGAAGAGAAAGAAAGGGGCAGTAAGAAAGGTGCCTTTTTGACCCAAAGTAAAATTTAACCTTTAGAAAATTTTGCCTTACGTAGGACCTCATCAGAACTTCTAAATAGATAGCACTGGGATCCACCTCTCTAGATTTCCAGCCTCCATACTGATGACAGTTCTTAAAACTTCTCAGTATTTTTTTTTTTTTCAAATTAAGAAATCCCAACTCCCTCCACCATCTTTTCGGGATCCCACTGCTTCTTCTCTGTTGGATCAGTTATCGGATACTCAGACACGTGAGCCCTCACTTGCAACTTAAATTACAAACTGGGATCTCAAATGCTCACAAACCCAGGACAATAATAGAAATGATGCCACCTTTGGCCTTTATACGAATACACTTTCATTTGTGAATGAAAGTTCATGACCATGTAGAAGGATACAATCATTACATGAAATTCATGTTAATTGCTGCTCTACTAAAATTCAGACCCTGAAATGTTGAATCACCCAAAATACTTCAAGAGAAACTAGAAATCTGGATTTTTATGATAAATTTTCTAGTTTTCAGTTTGCTTAATTTTTATAGACTGCTTTAAGCTACATCACTTTGTGTCCCTAATACAGCACACAAGCAGTGGGCTTCTAACATTAAGTTCATATTTCTCTTGTAACTCTTCTTAAGACATATGCAGGCTTTTTGAAAAAAGGACTGATGTCCATGAGTTAGGTCACATTAGTCTATCCGATTATATGAGGCGAGCAACTTGTTATGTGACACCCTTGATTAATAGTGACAAAACTCATTCTCCAAGCTCATAAAAAAGCCTACGGCACCCAGCTATTGACATACTGCATAACACTGCAATAGCCTTGTCTTTTTTCTGGGTCAAATACTTGCTCTTCTAATGTCGAGGTTTTCTGTGTCTGTTCCTTATTACTGACTTTCTTGCTTTCCTTTCAGCTTTTGTTCTATGAGTCACAGATATAGCTTAACCATATTGCCAAATAATAATGTATCCCAGTCACTTAGTGTACAAAGTGTTGGGTTTTTTTTAAATCCTCCAGATTCTTTTTTACCTAGTAACGTAATTCATCATGTTTAATCTTCAACATTCACTGTACTTGAATATCATGCTATATTCCATACTTAAGCTAATGTTTATTAATTAAAATTATAAACACAGGCCTTTCCCTCCATTAAATCGATTTTGGTCAGTTTAATCTCTCTTTTACCATTGTGTGTGCTTCTTTATTTTCTGACCTCAAGTCTCATTCATCAGCCAATTATTCATGTTGCTGCCCAAATAAACATTTTTAAACCATAATTGCATCCTAAGTAGATAAATATTCATCTGACCATCTATATGACAAAACCTATGCAAAGCAGCACGAAATATATCAGGATCCAGTATATATTGAAAATTCCATCTTTTTCTTTCATTCTCCCAACAACTTCATATTTAGGCCACTTCAGTAGTGATGATCACTCTGCGACTTTTCCGTGCTCACGCTCTGTAGGATCTTTGATCCTTCTTTGCTGGTCTCTAGACCCATTGTTTCTCTCAGGTTTTGATCAAACATCTGTTCAATTTGACCATGCCATCACTAGCCACAGGGAGTACATGCCTGCCTAGCCAGTACTGCTATTTTAACATTTCTTTTAAAATTTTGTTTTTTTCCTACAATTTTCTGAGATTTCAAAGTGGAAAGGAATCATGCATTGCTCATTTATGTAGAGCCAATACTCAAGAACTAAAACTATGTACTGGTAGTTAATCATTAAACTACATTGATGTAAGTCAAATGAGCTGTTTCTACATCTTTGAGCAAGTAGAATTGAAGCCTAAGAGCTAGGACTCAGAAAACAAAAAGACCAACTTTTCCACATCTGGCACATATTATCCAGGTAATTGGTTTGTTTTTGGTTTTATTTTTCAGACAAGGACTTGCTCTGTAGTTTCCAGGTAATTTTAAACAAGTCAAATTACCTGTCTTTGCCTCAGTTTGCTTTTTAAAGATCTTATTAAAAATGAAGGTGCAATCACATACTGAAGGAAAATATTTGAAGCACATATATTATACAAGTGGATTGTAAGCAGAATATCATAAAAAGATACTTTATAATTCCATAAAAACAAATCGATTAAAAGTGGGCAAATTATGTGAAGAGATACTTCACTCACAAAATAATATCTGTGAATGAAAAATATGTACGCAAATAAATGCATTATGAAAACATAAATCAAAACATTTATACCCAGTAGAATAATTAAAAATTTAAAAATAATAGAAAAGTCTGCCTATATTTTATGCGATTTAGGATATGGGATAAATAGAGCATTTAATTATCTTTATTGAGAAGATGGAGTGGTGCCATGACTTCATCTAACAGTTCGATATTTTCAGAGTGTGAAATGTGTGTTTGCAGGGCACCTCCCCATTCCATTCCCGATACTTATCAGAGAGAAATGAAAACATATATCCACTCAAATATTGGTATACGAAAGCTCATAGAAACTTTGTCTTAGCCCAAAACTAGATACAATCTAAATGCCTATTAACGCTTAAATGAAAAAACGTTGTGATAGATCTCTACAAAGAAAGAAAAATTCTTGCTATACACAACATAAAGGAATATAAAATCATTATGTTAAGGGGAAAGAAGGTAAGTAAAATTAATACACACCCTGTATTCATCTTTAGAATTTTCTAGAAATTCAAGCTAATTCATAGTGAAAGGAAAATCAGCACTTTCTCAGAGGTGGGAGTGAAAAAGCATAGATTGCGAAAAGATGTGAGGGAAGTTATGGGCACGATGGATGTACTGTTTATCTTTAATATGGTGGTAGTTTCCCAAGGTTGTGCATAGGTCAAAATAAATCAAACTATACTATGGATATAGTTGTTTCCTACTTAATTCAGATAAAGTTATTAATTGGGTGACTATCATTGGCTATTAAGATTTAAGATTTTGGCAGAATAAATTATTTTGAATTATTTTATTTTTTAATCATCCTCCTATGCAATTGTTCAGATAAACTGGAGTTCTCTGACCATTAGTATCAACTGGGATGAATTAATGATATCAGGTAGGAGGTAGTAGACAGGCACCAGCCCAATGCCTTTCCATACAGGAAGCCCTCCAGCATAGCACGCGCACTGGCTTATTCCTATGTTCAGGAAAGATTTCTATTAATTTCATGTGAAATGAATTGAATTTAATGATGAGCATCAGAATTGCATCTGTGGGTGGCTAACTCACAAAAGAAAGCAATTGATGAGCCTGCATAGAAATCAAGGCCCCATGCCCGTAGCTGCACTCTATAATAAACTTAGCTATCCAGTCCTCGGACGATACATCGTTCTGCTGGTAGTCAATCCACATATTTAACTTGTAAAAAGGAGACTATATTTATGTGTAGGTAAGGTTGGAGGAAGAGAGAGAGGAATGAAAACACAGGTGGACAAAAAGTAAGAGAAAATAAAATTCACTTACATAGGTTTTACAAAGACAAAAAAAGTCCACCATTTTCAAATAGTCCACATATTGCAAGGAATATATAGATAAATATATGAATCTGAGGTTTCTTCTCTCCTAACATAAGATATGAGTTGCCTAATGTTTAAAGATTTAAAGTATTTTTCTTTATTTTTTCATTTTTACAACAAGACCTATAATCAATACCCAATTTCTTCATCAGAAGCAGAATCTGTTCAGCATATGTGGTTTGTGCCCTTAAATGCCAACTTTAGAATTATCCACCACTCAACATTTCTTCACCACCACTACTACCATTACCAACAATGGACATGCAAACTGTGATTTTACTGTATTAATTACTGAAAATTTCTGTGGCAGATCTTCTGAGAAGCAAAGCCTTATACCATTAACTTTTTTCCTTAGGGAAAAATAACTGTATGATAGGATTAAAAATAAGTTATGGTCCAGTTCATGATCAAGTAGCTAATGTTGGACATAGTGCTATGTAAGAAGTTGTTATGCAACTGTACAAAATATACATTTTAAAAAGTTTTTAGATATTTTACCAAAATATAAAGCTGTTTTCCTTAAGACAAAAAAAGCATGTCACATGGGTTTTCCATTCACATTGGCTGTATGTCTAGGAGAGTTTTACAAATAATTTTTTTAGAAAGCTGAACAAGCAAAAAATAGGGCTAGACTGAGGGAAAGGTACGTTAGTAAAATACATGAAATATTAGAGGTTGGGGATTTTAAAACATGGAGAAGTTACGGCAATCCTTGAGAGAGAAAAATTACAGCAAAGCTTAAGAAACATGCCTATAAATCTTCATTAAGTTACTGGGAAAATTCTAAGTTGTCCATGGGGCAGGGGACTGGGGACATGGTTTTGTGAGAACTAGCCAAGAACAACTGCTGGGAACTGAGGTGTGAAGAGAGCTTGCAGAAACACTAGCACTCCCAGTCCAGTGGTGGGCCACCTGAGAGTGGAGAAACCCAAACCTGAGGGACGAGGATAACAGCTGGATCATGACACTGTTTGCTCAGAGAAGAGCAAATGACATCAAAATGACCTGCCACAAAGGCAAGGATGGGTCAGAATAAAGCTCCCTCTTAAGAGAAAGGTGACTCAGCAAAAGCTCTACGATAAATGATGTCTTGCATTGGGGCACACATTAAAATTACTGTATGTGAGGTAGGATTGAAAAACACAATCTGTATTTAAACACGTGGTACAATAAAAGACGTGTTGCCATTAGTTCTCCTCAAAATGTTCCTCCTTAATTTGCACACAGTCATTAATGTCTCATGGTCCTTGCCACTTTTGGAAGCAGCTCTGGAAGTCCTTTTTCACATCTTTAGTTTCAATTTCGTGACTCTTTTGTTATCCTGAATTGATTCAAGGGGTTTACCTCTAATGGCCAGTTTGATTTTTGGGTAAAGTTATGGTGTCAAATCCAGGGAAGGTAGACATTTCCATTGGATTCGGGACACCAAGGCAGCAACAACAGCCCAATGAAAGATGTGCAGAGGGCTCACAAAACAGATGCACAGAGTAGCAAGGATGGTGGAGCATGCATAACAGTAGAGCGGCAGTGTTCTGAGGGGGACTTAATGCCATGTTTCTTTTCTGTAATAATTATTTTTTAAATTTTAACATTTGTCATATTTTTTAATCACACCTGCATACTTAGATAAGAGGCGAAGTTTCTGTGGCTGCAAGTCGTGTGAGAACCAGCCAGATTCTCAAATGCTCGAAGATGCACCCAACAGGACATGTCAATAGATACACATAGAATTGAGAGAAAGAGGGAAGTCATGGCCTCTCATGATAAAAAGATGGAGTTTCCAATTGACTGAAATGAAAATATTAGATGATTTGTCAGGGGAGTTGGGTTTTTATCAGAACTATTAGCTTAAGATACTTGTTACTCGCTTGAGAGATTTCCAATAGATAAATGCATGTGACTCTATTATTCAGGGAAGAGGTTGGAATTAGAGGAGTTGATTTTGTAATCACTGCAGAAAATATGTGATTTATACCTTCAATATATTAAGTACCATATTCATACATACTGAGAGGACTAACAGAACAAGTGAGGTTCATTTCAGAGACCTACTCAGCATTAAGAGGCCAGAGAGGTTACAAAGAAAGAATCAGAGCTGAGGAGTGGCCAGTGAAGTGGTAGGGAGAAGCAGAGACTGAACGCTCTGGAAGCCAAGAAAGAGCGTGCTTCAAGAAAAAGACAGTTACTGCATTGGCCACCTTCTGCTTATAGGTCATGCAAGACAAGAACTAAGAACCGACCTTTGATTTAGACTATGTCCACCAGGGACCCAAAACTAACTTAGTCGTGGTGCAAGTGCGAGTGTGCAAGCCTGATTATAATGGGATCAAGAGAAAGCAGGGTAACAGTAAGCACTGTGTTGAGACCACGCTAAAGAAAAATGGTCCCCAGAGGAGGGCAAGTGGGAGGGAGTTGGATCTAAGGTGACTTGGGTCTTTGGTTACAAAAAAAAAAAAAAAAAAGGAATTTCTATATACTGATGAGGAAAATCTAATAGAAAATAATTATTGAGTCAGATGTAAAAGAGAATTGTTTAAAATCATGTTTTTAAGTGTGTAAAGGTGACTGATTTTGCACGAAAAGGGAGGAGTTGGCCTCAACTCATGGCGCAGACTCCCCGCTGTAACACCGTGGAGTAGAGGGCATTTCATCAGTGGGCAAGGCAAAAAGTGAAGAGAAACTGGGAATCTGAAGTTCCAGTTAGGAAGAGGAGCTGTGAAGAAGTCATTTAGTGGGTAGGAAAGCCGACTGAAGGGCAAATATAGCTTCCTGCTGAGAAGCATGAAAGACTTAATTGAAATAATCACGTGTGAACCTGTCAGTCATTACAGTTGTTCTTTTTCTACCTGGGTAGGTTCCTGGATAAGGAGGGCAAATTTAAGTTTTAACCATGACTGGAGTTTTGTCAAATAAGTACAAGAAAGGTAAATCTGAACTGCTTAAAGTGCTTATGATGATTGACAAAGACATTTAGGAACACAAGTTCAAAGCTGGTAGAATCACGGGATTAGGAGCCCAACGACGTTGAAATGGAAGTCAGAACAATGACAGCCATGAGCAGAAGAGACAAAAGAAGTTGTCCATAGGCGGGACAGCTCGATATAGGACTATGAAGGGATTTCAGTCATTGCCATTGTTTGTTGAGATGTAACAAATACCAGGGATAATCTGAAGGAAAAAAAAAATCATTGGAGGATAATAGTTAAAGAAACTGAGATACTGGAGATTTGGAAAAAAAATAACCTACGTGGGTACTGAAATTGACCTCAGTGATGACAAGAGTAGTGGCAATATGACAGGATCTAATGAATTTAAGAAATGAAGTGGCATGGATGAAGGTGGATTGGTGGATAGGCCACATCTGAACGTAATACGATGAAATTACCAGGCAGCGGGTAGGGGATGGGGTGCAAAAAATAAAAAAGGATAATTGACTAAAGATGGCTTCTATCATACCTCCAGACCATCCATATAGTACAAGTGCAGCAGGGAAAACAGCCACCCAAAAGAGATTCACAGGACAGGACAAGAATAGTTCCCAGGAAACAGCCTGGTTTTAAGCTTGTTCTTGTTGACAGAGTGATCCTGTTTCTATAAATAGCCAGGAAAAAATGGCTGTTGCTGAATCTGCTATTCTGGACCCTGAAGTGCCTGCTCCAGCATTACACTTCTTATGGTGCTGAAAGAAAGTATTACTGCTGTGTAACTGGCAGTCTCAACCCACCCCCAAACTGCTGGCAGCTTTGAGGATGTTACACCTACAGGAAACAAAATTAGTTTCTATGTGAGGAGACAGAGGACTTCTCTCTTTGTCTCCCCAACCGCCTTCCGCTTCTCTCCCGCTCTATCCCCTTCTTTCCTTGCTAATCCACTTTCTCTTTCTCAGGTTTTTGGAGGAAGACGATAAGCAAAGAAATGATGAGATATTTCCAGGTACTTTTGGCTACAATGAGAAAAGGAAAACGAGAAAACTGCACGGCCAGAAAATACTACAGATAAAACTGAAATACACAATTTATCCTCAGTATCTTAGCACTAAGTGGGACGGGGTGGCCAGAAAGCAATCACAGAGAATTCTAAAAGGTGGACCCTCCAAGTGGGGAAAATGCCAGAAGACCGTACCAAGGAACAACAACCATCTACAGCTCAATATCCGTCTTCCTCATGACCCAGCACACATTTCTTTTTACATTGGTTCCTTAGTAGAGGGAAAGTATTCTTATGAATTAATTTACCAGATTTTTAGACTACAGGTTGGAATCAATTCTTAATATTTATCTGATAAAATAAAAGGAAGCAATTTACATTGGGTCATTCGGTAAACTTTCTTTCATAACGTAGCATGCATTAGACAATCACTGACTTTCAGAAAATGATATCAGAGCTCTAATCCAGGTTCAGCAATGTGACCAACCTTCACTCACACTCACTCTTTTAACTTTGACATTTCTTTCTCAAATAACTTCTTTTCCCCTAAGTATACTTATCATTTCTTATAAGGTCTCCTATTGCATTTTAAATTCACTTTTGTGTCCTTTGCAATGTTTTAGATTTGAGTCTATCTCTTTAATAAGGGTCTTTCCTGTAGGAGAACAAGGTCTGTGAATCCCACGAGCTCACATCACTAACACTTGGAGAAGAGGTATGGCAGAGAAGGTGGCCAGTAAGTGCTTAGCTCCTACCTGCCTGGCTTAGGCAAGAGACAAACACACTAATGCAGTTTCTTCAAGTCTGTGACTGCACAGAGCCATGGGAATTTGGTGTACATATACAAGGACACTTTACAATCTTTGAAATGTTGATCAAACATAAAGTTTAAACAAGTTACTAAAATGCAACTCATTAACTACGGCTGCTATCCATCCTAGGAACAAGTATTAATTTTCCATAGTATCCTTTTTATTCATTTCTACATTGGTCCTCAGAAAATAATAGAAATTTGAGAAGATATTTAAAATATCACTAGACTCATTAGAAAACTTAAAACACAAAATCATAAGAAAAATATTTACTTCAGTGTCTCCCTTATGTGCTATAAAAAGTGGATTCTTCTACAAAGGTCTGTTATTGTAAATGGCTCTTCATCCCACAAAAGAGTGCACCTGCTTCTGGATATGATGCAAATAAGCTGCATCCTCATATTAAGGATGAAGCTGAAAATTGCATGGATTGACCCAAGCTTTGTAACCAGTGATATTAGCACCTGAGACATTCCACTTGCTCAGTAAGTATTTAGTAAGCGATGAGTTTAAGATTAGAATATTAAGAAGGTCAGAGAAACTATTACTAGACATGGCTTATGCCCTACATAATTATCCACTTACATGTGATTTACATATCATAATGACTATGCCATGGCACATAAAAGGAACACATAATTCAGAATGGTAGGCTCAAGAAATACTTCTTAGCAAGGAAGCTACCTGAGCTGAGATCTAAATAATTTTAAGAAAGTTAGCACCACCAACAAAATATGAGACTACTTCAGGAATAGGAAACTACATATAGGAAGGCAAGGAGGTTGATGAATTTTAAAAAATAGTCACTTAGTATTACTAAAGACAAGCATATGCATTCTGAGAAGTGGTGGAATGGCCAGGAAGATGGGCCCCAAGAGACCGTGAGCACCCAATCAGGACAGTCTGCGTGTGTTTAGACATTACCTGAGCAGTGAGTGGAACTGTCACCTGGACATTGACCTGTGGAAAACATTTATTTCAGGTTCTCAGGTTAATGGTCAAGAGAAAACCAGAACTTGAAGATGGTAAATATGTGCAGATCCCATAGTGTATCAACTGTGTGTGGATTTGCTAAGTTTCTTCTATTTTCCAGGCAGTGGTCTTGGAGCCTTCATTTTTTCTCCCCAAGAAATCTAGATTGTGCATCAATTAGTCTTAATCAGAAACCACTACTTAAGAGTGTTTCACGTAATATTCAAAACCAAACACCCCAAATTTGAAGACGTTTATGGTATCAAAATATTAATTTGCTCACTTTTTATATCCAAGAGCTGTTTCTGGATTCCCCTTAGGAAAATCTCTAAAACACATTATTTTTATCCTGTGCCTACATTCCTGTTAGCTCTGGCTGATAGGATCTTCTCATCTGAACTATTTGTCTTCACTTATGTCATATTTCCCCTTACTTCCAATTCATCCACCACTTGATATATTTTCTATGCAATAGTCTCATGGATTTGGTCAAAGGAAGATGTGTCAAGAACAAGCGAAAAAGTCACTCCATTTGTCAATCTGTAAACCAATTGTCTCATTTCCAAAGTATCAGGCCTAGAGTACATAAAGCATTTTAATTGCTTAAAATGCAACAATAATATTGTGTTAAATAACAATTAATTTGCTTAGCTTGTATGCTATGTCGCTTATTGAACAGCCAGAATTAATTCACTAAAGATCATGCTCGGGACCTAAAAATATCAATAGCTTTCCTAACAGGCAAAGTTTGCCTTAAGAGGGAATTGATTCACTCATTAAATATGAGCAAATCACATATTTATTGTACAGGTTTGGAAAGGGGAAAATATGCACTCTTTCAGCTGTTTGACGTATGAGATTTAATTGTCAAACTGGCACACCAAGGAAATTCATAAAGTGTCCAGGGACATGCAGTGGACAGCATCGTATACTGGGAACGTGCCAGGGAGACACATGCCACAGTGGCAGGAGTCTTACCTGCGTTGTCATTGTTGACTCCCTTGGCTTGACATTTAGTAGAAATATAGTGGTTACAGGCTTAATAAATAAACAAATCACAAACTACCATGCTTTGACTTGAGTTCCCCTCTCAAATTCGTATGATGGAGACCCTAATGCAGAGGGTCTTCAGAAAGGTAATCATGCTAAAATGAAGTCAGTAGGGTAAATTTTAAACAAGACTGGACTCTCTATTAAAAGTGAACAATTGGAAAGTAGATAACCCCCACATGGGACACGGCCAGATAAACACGAAGGCGAGACAAGCTACCCTCTTACAGCCCTCCGAAGATACCCGCGATAGCTCTCTCTCAGATTTACAGCCTCCAGAAGTGAGAAATAAACTTTGCTGGTTAAGCCACTCAATTTGTGGTACTCTGTTTTGGAAGTGATAGCAAAGAATATCTCTAAGTTTTGTGTCATCAAGGTTACAAGTTATCTTGATTTTAATGTTCTACTATGACTTATATAATCCCTTCAGTTGAATTTATACCAGTGTTTGACTACCTAACCACTCTGTAAAGCCGTAAGCAAAACTTTTTTGTTTGGATGGGAGAAATCACATAACAATCATCTACACAATACCATACTCAGAGTAGTTAAATACACACAAGCTATAAAAAACTTTTGCGTCTTCTATGATTGAATAACTGCATAATCTCATAGCAGGTTTAAAGAGACAATTTGTACATAATACAAATATGGCCCAGAAACAAAGTACCCATGTTATGAGAAAGAAAAAGTTATAACTAAGTCTAGCATGAAAAATGTGCTTTGAAATCAGACATTATAGATATAAACTTTTATTAACTAGATTAACCTTGAGAAAGGTACAAGTTAATGAATATTTCACACTTCGTTATTTCCTTGTAACATTTTTCTAATGTGCTGTAAAGATAATTGTGTAATGTATCAAAATGTCTCAGCATAGTGATTACCACATAGCAAGTACTCAATAAGACATAGTTTTATTGTTATCTCTTGAGTATACAAGTATTGTTCAGATACCTGAGGGAAATTGGAAAAGTTAAGAAGTTCATAAAATAAACAAGTCAATTTTATGTTTTAGAAAATTCATAAAACATATGCAATTATTATCCTTAGGAAATGCTACCTGCTGTAACAAATCACCAAGTTTCCATCACCACACTCAGTAGGATTTTATTTCTTATACAAAAGTCCAAGATAAGCATCCCAGTTTGGTTGAAATGCCTATAGTTTCTACAGTGGTTCAGGGTTCATCGTGTGGCTCTGGATTCTTTTAGGGTCTCTGAGACCTCTCTCTCCAGCTAACAGAAGAGACATGAGAGTGTGTGAACTCTGGAGATGGCATAACTATTTTTAATTACCCAAATCCAAAGTAAACCATCCTACCCCAATTTAAGTTCCATTGATGAAAAGCATTTTACCAGAATATAAAAGCACCAGAAAACATCCCTGTTGTAGAAGAACTCCCAGCAACTGTCCCTGTTGCACCGTGAATGGAGAGCCAACTCAGCCATGTCTGTTGTGTAGCTAAACCTTTACACAATGACAAAAAGGAGTGAGCCCAGGAGCAGACGTCCCAAGTATATGCTAGACATAAAATCAGCTATTTTCATAGAACCTGTTAGGTTCTATGTATACTACATTCAAAATTATCTTATAATCGACACTATAAAATCATAATCAACTGAGAGAAATGGAAATGAGAGAAAATGTTATTATAACTTACTTAATAATGTGTTTGGTAGTGTAGGATTCCAGCATGGTATTCCAAAGAAAGAACTTCAGCTTATAGTTGCAGAGTTTTGACAAGGTTCTACTCCATCCATAGATGATAATTCGAGGCTAGAAATCAGAGAGAAAATAATTACTTGATATAGACAGTCTCGATCATGCTCATGAAAGCCCATGTTTGACGGGCCTGACCTTCTAAGATATGACTGGGCTTTTTGATTTTTGTTGTTTTGTGACAGAAGGCCACTGAAATAAAAGTAATACTCGGTATCAGCAATTGGCCGGAGGAAATTTTTTACTCAAAATAAACTGGGTCAGCAGCACCACGGAACAATTTCCTCACGATAATAAGAAACTCAGTGCTGAGAATGCCGTTCATTGAGATGCAGATCTGTAAGAAATCTGCCAGGTTGGAACGCGTTTCTAAGAACTAAGAAACCCAACCAAATGGATTCTGGCTGGTCCCAGGCCCCAGGGAAGTAGCAGAGTTATCCAAAGGGAAATATGCACCAGCCAGCATTAATTTATCCATGAGCCAACTGTTCTCCTTTAAAGTGAGTCAATAGCAAATATTGTACTAGATGACTTAGATTAGGATTCAACTCGAAAATAATGCTTTGTGTAAATTTCTCATTACAAGTTAGATTTTTGAAAAGAGGAATAGAGTTTACTCCTTCTTCACAGGTAATTAAATTGATGTAAGTTAACAATTTCAACTGCTTCTTTTGTGTGTAGGGATTGAAGTAACCAGGATGAGGCCACTCAGGGCTTCATGGTGAGTTACCTTTCCCATTCTTTCGTTCATTTGGAGGCTCTCACTAAGTCACTAAGTTGCCTGGGTGGGGTGCAAACTTGTGACCATATTGCATCAACCTCTGTCTGTAGTAATAAGAAGTGAAATCAGCATGAGGCATTTGCTGTGACTAAATGCCTTCTCATTGGTTTGTAAGTAGTGATTAAAGAAAAAGATTGCTATGACTTTATTAGCAAATATTATTAAGGCAAATGATATTCAAAGAAGACATGACATTTTCAATTTTATTTATTTAATAATAGAACCACATGGACATACGTAGGCGTTGTTTCAAAACGATGTAAATATTTCACGAAAGTTCATCAAAGACTTCTGCTAGCACTAACATTTAGTACAAAATGGTTCTAGTAATACACGAGAATTAGGGTGTCAACAAATTGTAGATAAGAATTACCGATCGAAGCAGTATTTTCAAATTTACATCAAACACAACCTTTTCTATTTGCTAGGTGAAGTGCGAAGCCCCATTTATTTAATATGATTTATCTCTTAAGTGAGTAAAGAAATAATGTGTTTGAAAAGATACCAGCTCAGCCAGCAAAAGAGAAGCCTAGCTACATGGCCCTAAGACCACGGCGGGGAGAAGACGGTTTACTGACAAGGAACAGCTATTTGATCTGGCAGTTAATTCATTACAAAGAGGAGCATGTAGCATCCAGGAATAAATCTCCTGCAAGATATTACAAGGGGAAGTAAAATGCAAGCAACGTCATCACGACTTTCAGGAGAGCTATAGTCAGTACTTTACCCTATGAGCTCTACATCTTGATAATGCACAACTAGGGACCAGGAAAATTCAAATAGACGTGAATATAATAGTTTCACGGCCATAATATTTTGCATTGTTCACTTTCTAAGTTACTTTTAAAAAGAGAGAGAGAAAATTTTAATGTAAAAGGAATTGACTGCTGAGTCTAGAGACACACAGCGCATGACTCTGGGCAAACCGTAGGCCTCCGTGGCTGGGGTGGAAACACAGGATCAAGCTGCACGACTCTGGTCTCTCCTTGGCTCCCATGCTCAATGTCTCCTTATGTCATCATTCTTACACTCTAACTGGCTCCAGTTCAATGACATGGAGAGGGAAGTGGCACTTCCCTCAGGCTACAGTTGAACCAGCATTCTGAGTCTTCCCAGAAATCTTGTGATTACGGTCCACAAAGGAGGTCAGAAATATCAGTGGGGGTTCATATGACCACTGTCCCAAGGCCTGTTAAGTACATATAGCAGCAAACTCAGCCTCAAAAGCAGTTAGAGGAGCAAAGTGACATTATCGCAAGTGGTTTTATCTGTTACTCTCTGCAGTTTGAGTTAAGAGAAACTGTCTAGATCACAATGAAGCAAACTAACCAAATGTTGAGAAGAAATCGTTCATTACTGAGAATAGCCAATACTACACAAAGCTGATTGACTTGCTGATATGACATCTTATTTACTTCTGCACCCAATCACAAAGTAAAAGCTTCCTTGAACATTTCCAGTGTGTAGGCTTTATTTTCTAAACAAATCAGATTTGTTTGAAAAATGAGTCAGAGAAAAACCATTTGAAGTTACGTCAATTTTCTCTTGCACATTAAAGCAACATGGTCTCTTGTTTACCAAAGGCATTATATAGGATTAGAGTCATGAGAATTGAAGAAATGAATTGTTTTTCTACTCTAAAATTCATCCCAAGGGAAAAGACGCAGGTGGTCATAAGTGTTTTCAAGTCTCCTTGTAGAATCAATAAAGACTACCCCATCCAATCCCTTGCCTCTGTTATCCTTCAGCAAGTTTCAAGAGGCTGAAACAAATGAACACAATGGAAACAACACATCTATAGCACTTATCATCTTAGCTGGTCTTCAGTCCCTGTCCTATTCTGAGACAAAAAAAAGATTTTGCAAAACTGAAGGAAATAGGCAAAAGTGTCAGAGAGCTCAGTGCTTTTCTTTTACACATGAGAGGTAGGCTCCGAATCATCAGGTCTTTGGCTCATTCCCAGGCTTCTCTCATAGGAACTGGCTGGCCCTCAGAACTTCAACGCCGCTTTCTTTCTGATAGAAGGGTCTTGATTCCAACTAGAATTATAAAACTAGAGTCTGGCTATTACTCCCGGGGAGGCAAGTTCCTCTTGCTTTCCAGAGAAAGGAAGGAAAAGCAATTGATAAATGAATGAATTTGTCATAGATGTATATGTCATTAAATAAAAGTCCTCTAAATGGAAGAAACCTACATAGTTCTGTTTTTTAACCTAATACTGCTCTTCTGTAGAAGGAAGATGTAATTCAGAGGTCCACCCTTGACAAGTTGGCTTGTCACTATCAACCAAACAGACGGGCACATACTCGGATTCATTTCCTCTTAAATCCTGTTTATTCTGTCCTGATCATATAATTTATAGAGATATGATTAGGTGGAATTATTGGGAGATTATGGAAATATTGTAAACACATTGATCTCAACTTCTGGATAAAATCTAAATCTCTCAAAAATATTACCCATGCCATCTAGAATATGCTGGATTTCATTCCTGACCACAAAATCATGAGCAAAAACAAAATGATTTTTTAGTTCACAAAACTTTGACATAACTAAAGAGCATTTACAAATATAAGTCATACGATTATTTTGAATCATTTAAAGCAATTTACAAATGTCCAGTGACAACAGGGTGACATATATTAAAATTTGCCTTCATCATGCCACCTTTTCTGGTTTCAGTCTTCATGTAACTTTCTGAAATCAGAATAAAACGATTTTTCTGTCACTGACCATAAATGAAATAAATCTTTTATAATGTAGCAAACTACATATGAAGAGTGATCAAAGGATACAGTGAATGTTTAAGTTTAAAGAACTTACTACAATAAAAGATGCATCACCATTAATCCCCATTGTTGGAATACTCCCTCAGTTCAAAAACAGTTATCCCGTCCCTCTTGCTAACTCCTGAAACAGTTCCAGAAGACCTTTCATGAGTGTCTTTAGGATATGTGATAAAAATATGGTGAACGCAGCAGCCAAGCCATTCAACAGAAAAACAGCCCCATAAAAACATTAGAATGTGTTCTGACTGCCTTATTCACCAGAGCTGGCACCATGCAACCTCTGGCTCTTCCCGAAATTCAAATTGATCTTGAAAGGTAAAAGTTTGGAATCGATTCAGGACATTAAGGCAGCTACCACAGTACAACCAAAGACACAAAAGAAGATGAGTGCAGAGAGTCTACGGTTTTTGCTATTTGATGTTCAGCTACTAGAACAACGTTTGACACATTGGCATTTAATAAATATCCATTGAATGAACAAACATTCTTTTATTTATAGCGCAATAGGTCTCAATTCTGGACCCAAAGAGAATCCTCTGTAATCTTTTATTTTTTGCTGAAACACTGATTACCAGAATAAATCTGACTTCCTAGAAGAGTGGCCAGTACATGGGCAAACCCGAAAATTTTCATGAATGATTCTCCTCTGTAGCAGAGAGGTAGAAGTGTCAACCTAACATAATGCCTGGTCCCTGTAACCCAATCCCTTCACTAAATGAATTGCATGTTGACCTGGGCCTGTGCACTGGCTTTCAGTCTTAGGTAAATACAAACCTCAGTTACTCTGCAAAATAGAAACAAGACATACTTCTCTTCTACCTCAAAAGATGACCTAAGAAAAGCTTTAAAGCCACAAGGCAACTCAAAAGGGCACATCATTTAATTGTCTGATTTAATATTTCTTGAGTGAACTTGAGCTATGTTTCAAGGGGCGCAAGAATTTTCCTCCTGGTTCTCTGACTTAAAGGCCTAGTTGACTGCCCAAATCATTAGTTACTCAGGGTCTTTGTTGCCTCATTATGAAAAAAAAATCAGAAGATTGGACTTGAATATATACTATAGTTTCTTTCCCTGGAAAAATTATGACTCCACAATATGTCAGCTGGATATTTCAGCATTGTATTCCCACTTCCCCTAGTTTGGATGATAATACTTCTTTTAGAATTCTCTGACACACAATTGCAGAGCCCCGCTGGCTCACATTGCATGAGGAATCTGAGAGTGGATAAAGTGGGAAGGAGCCAGACACTGTGGCTTTTTATTCCCCAGGTAGCAACCTTACATTTTACATTAAATTACTGTTAAGAATCAGTTACCTGTTTATGATGAAGTCATATGCAACATTATTTCAACAGTGCATTAATCATCCCACCCTCCTTATAGGCATACCACATTAGGAAAAGAAATCAGAGTATAAAACGTGGGTTAAAGGGGAGAACACAGACTTCAGCTACAAACTTCAATTGGTACTATCAAAAATACAATGTACTAATATTTTAATACTGTGTGAATACTGTTTAGAAACTTTGCAGTATAAGGTCACAATATTCTATTTTTCTTCCTAAGACACATACAAGTGTATTTGTGTGCATAAATTACACCAAATGCTTATTTTTCCAGATCATATTTGTTTCTTGTTAGCACAAAGAAGGCAAATCCAATTAGAAGCTATGTAACATTTGTTCTCATTAATTTCCAATGGCACAAATCCTTAGTGGAATTCAATGGTGGCTAATAGAGGTCAAACATTGTGAGTATCGGGTGTTGTTGGTAGAATTCATCCAAAGCCATGAGCTTATTCTTCGATCAAAAGTTCCAGGTCATTCCTTAGATAATAGGTTTCAGTTTTTCATAAGCTGCAATGCTTCAGGAGTCTCAATTAAAAAAAAAACAAACAAACAAATGTTTCATTTTTACCCAGATTTTTAATTTGCAGCACACTAATTCATACTTTCATTGGATCATGGTATCTATTTCAATGATAGTTTTTCATAGTTATGGATTTTAGTATTTGCCTTACCAAACTCAGGATTCCAGTTGGTTATACAGACACTTTCTGGACATGTCAATAATACTCACGCTTTTTATTCCTCTTATTTATTTCTCCTTTTCTCTGATTTCACATTTCCCTTACTCAAAATCATGGAGTATTTTTGATGCTTCAACCAAAATGTTGCACAAGGGAAACAATTTTAATGAACACTCTTTCTGAAACTTTTTCATGCTTCATGAATTTTTATCTGGTAATAAAAAATAGATGAATTTTAATTTGAGAAAATGGTTGTATAGAAAAAATAAACTTCAAACACAAAACAATCTCAGAGATTAATCCAACTTTACGATGCAAATTTTCAGGCTTTCTTGAAAGCAAAAACAAATTTTAACATATACAGGTTTGTTCTTTCTCTTGAAGTATCATTTACATATAAAAAATTCTTATTTTCTTCTACAGTTCACTTTTGTTAGATAGATAAACCCGTGTATCACTATGAAGATGTAGAATATTTCCATCATGATGTAAAATACTCCCCTGCCTTTTTGAATAAATCTATTCCTATATCTGAAGGTAATCGCTGCTGTAAAACCTAGCACCATAGCTTAGCTTTGCCTGTTATAGGAGATTGTATGCATAGTATGCGCTGTAGATGGCTGAACTCTTCTCACATGGGCTAGATGTCTGATCAAGTTTTTGCTTCTCAAAGTGTCTGAGTCTTCATTACACAAAAAAGAAAAAAGAAGAAGGGTAGGGACAGAAGGAGGAGAGAAAAGGATGACATGGAGCTAGAGGTGCCTTTCAGTGTGAAAAGGATGATAGTGGACTGTGCCAGCTGACTGCTTCAATATTATATTCTAAGTTGCTTGATTAAGGTTGCATTCCGAACTGTGACACATGCACGTAGAGGCTTCCTGGGTCTGATTTCTTTCAATTACATAGCAATACTGAGATTTGTTCAAATTATAGAGTCTTATTAACTGATTCCTTTTTATATATATGAAGTATCATACTTGATAATTTTTCTATTTTTCTACAATTTGATTATTTTTTTTGTTTTTGAATATTATGAATGATGCTGCTTTGTGCATTTGTATACTTATCTTTTTATCAATAAGATTATTGTTTGTTTGGTTAAGCCCTCTTTTAATTCCCTAAGAATCTCTTGCATTTGTTTAACTATTAGAGCTAATTGGCCACTAGATACACTTGTGCTTTGACTTCCTGTCCTATAGGAGTCATTACTTCAGAGCTCAAGAAATCAGTTTCTAGGAAGTTAAGTTAGGTATTTCTGCAGTTGACTTACTGTCCCTTTTTCCCATAACTGTATTGCTGGGATAGTAGATCAGACAGTGCCAAGAAACCTTGTCTCTACTGTGGAGATTTCTCCCATTAGATTATATTATGTTTTTCCTTGATGTTGCCTTCAGATTATTTAAATTTTGATATTTATGTCTATATTCAGGTTACTCAGCTATGAAGTTTGAGGGTCTTCTCAATGACCAATCTTCTACTGGGTACCTGTTCCTCTACATTTCTCAGTGATGGAGAAATGGATTGTAGTACTACAGGTGGTCCAAAGTGAAGCTAACTATTAGCATATATTGAAAAACAAAAAATCAATGGATATGCAACCATTAGCAACATGAATGAAATCTGCAGTCGTATTGTAATATGAGTAACAAATTATTAACAAAATCTAACAACCAGTTCAATATTACAACATTCTACACTTAGCATCAGGGAGCATAGTATACACTATTAATGTATTTACCTAAATAAACCTAGTATTGACTTATTGAAAGGCCCACTAACATCAACACTACATCACTGTCAATAATAACCACTTGTGCTGCTTAGCTAGGCTAAACCAAACAACGAAAGTTTCAAATCTTAGGAGGCTTAAACTACCATTTCAATAGTACAATAGAGGTAAGCAGCAATGATAACACTTAAAATATGCCAGTATCGGTATCTCATAATAAATAAGCAATCAAATCACACAATCATTCCACTCTTAACATTAGAAATGTGATCTATATTACTAATGGAGATATCTATACAAACCACCTAGTAACTTACTAGAGAGGTCTGTCTACTCAAGGCAACACTATATTATTGTTGATAGTAGAAAAGAAATCTGCATTAATATTCTATGTCTAATGAATTAGCAAAAAATTCATTCCCATAAGGTCAACCATAAAGCTGTAAGTTTTCAGTGCTTACCAATAATATTAGTAAGCATGGTGGGAGTAGGGAGAGTGAATACTGAGACAGACCACTAGCTTTGGAGGTAGGAGGAAAGCAGAGAGTAAGACAGAAAAACAAGACAGAATTCTAACTCAGACCAGAGGAAAGTAGATATACTCATGTATAGTGGTGAAAACGGAAAAAAGTAACAGAAAAACCAATGAACAACAACAAAAAGACCAATGAACAACAACAAAAAGACTCCAGAGTTTATAGAAAGACTTTTTAAAATGAAAAAACTACTTGAGAAAGAAATGCAAATACTAACAAAACACTAGAAATAAACAAACAAACAAATAAATAAAAATAGAAGTCCAAAATACCTAGAAAGAAAAACTAGGTTAGTCCAAAGAGTAAATAAAAAAATCCTGTATTATTTCAATGGGAAATTTTCCTCGAAGTCCTGTGGTCTTGCTGAAAACTGTCCAGCAAATATGGGGGATGGGTGGGGGAGAGCGGTGTCTGGACCAGGCTTTGCTGGGGTTCTCCCTCCGTCCTCCCTCCTGGCGAAGCCAGTCTCTGTTCTTCCTGTGTCCCAGTAGGCAGTGACGAACCTTGGGCACTTTTACAAGGTTGGGGATCCCACAGCCCGTCGGTTCTGTCCCGGGAGTATGACAGTGGCCCTGCAAATCCAAAGGGCTCCACTTGGTCACCTCCAGACCCAGCCCCCTGGGAAAACAGCTCCCAGGTGATCCTGCTTCTGTAGCTAGTGTAGGCAGGGGTGAGGATGGGACTTCCGTTTTTTTTTTTTTTTTTTTAAATCTGCTCCTGGGGACTGATGGGTGGAGCGGTAGAGCGCTCTCGCTCCACCCATCAGTCCCCAGGTACATGTTTGCAGCCCTCTCCAGGCCTTCTGCCTCTGATGTGTGCCTCTCACTGTGGATTCCTGCCCATCTTCACAGCCTCTGACAGCCCACCACCTGCCTCATTTCGGCTCACAGGGCTCTGCTGCCCTGGCCAGCCAAGCCACCAAGTCAGCCTCTCCATTATATTTCAGCCTCTTGAAAGAGATCACGCAGGACTGCCATCCTGGAGCTCCTACCCCGCTGCTATCTTGACTCTGTCACAGTCTTTTTATAATTCAATTTTGGAAATGATACCCAATTGCTTTTACCGAGTTCTACCTTTACAACTGTATCAGTAAGCCCAGATCCAAATGAACATTTGCCAGAAAGTGAATGCAAGCACACACCACACCTATAAACTTATAATTAAAAAATATATAGTGACATGTTGTCCCTTAGCAATTTTCTTAGCCTATTTTGTGCTGTTTTAACAGAATACCCGACACGGGGTAATTTACAAAGGACAAATGTATTTGTCTCAGTTCTGAAGAACCCTAACCCTAAAATCAAGGGTCTGGTGGTAGAGTATGGCATGGCCTTTCCGCTTCCAACATGGCACCTTGAATGTTACATCCTTTGAAAAAAAGAATCTTGCATTCTTACATGGCATAAGAACGAGAGACAGAGAGCCCACTCTCATAGCCTGTCAATACGCAGCATTAACTGACTAGTAAAGGTGGAATTCCCATGGCCTACCGAGCGCCTTAATGGCTAGCCACCCAACAAAGTGGCTTTGGTGATTCGATTTCCTACATTTATATTTTAGCAGGCAAAATGTGACATAGTATGGTCAAATTATGATAGTACTAATTTTGAGTTTATTAAGCTTGGTCATCATCCTAAAAAAAAAAAGGATGGCAAATTAGTTCCAGAAAAGAGATAATAGACTTCAGTAACTCCTAAAGTTACAACATTGATCTTCTAAGTTCTTTATTGTATAACTCAAGTGTCGTACACTCACAGCACAAGGACGCCATCTTTCACATGTGTGAGTCATTTTGTACTTCAGGAGGATTTTCAAATGGTTTGAGACTAAACATACTAGATATTTTAGGTATTATTTAGCTCTCCATAGGTGTTTTATTACTATTGCACTGCATTTCTAGTTGTACCTGTCTGCCTAACGACTGTAACATAAATTGTTTTAGGGCAAGTGTGGTTCCTTACTCACAATTTCTTGGTCATTTTATTTCTAGCTATCTATAAAGAAGTAGCATCAACATGGTCACAAACTTGATAGGACCTGATTTCTCTGAGTTAATCAACTATACATCAAATTCAGTTGTCTTTTCTCTCCCTTTTTGTTGATTTCTAAATGTCATAAAAGGTAGGGTTTTTTTACTTTTCAAACATAAAAATAAGAATACTATTCATATTTGGTGATTAAACTTAGGAAATTACCATTAAAGAAAATAAAAAGAAAAAGAAGCTTGAATAAAGAAAATTCTCATGTTTGTAGCAGTGTTATCACCAAATTTACTTACCCAATGGCCTAGGAATTATGTTGTCTGTTAACATATATCTTTGTGGGTGTTTTACTGAGAATTCACATTGAGCCATATCCCTAACACTTTTTCTTTTGTTCTTTTCCCCTCTCTCTTTATTTTATTAGATTTTGATTTTGAGACAAGTTTCCCAGGCTAGACTCAAACTTGCAATTCTCCTGCCTCTGCAGGAATACAGGCATGCTGGAATCTCTGTAATGCACCACTGGGCCCCAAGGTTAAAATGAAATTGCAATAAGAATTTTAAGAACAGGTTGCATGTTGGCAGGGCTGTGAATCAAAGTACATTGTCTTCTTACTTATTGGACATTCCTGCGGGGCTCATTTGAGAAGCCACAACAGGCATTGTTTGACACTTCATGGAGGTCATTTTGACAGTCAGTAGTTAATTTGCTGACTTATAGTACTTTTTTTTCCCATTGTAAATTTGGTAACGATGATTCTTTTGTGCATTTCAGCTTTTCACTCATTAGCTGCCTCAGGATGCCTGGGAGGACTGGAGACAGTCTTTTGAATGACAACATTTCAGCACTTTTTCTGAACATTGAGGAATATTGTCACTAGGGCTTTTGGAGGATGGATTATTTTCTTGGCAGGTGGTGTGGCCTCTACAGGGCTCATTAGGCTTTCTGTTGGGAAGATCTAAAGTGCGCAGTTGAATACTGTCATAAAAAAGCAGAGTGGTTTGGGTCTAATTCCTAATGGAGCTGCAAATACTACAGGTCCTTTTTGATCTCTGAATTCCAAATATGACTTGTATAGTTGTCATGCTATTGACTACTCATTCCAGAGCCATGATTCTTGTTCTTGCTAAATATTTTATGCTTCAGATATTATTCTGATGCTTAGTATTACATGAGCACATTTGGCACCCTTGTGTGTTTAATAATATCAATATTGCCTTTTAACTAGCTACGTGTGTTTGTGTGTATGTGTGTGGCCTAAAGGAGCTTTCCTTGATAGAACCTTGTTTCTCTAAGTTAAGCCATTACACATCAAATTCAGTTGTCTTTTCTCTCCCTTTTCAGTGGAACTGCTATTAATATCCCTCTCTTACTCACTGACAGAAATTTTAATATGTGGTGTTATTTGATGGTGCGGGATAGAGGAAACAGTTTCTCGCTTTCAAAAGATAGCTGATTTATAAATGTTTCTGAGCATGAAACCTCGGGTCAAGTTTATGTTCTGGTTGATGACAGGATTGCACTGTTACTTAAAATTAAAGATCTTCCTCTGGATAAGAAGGCAGAAAAAGTGACAAGATGATTTTACATGTAACGCCTGTATCTGCCTTCCCATTAAAAACAATTTCATATTCCTTTGGAAAAATATAATTTCAAGAAAAAGAAATTATATTTTACTCATGAATAAATTATTAACCTGTTCTCTGTTGCAAATTGACATTTAGGCATGCATTGATCGCTACCACAATGACAAGAATTCAGGTTTTTAATTACAAAACATCATGATGTGTGTCTGCGTCACATACTGATTTCTACATCATGAGTGATAACATGGTTAAACTACAAAATTTAAGTTAAAAGTGTATGTTAGAGAGAAATGTTACAAATTATTTCAAAAAGTTATTCAGTGTTTCAATTAACAGTAGATGTAAGTATGGTAATTTTTTTCCTTTTATTAGTAATTATTTTTATTGAAGTCTTTTTCAAGCTGTACTGTATATTAAAGTCAATTTTCCCCAGTTTAATTTTATTTGTAATGTAAAAATTAGAGTTGCATTGGTGTAATAATTTTGTCATAACCTGAGTGAAGAGCATTTGTTTTTGAACAAGGAAGTAAGGTAGCACGAATTAAAAGTCTGCTTTAGAAGCACAGATTACTAGAGCAATGTGCTATGGTTTGGGTCTGGAATGTCTCCCAAAAGCCTCATGTTGGAAAGTGGTTCAATCATGGGGTTAAGCCATCAATTTCCTGTGTTCTTAGAGAGTGGGGTCCTGTCAGAAAGGGCAGATCGGTGGGACATGACCTGGAAGGCTCGACGCTAGGTTCTCCACTCATTTTGTTCATGAGGGTTCCTGCTCTGCCTTGCCCTGCCGGGAACTGCTTCTTTCCAGTAAGGCCTCGGCCGAGCCCTTCCACCACGGCAGGTCTCCCAGGAACAGACTGCGACCTCCTGAAACTGTGATCTAAAACAAGCCTCTCCCTCCTTAAAGTGAGAGCTGCAGGGATTGTGTCCCAGCAACGAAAAGGTAACTACGACATAAGGTCAGAGACATTGTATCCATTTACAACAAAAAAATTCTCAGGATAATTCTTTTGTACTAAGAAGAACACATCTTACTAGGCTATACTGTACACCAATTCAAGAAGAAAAAAATAATGCCATAATCAATCTTAATATATTTTTGTACTTGGAAACATTGTAACTCATGACTCTCTGCCTAGCTATTTTTCTTTTATGCATATTAGCTTCCAATCTAGCGTATTTGCCTTTATATTTTTACATGAAAATCCATTTCATGTAACATTCGTGTACTTTGTACTTCCTTGTATTTTTGAATAATGTTCATAATTACCATTTTTTCTACATACAACTTTCAATAGAGACTGTTTTCTTTTGATCAATTATAGATTAATGCATTCTTTTGTTATACTCAAATAAAGTATTAAGGCCAATTAGCTAAAAAGTCATGGTGCCAGAGTGATCCTGGCATGCGGAATATTTAAGCAGACAAAATTTTAAATACTCAAGCTGGCCAGTGCAAAATCGTGACTTTTCTTCAATGTGGTCTCATGACTACAAATGTCATGTTCTGACCCTTCTAGGTCCCTAAAAGTAAATACTGCAATGCAATCTGAGAAATCGTGAAGATCAAAAGTGAATCTACTACAAAAACTTTCTTTATTATCACTAAAAATCTATCAAAATGATTAATATTTGTTTAGAGCTCTTATCACGGGGAGGATTATTTTTCAACCTATTAGAATTTAGTAACAACACAAAAAAGAGTAATATTTACCTTAACATAACAAGTAAAGAGACAGTTAGCATTGTTAAATACTCATTTATGCAAAAATGTTTTTTGTAATTGCTTTCATTAATATTTTAAGTGAAAATAATTTTTGTACTTTATTTTAAAATATAATGTTGGTTTTAGAAACCAAGAATAAGAACATCATTAAATTAACTATTTAAGGTTTGAGTTATCTCATAGACACAATAATAAAATATGATTCATGTACATCTCCACTGTGTGAATATTTACTAAGCATTCCTTTTGCATGTGGGAAGACAGGAGAGAGACTAAAACTCTCTAGATCTTTGGACTAACGAAGCTGAAACATTTTTCTATTGAAACACTAAGAAAATTGAAGCCTGTAGGAATAGTGTCCACATTTTTCTGTGACTTATTACATGCTTGTGTCAGGGTGGGAAGGAAGAAAGAAATGCAATGAATATTTAGGGTTTTTTGTATAAAGCCTTCTTATTAAGACCTGTCTGGAAAATTAAGATCTTGGGGTGTAAATATGTAAATGGGCTTTCCTCCTCAGTGGGGCTAGATAATCTTAATTTAACAAGAGTCTCAACTCTGTGGCAGTGCTCAGCTCCCACTGAGATTTTCATTTCTTTGCCAAAACAGAGGGATCCGCTTTAACTATGCACGCACACCATGCCTCCTTTTTAGGCAAATGGCAAACGTAACTCATCTGTAGATATGTGTATAAAGAAGCCGCCACATACGTTCAAATTTAACAAATATTCTCCTTAAATACTCTGCAACAATAATGCCAAAACTATAACCAAGGAAGCTCTGTATTTGTAGTAAAGGTGTGGTCCACAATATTTCTCTATAGATGTTGAACTTAATGCTTTGAGGACTAGAGATTAGAAAAAAATGTTCATATTCTTTCTGTATTTGCATTGAAAAACCACTATACTGGGCTGGAGGTTTAACTCTGTCAGTAGAGCACAGGACTGGCAAGTGTGAGGCCCTAGGCTCCGTCCCTCAGAACTGCGTCATAGCTGGTTGTGGAGGCACATGCCTCTGATCCCAGCGCTAGGAAGGCTGTGACAGGAGGATTGCTCTTAGTTCTAATCAGTCTGGGCTACACGGTTGTGTTCAGGACCAACCTAAACTACGTCTGGCCATTTGTACTTTTTCTTTCTCAAAAAAAAAGAAGAAAAATCAAAGAGAAAAAAAAAAAAGAAGACATTGTATCAAGAGAGGATTTAAATGTTCCCAATATAAACACATAATAAATGTTCCAGGTGACCAATATGCAAATCACTTTGGTCTAATCTTTGTGCATTGTACATATATACTAAAATATCACACCACATTCCATGAATATAGTAGGTTTTTTCAAAACAAACTATATTTTAAAAGGACACTTTACTATTTATTATTTGTTTTCTATGGCAAATGTACTTTACTTAGATATTCACTTTTACTTCATCTTCAAAAGATGAATCTAATTATTTGCAATATTTTACTGACATGTTAGTAACTTAAATAATCACATACAAATCTTTAAAAAAAATTCTAAATACATGAATTCCTAATTCTATAACACCTTAGAGACATAAGATTTGGGGAATCAGTGCCCAACACTTTCTCAGAGGTCTATCCCTTTTCTATATGACCATTACCTCTATTTCTATTCTGTCATCCATGTTGGGACCTTTATATGGCATTATTTTTGTGCATTTCATAAGAGGGACACCAGTTTATTATCCATCTTTTGTGCTTGGTCCATTTCACTGAGCCTTATTGACTCAAGGTGGCCCCATTTTTGTTCAAAAGTTTTGTATCTGCCTTAATTTGTGGCTGTGTAGTATTCCATTGTGAATAAGTGCCACATCTTCACATCTTCTTTAACCATTTCTCTGTTGATGGGCAGGTAGGTTATTTCCAGGATTTGGATATTATGAATTATGATGCTATGAACATGGATATTCATATTTCTTTTGGGAACGTGTCCAGTAAAGCAGCAGCTGGATCAGACAAAATTTCTATTCTCAGCTTTCTAAGGAACCTCCAGACTGCTTTCCATAATGTTTGCTCTAGATTGCACTCCCACCAACAGTGGAGTAGAGTTCTTTTTTTCTTTTTTTTGCATCCTCACTATTGTTGTTTTTTGAGTTCTTGATGTAGGCCTTTCTAACTGGAGTGGTATGAAACCTCAATGTTATTTTTATTTCTATTTCTCTGATGGCCAACAATGAAGAGCAGTTTTTCATATGCTTGTTGGCCATTTGTACTTCTTCTGAGAAGCTTCTTTTCATTTCATCTGCCCATTTCTTGATGGGATTGTTTATTTTAGGGGGTTTTATGCTTTTGAGTTCTTTGTATAGTCTAGATATTAATCCTTTGTCTAAAGTGTTACGGGTGAATATCTTTTCCCACCCTATGGGTTGTGTCTTCACCTTGCTGATTGTGTCTTTTGCTGGGCAAAAAGCTTTTTAGTCTAACGTAATCCCATTCATTGACTGTTGTTGATTTCTTGTGTGGTTGGTGATCTATTCAGAAAATCCTTTCCTGTCCCTGTGTTTTCTAGGGTTTTACCTATTTTGTTTTCCAGTAAATGCAGTATTTCTGTTTCGATGCCCAGTTCTTTGATTTATTTTGTTCTGATTTTAGTGTATGGCGATAGACATGGGTCTAATTTCATTCTCCTGCATGTAGAGAGTCAGCTTTCCCAGTACTATATGTTGAAGAGACTGTCTTTTATCCAGTGGATTGTTTTGACCCCTTTGTCAAAGATCAAGTGACTAAGGCTGTTTGGGTTTGTTTCAGTTTCCTCAATTCTGTTCCACTGGTCCTCTTGTCTGTTCTTATGCTAGTACCATGCAGATTTAATCACTGTTGCTTTGTAGTATTTTCTGAAGTCTGGAATTGTGATTCTTCCAGCTTTGCCCTTGTTACTTAGAATTGCTTTCGAGATCCTAGATCTTTTCTGGTTCCATATAAGTTTTAAAGTTTTTTTTTCTAGTTGGTATTTTGATCAGTATTGCATTGAATCTGCACAGTAGCTTTGGGACTATTTTAACAATATTCATTCCTCCTATCCAGGAACATGGGATTTCTTTCTATTTTCTAAAGTCCTCTTCAATCTCTTTCTTCAGGGCTTTGTAGTTTTCTTTGTATAGGTAAATTACTTTGGATGATTCCTTCCTTCCCTTAATATGTATTTGGTTACTTTTCTTCCTAGTGGTAAGGTGCTCACCATTTAACTTGCCATTTAACTATAAAGACTTTCCTGAGAACCATTGTAGGATCAAGGAATAATTAGATACATAATGTGTGAGAAAATAGATATACTTATGCTGATGATGACTTTAAATTTGTTACAATTTTTGCTATACTGTAATTGGATTTCAAATCAACATAAATTAAGTACTATCTCATCTGGCTTGCAGATACACATATGTAGGTGTGTGTGTGTGTGTGAATATATATCTATATCTATATCTATATCTATATCTATCTATCTATCTATCTATATATATATATATATATTTGACTATGTATATGTTACAGCAATGATGCCAAGCCTCTGATACCAATTATCTGTATTACTCCTTTTTTATTAGTGTGTCAGAAATACCTGACACCTGCAACTCAAAGTATGAGAAAGGTTTGTGAAGGCTCATGGTTTCACACGTCCTCTTACCTTCCTAATATTTGTTTCATCACTCGTCCCAGTTTGAAGCTCCTGAGCCTGACTTTTATATCTAATCTCATTCTCATTCAATATTCCTACCTTTACACCTGCGTGACTGTTTTCTGGAGACCTTCTACCTATTCTTTTGGATTTTCCCCCTTTGATCCTTGAGCATTAGGCAATATGATTTTGCAGCTCCCGGTGTCAAAGGCAAAATAACCGAACACTTGCCTCTCAGCTGGTGATTAAATAGCTCTACACTTCTGATTTCTTTATGTTTTAAACTTCCTGTATGTAAATGAAGAACTATTTGGAGGTAAATCCCCAGTGGCTCTTTCAGGTAACATCCTCTTTGGAAAGAAGGCATGGTGTTCTCCCATTTTATTAAATCTTATAAAAATACATGTTTAAAGGGATAGAATCATTTATAAACCAGATGATATTCACTCATTTATGAAAAAAATTACTTGTTGAGTACCTGCTATGACTAGGTGCCCTCTTAAATTTTATATTGCAATAGAACTACAGTGATCCACAAGTAGAGAAAATATACATGCACCAAGAATCATGGCTGTGTATGTGAAGGAGATGAGCCTGATTCTAGAGTCGAATCTGACTCAGGTACCTAGTTTATGAGCATTGTGTTACTAATATTCTCTTGACTTCCTCCCACATTCTAGCTCACTAAATTTTATATTTTCTCAGGTAGTTGTCACCCAACCCCAAGCCATAGTGGTGCAGAAGACAGGCTCACAGCCACCATCTAGAGAAGAAGGGGAAGACGGCATTCTCATAAGAAAGGAAAGTAGGACTATTGCCGATGGAATAACCAACCTCCAAAATTCAAGAAGCTTCCAGAAAAGAAAGAACAGAACTGCTCAACCATGACAGCTTATCCCAGGCAGAGAAAAGACACAGATGGACAAGAAATTACTGCCATGTGCAGCCCAATGCCACCACCAGGCCCAGGCACAGCGGTACCCTGAGCCAGTGGGCAGAAAGACCCAAATGCCATACGCCATAGGCGAGCATGCACCGTGTGCAAGTGCCACGGAAAGGCTGGATGGTTGTGTCTACTTTTTAAAGTTGGCATTTAAAATTATTCCAGCTGATGGAAAAAAGTATGTAATAAAAGCTGACATTTCATTTTACTCTGTATGTTTGTCAATTCTATTATCACTCACAGGGAGACCCATAGTAAATGAGAATCAAATTGTGGCAGCTTGCAGCTAATGTGAAAGTGTGTGATGTTTTTCTAAGGGTCCAATTCATCTTTAATGATAGGTAATTCCTAATTACAAGAATACCATTATTTTAAGCGATCCCAGGGTGGCAAAGGAGCTGAAGGGAAGTTACGGAAGGCCAAATCTGTGTTCGGTCATATACATGTTCACATTGTCTTTGAGTTGCACGTTCTCAAAAAGAAGGAAGGAAAGATAAAGAAGGCTGTTTGATATTCAGGGACATTAAAAAAATAAAATCTATGTAAAGATCTGTGTAACCTCCCACAGGCTAGCTCATAAGTTTCCAGATGCTAAAGGAATTTCCTTCAGGGAGAGGAAAAGAGAAAAAACAATGGAAGGAGGCTAGTAAAGGAGAGAAAAACAGTAGAAGGAGAGGGGGAGAGGGCCAGAAGGTAGGGGTAGGACAGAGGAGGGGAGGGAGGACAGGGAAGGTGGGGGAGGAAAGAGAGGGGAGGGGAGGAAAAGGGAAGGAAGTGGGGAGAGGAACACAGGGGAAAGGAGAGAGAGAGAGGAGGGAGAGTGCTCCATTTGCTTTGTGCTGTCATTTCACTAAAATTCAGCATTGTCTTTTCCAGCATCTTTTTTATTTCATCCAAAAAGTCAGCAAATAATTCCCAGCCAAGTTCTGTTACTTTGTCTCAGAAACGTACCTGTTCACATAGTCATCTCATGTAGGTGAATATGCACCACTTAAAACATCAATGTTATTTAATGCTTAAAGCAGTCATGCGCTTGGTCAATTTTACATAATTTTAGACACTCCAGAGTTAATTTTTTCTTCATAAATGGATTTCTTTCTCCCTTGTCTCATGTCTGTTATTCCATCTTTATTCTTACTCCCTTTTTCATTTACTGAATGTTTCCCTACTGGAGATGCTTCCAGAGTGGTGCACATACGCCTCTTCCTGCTGTGGAGGTCACTGTAATTACGTGAGCGATTTCTGTAGATTCTGTAGTCAGTGGAATCTTACCTCAAGCATCAGCCTTCAGGGAAGGCTGAAAGTGCCAGCCAGTTAATGCCGCCTAGGAAAAATAGGCAACTAGTGCGGGGCTAGAACTGGTAGCTTGAGACCCCAACTTCCTCGTCTATACAATCTGCTGCTGATGATATTCTAAGGTGTGCTTTTCCTGGCATTTGCAAAAACCCCAGTGATTGGGTCAAATTTGCCCTCACCGGAATCCAGCACACCATGAACATCTGTTTTTTGTCTTCCCCAATACTTCATTCTGCTTTCTGCAGAATCTTCCTAAATAAAATCCTTACGTCCACATTTCTCTCTCAACAAATGCTGTGGGACAACCCAAACCAAGGCCATTACTTACTGGTAAATGTGAAATGAAACTAGCCATTAAATATCCCTCACTATACGCCAGGCACTGTAAAATTTTTGCATACAAGAAACATACTTTTATTACTGACTCTCAAAAATTTTTACTTTTTAAATATTTCACTAGAATAATAGTGTTTCCTACTCCACAGAACAACTATAATGTTCTTATGTTCATTTATCAATTTTTCATTTGTGTGGGTAACAAATGAGATCCCACAGTATTTTAATATCCTTACAAACCTTAGCCAAAGCTCACTTCAGATTGTGTTCTGAGAGTAGCTATCCCAGGGTAGTTCCCTTAAGTAGCTTTGGAATTCATATAAAAAAGAATATTCCGGATTAATATTCTCAATATACAAAACATATATACATAGTGGTAAAAATCAACTATGAATATTTTAAAATAGGCAATGGTTATAAATGGATAATTTATTAATGGCCCAAATATAGGAAAACTGTTCCAATAGTCATAGTTGTACCAAGATGGATTTGTTTGTTCATTTGGTTCAAATATGTTGTAATAACACCTCCCATCCCACATACCCTTCTAACTGTATGGCTTTAACACTCATCAACTAACAGAGGTTAGGTAAAGTGATGTCCTGAGACTTTGGAGTGTAGATAACACAACTACGAGAGGTTTCTATCTTGCTTTCTTCATACTCTCTCTTGAAAGTTGGCCATCATACTCTGAGGAAGTTCAAGTGACCCATGAGAGACTTAAGTATAGAAAAACTAAGTCTCCTGGTCTACAATCATGGCTGAGTTTCTGGGCAACAGCCTTTGGCAAGTAAGTCCTTTTGACAAAATATGAGCAAATACAAACAAACTCTTCCTAGATTTCAGAATAATGAACCAAATGTCTGGTTTAAGCTACTCTGATTTGGAATGACAGCTGATACTTCACCGGAGGTCCATGAATGGGCATTGTCATAATAAATACCGCACACTCAAAACATGTGGTATGGCAGTGCAGGTACAATGGCAGATAACAGCTGGGAGCAGCTGAAGGTGGTTAGTGGAATTTTAAATCCTCTCGGAAAGACATAGGCAGATATCTAACAGGCCTCATAACCCAGAGGATATCAGGGAGAGCTCAAAGGGCAACTAAAGAAAAATTATTACAGCTACAGGAATACACCCACTATTACATGGTCACGAAAATGTTGGCAACACAATTGCTTGTTATAATGTGAAAAACCAAAAACGAGCCTCATAAGACCCACAAAACAGCAAAGGAGATCTCTAGGAATAATGCTGAAATCGCCACCTGACACTTGTCATATCAAAAAGCCAAGACTTGAAAATAGAACTACTTCTTATTCCCAGTCTCCCCAGATGAAAAATGATTTCCAAATTAAGAAAATGTAAAGCCAGGAATAAAATTATACAAAGGGTCATAAGTGCATTTTTTAAGACTTTAGAAAGTTCTACTGTCATATCTCATAAAAAGATTCAAACAAACAAAAGCATTTTACAGATATTAAAATATATATACCTTGCAATATCTTTCACCAAAATACAGGACTTATAAGAATAATAAAGATTTCCAGTTTTGCAGAAAGAAAGTACCTGTAAAGTTGTGGCAAAGGAGAGAATAGTTGCTGGAAGGATTAACAGAGCAAAGCTCAGTGGTTAGAATGTTTGTCAACCAAGTGCAAGGTCCTAGTTTTGGTTCCTCAGGACAACAGAAGCTGGATGTGGTGGCACACACATGTAATCCCAGCACTTGGGAGGCTGAGACAGAAGGATTGCTGTGAATCAGAGGCCAGCCTAGGCTATTAAGTAAGTTCAAGACAAGCTTGGACTATAGAGTGAGACCTTGTCTCTCAATAAATAAATAAATAAATAAATAAATAAATAAATAAATAAATAAATAAAATGCCAGTGTGCTGCTCAGGACAACAGGAAGCCTTGAGAGCAACCGCATAATAGGTGAGACCCAGCCCTTGCAAAATCAAAACTTTAAACGACTTTGCTCTGAATAGAGAGTACCTTACAGCCACAGAGAGGCATTTGCCTGAGCCCACTTGCCTAGGCATGTAGATGCTGCTGCAGCCATGGTCTGACGGAGCCCTGCTACTTCTTCTTCTTGACTTGAGTTGTCGGGTCATGGAACTTCCATCTGAATTTCAAAAGGAGTCTTTGAAAGCCGGGCAGTGTGCCTGACACACCTGTGGGTGAAGCTCCCTGAGTGGAACCCAAAGTGCAGTAGAAACCCTAGGAATCTGGAGAGGCCAGAAATTTGTATCTTCTACTGAGAAAAGTGAAAGAACGGTCCAAAAGAGGTAGCATACTGGTGGAAGACAGAGGAAATGCCGTAGGGTCACAAAAGCACTTTGGAGTTAACTTCTTGCCAAAACTTGCCTCAGGTGCTCAACACTGGGCCGCAGGTTTTATTGTTTTCCCTGCTTTGATTTGGCTTTGCTTTAATACAATTTCTTCCGATTGCTCCCTGTGGAATGGGAATGTTCACTCTGCGATACCTTATGTTGGAAGTGTTTAAATGTGTTTATGATTTTTCACAGCATCTCCCAGATAAGAGTGTACCTTGAGTCTCAGAGGAAAGTTGGGAGTCAGACTTTTTAGCAGTTCAGGAACTGAAAAGACTTCGCAACTATTAGCAATGTACAGAACACATTTTGCACAATGGGATAGATGTGACTCTTTTGTAGGGTAAGGTTACAAAGCTTTGATTTGGATCTGTAATGTTCCCCAAAAGCTTCATGTATTGGAAGGTGATTGAATTGTGGGAGTTAATTGGATCAGGTGGTTAATTGGGTTCATGTGCCTTTAAGAGGTGGGGCTGTGCAGGGAGGGGCAGACCACTGAGTGTCAGCTGGAAGGATTTGTTCTTGCCCTGACTGCTCCTGAGTCACTCTGCCTCCTGCTGTGCGATGGCTTGCCTCTTGGTCACGACGGCCTCTACCACTGCCAGCCAACCATGCAAGGACTGAGATTCTGAGCTGGGAACTAAAATTCATCTTTCTCCCTAAAGTTGTAGGTGTCAGAACACCATTGTTCCAGCAAGCAGAAAGTGACTAAGACTGAGTAGTTCTCCAAGGAGAACAGACATCAAATCTGATAAGCTCAGGTCTTACTCATCAGAGAGGTGGAAGCAGGTATTTTTTTTCCCCCAGTTGTAAAGCACGAAAAGTTTGCAAGGCCTTCACATGAACCAATAAAATATCTTATAAATGATATTACTCTCTATTTCTCCTTTTATTTTCTGGTTCTCTGTCTGCCAAGGGATATTCCAATTGCGAGTTCAACAACAGACTCGATAGAAATCGATTTGGCTAGAAGTCAGTCCTAATGGCTGGAAATAAAAATCTCTCAATGTCTATTAGTGAAATAGTAGTCAGTGTATTAAATCTGGATAGTACGAGTTGGTCTTTTTGACCTGTTAATTATGATTGCATCATTGCGTTACTGGTCTTCCAAAGGTACAGTTCAATGAGAAAAGTAGTTGGAAAACCCAGCATGAAAGATTTTCTGTTTTGCTGTTCCACCTTTCCATCCAAACACTCCTTAGCATCTAGAAAATGTAGTCTGAGTTAAGATGACAGACAAGAACAGATATTGCCTAACTCAAAGGCATTTATGATATTACGGATCTTTTAAAATACCTTAAATATTTTCTCCAGAGGCTTTTGCAACAAGCATCTGAGCATATTAAATTACATATTGAATTACATCTGTTATCTAAGCACATTTATCTCCAAAAATCGCCACAAATTTACCATTCCACTTTTCTTTAGATGGGACATTTCCCACAGCCTTTGGAAAATAAAAACATTGCTTTGAAAAAAAAAATGGTCTGAAATCCTGAGAGAAAATTTAGAGAGCAGCGCTTAGATCTAATAGATATATTCTTCTAATTTTTCTTTCGTTGTTTTGTGAACCTACTCTCTCCTCTATGCTTTTTACCGTTTCCACATACTTTCAGAGTCTTACATTAGCAAATGGCAATTACGTATCTTCAAAGAGCAAGATAGTGACTAGAGATGTCTGACGTGCTTTCTTCCATAAAAAGGACCAAAATAGAGCAAAAAATAAAAAATAAATAAAAAATAAATAGAGTGTTTGTGGGAGAGGCTGGGGTGCAGCAATGCAAGGACGAATCCTCACTGAGTCTGTAGGCCTGGTGTTGTCACGTAAGGAGGGAATGAGGTCCGAGAAAAGAAAACCATGACTGTGACACTTGAGAGATACATCTCAACGTTCTCCGGGTCCCACCCCATGCTTTACAGGGGACAGCACGCACTCCCCTAGCATGTCCTGCTGACTTCTTCCTTCTGAGGCCACAGGAAGTCCTTGTACTCCATAGGTTGCCTGATAAACCTCTGTAGCAGGCTGGCTTAGTACTACATTTACTATCCTTCCAAAAAGAGACAGCCGGGAGCATATTCCATGGGTTGTTCTCATTCTCTAAGCTGATACCTGATTTTCTTATCTTCTATGGTACAAAAACCTAAACATGAAAAATAAAAATCCAAGGAATTACTGCCTGTATTTCAAGTCTCCTTTGAGGTGTTACCCACTCCATGACGCTATCATGATACCACTTTTAAAATATCCATATGAAAATAATACCTCTTTTTCCGTACAAAAAATAAGGTCTACTTTAACCTCTTATTGACAGATCTATATTTCACTTCTGTTTAATGTTTTCTAATATCTTTGGCTGACTAAAAGGTCCTTGAAAATAGAGGGCCATGTCTCAATCACTTGTGTGCCCACAGCCTACAACATAGTTAATGCCATTTATATTTTATGAAAAAAATGGATATTGAGAGGTGGGTGAATAAGGACTTAGAGAAATAGAGAATACTTGTTTTTTTTTTTCCATATATCCTATATTCTGGCCACATATAAGCAGAATTGACCTAGAGTAACATCAACCCTGATGAATGTGAGAGACCAATAATACCTCAGAATAATGGTCATAAATTTTTCCCATTGTATAGATATGTATATATGTGATACATAGTGTTTACATTGAACTTGAGTATTTTGTGCACATAGAGTCTCAGAGGAGGCTTTGGTCCTGGACTTTTTAGCAGTGCTAGAACTGTTAAGATACTGACAACTCTGGGGGAAAGACAAAATGCATTTTGCCAAAGAAAGTGGAAATAAGGCTTTTGGGGTGAAATGTTACGGTCAGGTCTGAAATGTCACCCAAAAGCCTCATGTATTTGAATGTTGTGGAATAGCTGTAGGACGATGTGTTGTTAACAGGTGCGGTCTGGTGGGAAGGGGTGGAACACTGGGGCTCTGTTCAGATGGGGAAGCTCACTCGGGCTTCACTCAGAAGTGGTGGAAACCTGGGATAGGACCCACGAGGAACATTGGCTCTGCTCTTCTTTGCTCATCTTGCTTTGTATCTGCCATAGAACAACTGGGCCTCTCCCATTTGCTTCCACCATTGCCAGCCACCTGTAAATGGACTGAGACTTTCATTAAACCGCGAATGGTAAATTGGTATTCAACTGTTGCAGCAGGGAGTCAATGGCTATGACAACCACCTTCTCAGTAGTTCTTTTTTTTTAATTTTAATTCCTTTTTGCATTTAAGTCAGAAAATTCATTAGCAGGTATATTCAAGGATATAAAATTTGGGAGCAAAACGTCCAGTTCTCACTTAGCAGCACTACCATTTAGAAATTCCATTTCTAAGTGCTGAGTTCAGGCACCTGTTACCTGGCTGTTCACAGAGTGGGTGTCACCTGCTGGAAAAATTCTCAGCAGCAATCCATCAGGGGTGAAAGAAATGTTTTATTTTGTGTTAAATTTGATTCTAAATTGCACTTCCGTTTGGCAGAAGTGAAATAATGAGCAAAGCCAGCTACAAAAAAGAGTAGTATGTGGAAAGTGGAGTGAAATGGCACTGTGTCATCTTTGTAGTGTGGCTGTCTTAGGGTCCTTCCTTGCTGAGACCCCTTGTCTTCCTGCTCGGCTCTGGTTGTCTGCCCTTTCCCTTGTCTGTCCCTAGCAGTACATGGATTTCCTTCTTAGCTTGACAGACATTGCCCTTATCTTTTGACTTTCTCCAGAATCTAATCAATATATTTAGGTATTGTTATTTCCTCTCAACTGTAGAACAAAACACCAAACCATAGAATCACAATCTTATACTTAATGCCTCACAGATTTGGAAATTGAGCCTCATGACATAGAATATAAGAACAATAAGAGTGAACCAAAGAAAAGCTGTTTCTATAAAAAGAAGGAAAAATGGGTTATAGTTGGGTGACATTTTACACATTTTCTTATGACGTAGATTCAAAGTTCTGAAGCAAAGCAACAGCTGTGAACACCTCTGGCCCAGCCCTACCACAATCTTCCTCCAGCAGTGTGGCTCATTTATCATGGGCCTACCATGTACCAGGAACTATTTCTTATTCAAATAAATTTATTTTAAAACATGATATCCCGAATTACATATTTCATTCGCACTTTAAAAATGAAGAAATTAATGCTAAAATTTATAAAGCATAACATCTAATTGGTCTCCAAATTCAGAAATATACTTTCCTCTGAAAACTGAGACACCAAGAACAAAAGGAAAAAGATAATATATCCTGAGCCAAGAGTTTGTCATCTTACAGTGACTGAGGCAGACTTATGATCAAAATCAAAGACATATGTATGCAGAACATGAGTTTAGTGGAAATGGGAACATCCACTTGTCCTAGGAAAAAAATTTTCTCTTAACAGTGATGTCTAAAACTTCAAAAATAAATTAAACAGAATAGGGCTAGGCAAATGGCTTGGTGGTTAAAGCGCTTGCCTAGCAAGTGCCAAGTCAAGTGCTAAGTACCTGAGTTTGATTCCCCAGCACTACATAAACTGGGCATGGTAGTGCATGCCTGTAATCCCAGCACTCGAGAGGCTGAGACTGGAGGATTGCCATGAGTCCAAGGCCAGCCTGGCCTCCATAGTGAGTTCAGGAATAGCCTGGGCTATAGAGCGAGACCCTGTCTCAAAAAAATAATAAAATGAAAAGTAAAGCAGAATTGAAAGCACAGAAGTCTTCTTAGAGACTTCTTATATTAAATCTATATGATAATACTGGACAACATTTATTGAGCGCTACCATGCACTAGATACTATTCTGACACTGTTAGGTAAGTCATTACTCATTTATAACTTTAGCAACAAGTATGTATTTAAGGCACTATTGGTTTACCCATTGAGGGATTCCATGATCCTTAATTGTAACATGTCATCTTCACTGGAGTATGCAATACCTAGAAGATTAGCAAAGCCCAGTTCTGGATGAGTTGGTGGATGGTGGGCACATAGGGCAGCAAATTCAGGGTGAGAGATACATTCTGGTTGTGGGTGGCACCAATGAATAAACTCATAGCCTGAGTAGAATAAAAAACAATGGCAGGGGGATAAGAAAGACATGTGCCCATTTTTGAAGAGCACCAGTCTTCTGAAGCAAGTGTGTCCTCTGTTACCACCACCTTTGCAGATCTATCTCTAGGTCTCCAGTTCTGCAGTCTTCCAGTGCAGGCTCACATTGGCAAGCCTCTAGTAAGCTTGCAGTCCTTTGATGTTGGACTCTGGCTGCAACCTTCCTCCCTCTTACTCTGCAGTTTTCATCTCATAGAGCTGAGCTGTTTCTGAATCCTCTGGGTCTGTAGCATGCAGATGCCCATCCTGCCCTGAATCCTGCATGCAACCATTCTGGACTCTCCCACCCCTGATCCTGTAAGCCTGCCTAATAAACCATTGCATAGTTATACATCTGCTCTATATTGATTTTGTTCTAGAGAATCCTCACACAGATTATAAAAACTGTATGTAATAAAGCTGAAATAAACTTCCCACGATTATAGCTTTCTTTGTGTCGACACGAGGACTCTTACCCAAGACTGAATGATTCTAGACTGTGTAATTAGAACAAAGGAGTTAAATTACTTCTGGAAAGAAAACAAGGAGTAAGACAGAGGGGGTCTAAATTACGCTCATCAGGCTTTGATGAGTTCATGGTCTATAGACGAGAATTCCAGAGACAAAGCGATTCTTAAAGGCCAGATCATAATGATATTATATAAATACATTAGTGTTAATGCTGTACCACACATTAAGCTACTTTTCTCTGGCTTTTTTATTTCTTGCTCTTAGTGGACTTAAAGATCAAGAGCTAATTTATCCTTTTTCAAAAACTGAGGGAACTGAAAAATAAATTTATTATTTTGTCAGAACTTAGCACTTGCACTCTGGGAAAAATACATTCTTAATCAGGACACCTGATGCCTAGTTACATACCTATGAGCTGAGAGTTTTGATTTCATCTTTTCTATTACCAATGCTTCAGTACCAAAGTACTTAAAATCATTTGCTCTTACTTTTGCACAAAAGTCTTGAGTAAAGTTAAGCGTAAAGGATGGAGTAGCCTCCAGCTCCTCCTAGTGGCTACAGTTGCTGTTAACATTTGCTGAAAGGTTTGTGTTAGAAATCATTGCAAACCAAGAAGCTTCAGCTTGTGAATTTGTGCAAGGGCGTGACAGGCACTAAACACCTGCGGAGGAACCCCCTTCGAACCCTCAGAAGCCTCATTACATGTGTGACATCGGGTATGCACCAAGATACTGTAGCAACTGGGGAAGATCTTCATGCAGATTAAACAGATAAAACTCCTCTTGAATTAACCGTGCAGATGTGGAAGGGAAACACCAGCACTTCTGGCTCTCAGTTTCTCTCCTACATTCCACTACAGTAAATATCAGTGCATGTTGTCCCAGCTAATTACATAGTTTGCCTGCACCAAGGACATTCTATTTTCCTTTTATTTCTGACTCACAGCATTTAGATGCATCCCTTCTAATGATCTGCTCTTTTCTCTTTTAAGAACAGAGTACTGCATCCATCCAAGGAGTAATTCTGAACCAAAAGCCACTCCATCTTTCAGCCACCATTCTTATAACTATTATTTTTTAAGGCATACACTAATTATAGGAATTTACAGTTTGTTACCAAAAAAAGGTGGCTATTTTCAGGCCTGTTTACAAGACCACAATCTGAAAACCAGTCAAAATCAGATTGAGCTGATTGCATGGTTTGCTAGAACAAAACATTCAGCAGCACAATGTCCACTAGCTGCTGGCCCATCTGCCTTATAATTAAGGTTGCATTGCAGTCTTGCTCCAAACTTATTTCTGTGGGAGAAGAGTTGAGATTTCCCTGATAAGATGTTAGAGGAGATGCTATAGGAATCCACTCAATTTGTTGGTTGACATTATCAGAGCCAAGGTAGTGGCGAATTAAAACACCAGACATGTTCGTGATACGGCAGCACATGTCCGACTGTAGCTTTTGTAAAGTCCGTAATGACTGCCTTGCTCTCTCCCAGATCTACTTGAGAATCCTGTCTATGCAACTCATTTAAAGCTCAGAAAAATAAGCATATTGCTGTTGAATGAAAAAAATGACTCATTATGTATATCAACTCTGCATTGTGCACTTAAAATGCGCAGAAACCAGCCTTTCCAGATCACAAGTAATCTTTAACCACCAGCTTATTCTTGCACTGTTCTTTGCCAGGACAGACGGAGAACTGTGCATTTTTAAATCAAGAAATCAACCTTTGGGCTCAAGTAAGCAGAAAATGAAATCACTGTGGCCTGATAGACCCAGTGACTCCTCTCAGAATCAAGTGAGAAGTTCTGAAAAGAAAGACATCAATGTCATAGGCAAATCTTGATTTTTCTTTTCTTTCTAAAATAAGTTCTCTGAAAACAAAAGTGGTATTTCCAGAGGCTGATATATTATGTAATCATACCTCACTAATACATTTTATGTTTTCTTCATATGTACAATAATTAGAAAGTTAAAAAAATTGCTCAAGACTGAAAATTTTACCAGAAGAATAAATATTTGCAGAGAACTGACACTATACAAGGTATTGGATTTTGTTGTTGTTGTTAAAAGGTGCTTAGGAATATGAAAACATTCACACCAAACGCCTGTCCCTTACTACCTGTATACCTTTGTATTATTCTTTTCCTTGAAGCGCACTGCCATCTGGCCCTCCTTGCTGACAGCCTCACATTACCATGGACGCCCAGCCTAGAGATTCAGAGCCAGTTGGAGAAGCACCACAGTGCAGGTGACAAGAGGCAGATAGAGCATCTCGATCCTGTCACTCAGGACAACGTTGCAAACGGGTATCCCATCCCCACCCCAAGACATTATGAAATCACCCCACGACCTCTCACTGAAAATATTCAGCTGATCTGTCCCGTGAACTTCCTTGCTCCCAAAGACATGTTTCCAGAATCCACTTCCATGCCAATGCTCTTTGTTTTCTTCTAAACACAGAACCTGTGAATGAGCATGACTTCAAGTCAGTAGAGATATAAATAATTTATAAGGGGATTTTTAAAAAAATCATGCATTTGCAAACACAGTTGTTAAGGTTACAGCAAGTAATAAAAATGCAAAGAGCATCTTGCAGTAGAGGCAGGCTTTGAAAACCCCCTACTGGTTTAGCCAGAGGAAAACGACCCCACTGGTTCACTTAGCAACAGCTGTGGGATCCAGATTACAAATTCCTCCCAAGACAATATAAATATGAGCCTGAAATATTCATCTCTCCTCCCAATACAAGTGTGCTGATGCATTGCTGTCTTAATATTTCTATAAGCCAAAATGCTCCATTCTCAGAGCTGAGCTGGTGGGATCCTGAATTCTTTATAATACTCAGAAGGCACAAATAAAAAATTCTTCCTTTGGAATCTGAAAACTAACTGGCAGTTATTAGCAAGAACAAACATAGAGATAAAATGGAAACAAATTCCATCACTATTTTAGGTTCTTAAATCTCTAAAAGAAAACATATTTGTGGTTGGATTAGTAGCTTCCTCTGGGGAGCAATCTTTGCTAAAATGCAGGCAAATTATTACATAATTTAGAAGAACATATTCTGTGTTTATTCATAAGCATCAGTATGGAACTGGATGAAAACACCCAGGCTAAACTATATAAAAGTCACAGAGACTGAAAAATGTTTAACGCAGATGAAAGATAAAACTGAACGACTAGCTTTGCCTAAGACCATGGCAAAATTCAAGTATGAATTTAAAAAATAGTTCGGCTTCTTATTTTAATTCCAGTTCAACAGGTATTGGGTATATTCCATGCCCATGTCACTACACTTGGTGCCAGAGTGACAGTGGCACAAGACACGTGTTCTGCCCTCAATACAAGCACTGTTTAATGGGGCGGTAAATGTAGCAAACAAAGTTAACCACAACATAATTTATGCCACTATAGAGGAATATATTAAAGACTCATCACTACAAAGAAGGAAAAATCAAAAGGAAGAAAAAAATCTACCTAAGATCTCAGAAATTCTCAATGAGAAAGAAAAAAATTGAATATAACAAACTTTATGTCAGCAAATTAAAGATTCTAGAACTGGGAAGCTTTCTGGACTGAATATGCTTCAGAACGCCCTCAGCTACACTTCAGTAAGTAGTGTTTGTAAAAGGAAAACAGAATAAAACAGCAACAACAATGAAGAAAAATAGAAAATAATGTACAGAGATTACCTAATTGGTTCAGTGTGGTGTTGGCTTTATCTGTTCATAAACTGGCAATGTTCAGCACGAGATCCATCAGCGGTTGAAGCTCAGGTGCTTTGTTACCAGGGTATTTGTTTAGATTAGATTACAACTTGCTTGCACAAGTTAGTGCACAGTTCAATACAGATGGAGGCTACTTGGGATAAATTGTATCACTCAAGCATGCATGCTAGGTTAGGTTAAATTATTTCCATTTACAATTTCTCACTTTGGGCTATTACATAAAATCTTGAAAGACTGACCAGACTCATGCATGTAGGCACTGACACTGTATTTTGCAACCATCCCAATAAATCTGCTTGATTACAATAACTTTATAATTTCACAAGATCAAATGAGCTAAATGATTGTAAGTTTTATATTCTGTTATTTCAATGGAATAAGATCCTTTGGTGTATAAGGTTGCCTGTCAATGGTTGTTAAATTTTTAAGTGAGTACAACACAACCCAGTGTTAAGAGAAAACTAAAATAAATAAATTTTTAAATTTTAGCAAGAACAAACATAGAAATAAAATGAAATAGAAGACTCGTGAGCTAAGTCAAAATTAAACAATTCAAGGTTTATGCATTAGAAGCAGTTGAAAATTTCTGATTCCTTGGTCATAGATCTTGTTTGGACTATGATGGTAATAAATGAGTCTGACATGTTGCAAAGTTGTACGATTTAGAGTTATTTAATTTTGTAATTAGTCTAGTGACATGAGTTGTAGTGATATAGACAGCTTCTAAAAGATATGTAAATTTTAGAATCCCGGGGCACAGCCAGGATTGCTATGCATTTTCCATTGTCAGCAAACTAGCTGCTAGGTGTTTTCATTCATACATTATGTGTTTCTCTCCTTTAAGAAATTTAATGTATTTGGTGCTTACGTCTTAAGAGATATCTTCTGAATTAAATTCTCTCCTGGGTAAAGGCAGATGTCCCACTTAGTTTTCTTCAGCACCATGGACAGCCTCTACAAGCCAACGTGAATGTTCCTGTCCATTTGTCAAAGAGGCCTCTACCTGTCTCCAGTCCAGAAAGGTTTGACTGGCTACGAGGATGAAATTTTGCTCAACTGACAAACTGGCTTTATGTTTTATATAATTTTATGTAATCGGTACACCACTTATGCCAAGAGTGAGCTCCCAGGAATCCAGTGGAACTTTCCCTCAGTGGAAACCAATTTGTCCTCATATACTTTAAGATAGTTGTTAATGTTGATTATTGATCAATTTGACCACTGAAAAAAGGAAAACATTCTGGGAACTTTTAGTAGACGCTATTTGAAAGCCAGGAGTGAATTAAGCTAAATTATAAGACATAAGCCAGCAAGATGAACAACAAAACAAGCAAATTCTCCACAGTTCCAACATAGGCCCTCAAGGGAAGGAAAAGGAGTTAAAACAACCATAGTTCTTCTGCACAATTCAATAAAAATTTGATCTTAAGTGGTCAAGGCCCTTCTGTCATAGGTTGCTTAGCTGCATTGATTGGAAAGGACCCCTCTGATTTAGTCTAGTAACATTAAGTAAGCATTCACTCAAACCCACATAGTACGGGTATAAATATGTGTAGCTTAGTAACACAAGGTGCCTTGAGCTGGCATCACTCTGACAGGTTTTCTACAGCTAGTTGCAATTAGATTGTTGACTGAAAGGTCAAGGTGTCACTTACAGTGATTGTGGGGCAGGCAACAGTGATGATGTTTAACATACCAAGGGCAGCTTTCTGTTTTCCCTTTGAATTTCAGAGTGCCTTACATTTGGGATGATTTTCTGCTGGGTTATTTTTTGGCATTTTGGCATTTATACTGACACTATAAATCCATATATAATTATTCTGGTTTCCTAAGAAAATACATGCATAAACTTTTACTAAAGTCATAAACAGACTATGTCTCCATAGATTTCCCTATGTGAAAAAGGGTTAGATTATAGGAAAAAGGGGAGAAGACACGGCCTTCCTGGTGATGGTGAACTCTTGGTTCAATATCTTGTGAAAGCTCTTCACATTTTTGCGATGCTGTTCAGTTCTGAAAAAAATTGTCCTAGTTAGCATAACCATCCAGTCTCCAATAGGCATGTAGTTGTAGAAGTCTAAGTAAGGTCATCTTGTGTCGTAAGATGCAAACTCTTAAGCATCCAAAGTTTTGCTATGTGTGGGTGGGAGAACTTGGCAAGATTATTTTCAGTGCAGTTCAAGGGCAGTCTTTTTCTGATGTCATTTTCATAAGAGTTGGTTTCCAGGTTATAGATTGTAAAAGGTCTAGTTGTCATGAGTTGGTGAGTCAGAAAAAGCTTCATTTACTGACAAAAAATATTTGTGACATAATGCGTTAAAGCTTAACATTTTTCTAACATATCAGTGCTGTCATAAATTGGTGAGTCAGGAATAGGTTTTTTTTATTAACCTGACAAAAATGCTCTTTGACACAATGCATCAAAACCTAAAATATTTCTGGTAAATTGTTTCTTCCTTTACTTGAAACTTCTCCAGATTTCTCCTAAAAGAAAGAACACCTTCAATAACAGCCTACCTACCACTACAAGATCAGCTTTCTACATGGAAAAGCTACTCTACATACAGAAAACATAAACAGATAAAACATTACAAGCATCACATTGAGAGCTGTAATTGTATAAAGTTAGTTTGTAAATGTGCAAATGGTTCATCACTCGTTGGAAATATGTCCTCTGAAATCATCATTGTTTTTTATGGTTGTGGGTTCCACAGATCAAACATTAATAAGCTACTTTAACAATTTTAAAAGAGTTGCCCACCATTTTTTCTCATAATTTGAACTGTCTTACTTGGTCCATAAAGATTAGTGGAGTTTAAGAATTTTAAAAATGGAAGCTTCAAAGTCATGGGGAGGACCAAGTAGCTGTCCAGACTTTCCATAGGTCCATGCTTAACATGGAATCCACTTCTTTTCAGAGATCAATTTTGGTTTTCTAAATCAGATGCATTGCACTGACTATTGATAGATCCTCACAGGGAAGTTTATTTGGCCCAGGCTCGTGGAGTTTATTCAAATTGCAAATTCTTACTGTTTCAGCACTAACTGACTTGGCATGAAAATATGCAAAGCATTCCTTTGATATTCAGGTTTAATTTTAGCAGTATGGGCTTCAATCTTAATTATGGCAATTTGTGATGGCAGTAGGATACTGTAGAGAAGCTCATCAACTTGGTGTCTGCTCTTAATGGGAATTTTTCTAGATGTGAGACACCCTTTCTCCAACGGCAACATTCCAAAATTATGAACATCTCCATAAGCGTACCTGCAATCTATGTAAATATTTACTAAGTTGCTTTAGCCACATCACAAGTATGAGTGACAGCAAAAATGTCTGACTTAAATTGAGGAAGAGTTTTTTCTTTTAGCTCAATTTGTATTGTAACAGCACACTCTCCCTGAATATTTTTCTTCTGAGTTTTTGGCATTAAACCCATCAATAAAAAATATTGATTCAGGATTATCAAAGAGGATTCCATAAATCGGCATATGAAATTGCTAATTCTGATACTATATTCATACAGTTATGACTTTCACCATTGTTAACTAAAGGAAGTAAGTATCAGGCTGATATTGCAACATTTTAGACTGAGACTGTAAGAAGGCAAAAAGAAATTTTCTTAAGATGTTAGTCTACTTGCTAAAATATGCTGGATTCTGCTGGACTTGATAGACTTTTCACAGCATTTGGAACCCGCAGGCAATGTTCCCTATCTCTAATTCAGATGAGATTTTACTAATCTAGCTGTTCCCACTAGTGACTTTAAATAATTAAGATGTGCCTTAGTGACTGGATCTAACTGAAAGGTAATATACACTGGGTCTACGTTCTCATTTTTTGGATAAGCACTTCTAATATTTATGCTTCCACATAAATAATGTGAAAGATTTTGTATAATGTGGAAGTCCCAGAGCCAAGGGCTATTGCAAGGCCAGCTTCATTTGGTTAAAAGTCTGCCCATAACCTCCTTCCCAACATACAGGGCTGGTATGGCATTCTTCAGGAGTTCATACAATAACAAGTCATTATAGAAAAAAAAAAAAAATAGAAACGTAACATCCTGCAACTCCAAGAAAGCTTGTCGTCTGTCTTAGTTGCAGGCCAGGAAATCTTTTAAATATTTTTTTTCTCAAGTGACAGAAAAATCCCTTCAGTATTCAGGTCATATTCCAAATAGTGGAACTTTTCCCTTGAACACTGAAGTTTTTTCATTGAAAATTGTGCTCTATATGTGGAAGTTGTTGCAAGGTAAAAGGAGAGCACTTTCGGGGAACTCGGAAGAGGAGGCACAGTAACAGCAGCTCCATGCGGCGTGAGAACAGGACTCAGAGATGTGAGGGCTGCCAGGCTGATGCAGCGCCCAGATGGGGTGGAAATGGGCTTCAGTAGCCCTGGTGACATTGCAGCCCAGGTACACCCCTGACTGTCTCATATAAAAGCAAATAAACTATGACTTAGCTTCTCCAATGGAATACTAAAGAGAACTGGCAAAGGTCTGTTACTGTGAACCACTTTTCATTGGGGGGGGGGGGTATAGTGGATATTAAGTGTTTGGAATCGAAACTACAAGAACCCTTATTTTCATAACTTGTTAAATTGCTCATCAATCTTTAAGAAATCCCCACCCTAGCCCATGAATTCCCTAACTAGTGGGTTGAGCATTGTTATACTTGTGTATGAAACTATAAGTCCTCATTTATAATTAAGTGATGGGTTTTGGATTACTTTAGGCTTCAATGGATGTTGATGTTATATAGGCAAGAGTTGAGGATGAACTACTTAGACTTTAATGAGATTCACAGGTTTAATCCTTCCTATTTAATAGGAGAAGCAGTCCATGGATGGGTATATTAGAAAGAAGAGGATTACTACACACCTGGGCTTCCACTATATCAATTTCTGCCTATAGGGAGAGCAACAATTCTTGTTTATGGCAATCAAGAAAAACTATAAGAGTCTTTCTCTGAAGAGAACCTTATGTATCTCTTTATTTTGAAAAAATCTTGCCCTAGCAAGTTCATTGGTGCAGAGCCTCACAGCAAAAAGGCACGTGATGCTTTTTTCCTTTCCTTTCCTTTCCTTTCCTTTCCTTTCCTTTCCTTTCCTCTTCTCTTCTCTTCTCTTCTCTTCTCTTCTCTTCTCTTCTCTTCTCTTCTCTTCTCTTCTCTCTCTTCTTTCCTTTCCTTTCCTTTCCTTTCCTTTCCTTTCCTTTCCTTTCCTTTTCTTTTCTTTCTGGCAATGACCCCAATGTCAACTGGATGATAAGACATGGGTACACCTTGTACCTAATTTAAAACTTGCACCACAGAAATTACCTTTTAACTCCATGGGATTTGTTGATTTACTAAACTGGGATTTAAAGCCCTAGTGCCCATCAAGATGGTGCTAATTCCTGATTTATCCTAATTTTGTTTCTTCCTTTTTATTAAGAAGTTTATGGGGAGTATTTAGCTCTAAGATCCCTTAGAGCCTTGTCAATGTTGATTATACCTTTGTAGGCTTCCTTCAGTGGAAAAACAGTTTGGCCCAAAAGAAAGATTTATATACAGACTGTCATAAAAGTGGCCAGTTTCTGCTCTGGTGTCCTGGCTGTTCATAATAAAGGCACACACCTACAAGTACAGAACTTCTTGTTCTAAGTCCTTTCATCTGTGGTTTAAAATAAGAACAAGACAATCATTGCACTCTAGGTCCCTGCAATTGTAGTTAGAGAGGCATTTTCTTGTTAGCCTTTCTGGTTCCTTCTGTAATAGCATTTTCTTCAAAATGTTCAGCTAAAATCATCAAATTAACCATCTCTGAAATTTTCCATCCTAACTTCTTTTTAATTGAACTGTTAAGTTTGGAATAAAGTTCATTTACAATTAAAGCAGGTAATGTCATTTTATTCCCTGAAGGAAATACAGCTTGGTGTATTTCAAGCCTAGAACATTTCATAGACAGTGTTTCTAAGTGAGCTCTGTAATCTGGAACTGATTCATTCTTTTGCCTACAAAATTGTATAATGAATCTATTAGTTTTATAGAAAAAGAAAAAACTTTAGATGATGAATTGAAACGCTTTCTGCAATTTTCATAGCTCTTTCTGTCCCATCCTTGGAGAGGCTTCGGGAAGATCTTTCATATCTTCTTAAGGTTTCTTCCGTTCTACTCCTGCTGTCCTTTCAGTTTCCTTGGGTCCCAACACCACATCCATACATTGGTGGAGCTCAAACAGCTCACCATAAGCTCCTATGAAGCTTTTAACTTCCCTAATAAATTTTTGAGGATTTCCTTCTGGATTTGGAAATCCTCTTACAATTTCTCTAAGCTTTGCCCTGGACCATATAGGAAAAGTGGTTATGGTAAGCACGCTGGTGGGTGAGACGATCTTGGTTTAGAAGGTGTGTGTTTATCTTGCTGTTTTTGATTATTGTTAAGGGGAAAATGCAATTGGGCCAAAAGTTTAGTGTACTTGGAGTATCTAGGTAAAAATGGATCAAGAGAAGAAACTGCTGGGTTAGTTCAAAGCATAATCCTCTTTCATCATGCACTTACTCTGTTGCTTAAGCTTTTTATTTGCTTTTTTCCAAAATACTTTTAAGGAGCCATTTTCGATGCATAGAGTCTTTTCGCTGCTTTCACATACAATTAAACAACACATTCTTTGCCTTGCAGGGTTGTTGGTAGAGCTATTTTTCATATGACCCACAAATGAATAATATTATCCAAACTAAAACCTTTGCATTATAACTACCACTTTTCTAAGCTATTGTCACTGGGCTAATTTATTTCCCCCAAAACACATTATCTTCTGAGCTCATAACCTTGCTACATGAACTTAGCTGGAGTCCTAGAACACGAAGTCCTAGACTCCTGGATCTTATTAACTTCTTAACCAAAAATTTAAAAGTAAAACAACAAAAAATGTTGACAATAAAATATTGAAGTACTTTCACAAGGTTCTTAACTGGACTCATTTCAGTTAACTGTCAAATCAATTTGACTGTGAGTCCAGTTCACAATTTATCTAACACAGTCAGATACATAAAGTTTCTTAACTGAATACACTTCAGTAAGGTAGGAAAAAATAAAGAAGAAAAAGACAAAGTTGCTCAAATAAACTGAGAGTTTTGAACACAAACTAGGTGGAGCTTGGAATCTGAAAGATCCATCCACGCTTTCCAGTTCTAAGGAGGAATTACTAAGCTCAAGGGACCCTGGCAGGCACCTCACTTGTTAGCAATTACTATGATGGTTGTTGGAAAGTATAATTCAAATGAAACTTCACCCAAGCAATCAGGCAAGAGAAAAAATAGAAGACATATAAATAACAAAAGATGAAGATAAACTATCTTTATTTTCAGATGATACATAATCCTTCATGTAGAAGACCTTCTAAAAAAGAACTCATCAGAAGACTCTTAAAATTAACATAAAAATATAAAAAGGTGACAAGATGCAAAGTCAACACACAAAAACAAATACCGTACCTGCTCACCAACACTGAACCCACCTAGAGGAAATGAAGAAAACAGGCCCCTTAATAATGGCTTCAAAGAACTTAAATCAACCTATATGGTTCAAGGCAGAGCTTAGAGAAATTGTCCAAGGATTTCCAAATCCAGAAGAAAATCCTCAAGAATTACTAGGAATCAACCTAATCCAGGAGGTAAAAATCTCTACAATAAAAATTATAGTACTCTGTAGAAAAACCTAAGAGGACGTTTAAAAAAAAAGAGGAAGGACATTCCCAGTTTCTGGATAGGCAGAATCTATATTTTTAAAATGACTATGTTACCAAAAGTGCTATATAGAGCTACTAAAACCCTATGAAAATACCAACAACATTGTTTACAGAACTAAAAATGTGGAACCAGAGAGACTCAGAATAGCCAAAATAATCCTGAGCAGAAAACCCAGAGTGACACAATTCTGTATTTCACATTATGAGGCAAAGTCAAAGAAAGAGAAGCAGCATAATACTGTCACAAAAACAGAAGTGTAGATCAAGGGAATGGGAGAAAAGCCACAGAAGCAATCCAAAGGACTTTCAGCCATTTGAGTTTTGGGAAAAGACACCAAAAATATATCCTGTTAAGAAGGTAGCTTCTTTAACAAATAGTGCTAGGAAAATTGGCTGTCTACCCACAGAAGTATGAAACCAGACTCCTATCTCTCATCTTGTCCAAAAATCAAATCAAAATAGATCAAAGACCTAGATACAAAAACAGAAATGCTGAAAAGAAGACAGCATAAGGGAAGGACTTGAACCCACAAGTACAGGCAGGGGCTTCCTGAAGAGAACTCCAACGGCTCAAGAAATAACACAAAGAATCAACGAATGCCTGCTGGGGATAATGCTGCTGCTGAAGTATGTAGGCCAGTTTGGGCCAAACTTACTTTATTTTAGCATTCAAGATGATTGTGAACAATAGCCACAAAGAATATGACTCTATCAAACCTATAAGCAGTAGGTTGTAAGTAAAGGATTTTAACCAGTTAGTCCTTTTATCACATATTTCTGACCATAGATAAACCTTCTTGCATGCCATAATATCCACCATCACAGAGGCAATGCACAGTAACATGAGTTCTTTTAAGTCCCCTTCGTAACAGTCATTTGATGAAAGTGGAGCTGAGAAAATTGAAGCACTGAGATATGTCATATTTGGCTGTCATATTAAAGAGCTTTGAAGTCCACCAGTGGATTTTGAGTACATGCGGTGTTATCTTATGACGAATCCCAAGCTCATAGTTAAGTCTACTGGGGAAGAGCACTACAATAGAAAACATCTGTTGGGACACAAAGGAGAAGAGGTAGCAATAATGTCTTGTATTTGCTAACATTTTCTACAGTATTCACAGTTTCTCTTAAAATTTTAATGGCATTAAGGACTTCTTTGTGCTTTTCTTTCTGCAGTATTCTTGTGTCTTTCTGTCCTGGTAACACCAAGCTTTTACTGTAATCGAGAGCAAGTTCCAGAATTTTTTTTTTTTAGCTCTGCTGTGGTCTTCTCTAAATAATCATACATTATTTTGCTAAGGCCACAGTGGTATCCTAATTCCCTAAGTTTTTCAAAGCAAACAATCCATCAAGCTTATAAACACTCACAACTGCAAACAAGGAGGACTTGATGTAAATAAGTTTTATTTGTCTTTTTGTTGATATCAACATAACATCATAATCTGTAATATGTTGATTCAGCCAGGATTTTAATTTGTCTTTCATCTTTTACTCAGGGTTCCTACTTCCCTATTCTTTAGCACTATTTTTTTCAAATACTTAACACTTCCAACAGTATATTTTTTCCATAAAATTAAAACAAAAAGATCTGAACTATATAGAAAATAATCTCCCTGCAGATTTTAAATTCAAAATGTCAAAATAATTTTTGTTATGATCTCTCTTTTAATGTAATGTGTAGAAACTTGCTTTTAATATTAGTGATAAGAAATTCAAATTATCAACTTGGTTTCACTTCATCAAACACTATTAAAATCAACAAAGTGAGAATTAGGATATTTCTACGCAACTCATACCAAGAGATGGTTGCCATTTAAGACTTGAACATATGGTATGGGAGACTACTTAGAAAACACAAACCGAAATCTGGAAGATGCCCGCAGGGGGACACTCACAGCATGACTACAGTCCGTCTATTCTGTCTGCTGTTGTTTTGACAAGAATCCTCCCAAAGCCCATGTGTTGAAGGCTTGGTCCCCAGCCCACGGTGCCCTGGGGACGTGGTGAATCCTAAAGGGGGCTGGAGTACTGTGCATTCCCAGTATGCCCTTGAATAAGACATTGGGACTCCAGCCCTTTCCTTCCCTTTCTGCTCATTTCCTACAAGGACGGGCTAAGGAGCTTCCTCTGCTCTGCATTCCCCAAATCAGGATGAGCTGCCTCCAAAACGGTGAACCAATAAAACTTCCACTTTTTAAATTGAGTAATACAGATACTTTGTTACACTATTAGAAAGTTCACATCTCCCAATATTTTTATTAGTATATTTAAAATGCTATTTAAATATTTTCCTGCTAAAATTTAAACCTCTCACCTGGAACTTCTATAGTCATTTCTTCCTCCTTTGAGCTTCTGCTGGACTTGAATTTTTGTCTAATCTCTGCTTTCTATGATATGGCATCTTTCAGAGTAATTAGAAGATAATTCTTAAATTGGAGAGAGGTAGTTCTGAATTCATAGATATGCTGAACAAAATTTGGAGAAATTTCTCCAAGAAAACAGTTTTGCCCAAAGAAAAAGAGTTGCTATTATTACAACAGTGAATGATTTAAAACTTCGTAAATGTTCAACAGGATTCTAATAAAAAAGTATAGTATGTCTAAAAGATTAAATTTGTGCCAGATGTTAAGAGCAACCTAGCAGATAAATTTATGCCAAATGTCATTAGTGATAGTCATAACTATATAGTAGGCTTAAAATTATTTTCTTATTATTTTTGATATTTCTTAAATCTTCTAAGAATTAGTAATTACTTTTATAATAAGAATTTCTGGATAGAAGTTTTAAAATTTAGAAGTAATTTCTGCACTGAGCAGCGTGATTTCAGTGACAGCAAGATTAAAGAACAAGCTATACAACCACGTGCTTATTAGGAAATTGTGATCCAAAAAGCAACATTTCTTCCAGGATCCTTGAGAGCTGAAACCAAATGGGACTGCATTTCTAGCTATTGGCACAGGAGCAGCCCCAACAGAGACAATTCATTAAAGAAGCCTTCCAAAAATTAAAATATCTATGTACAAGCATTGCAGAATAACGTAATAGTAATGTCAAGGGTAAATGCACAATTGAAAAAATTGCCGCAGTGAAATTGCATTCACCTCTGGAACACTATCATTTCCCAGCCAGAGTTTAAATAGAAATGGAAAGGGAGGGATACATGAATTTTTTATTAAGTGTGCTTATCAATTTAGTTTTTTGATGTCCAATTAACTTATGGAAAGCTGCAAATATTTAAATAATATATGTATACAACTATAAAACCAACATCCTAATCAAAATGATGAACATATCCATCCTGCCAAAGATTTTCTTGTACCTCTTAACAAACCTTCCCTCTTGCCTTAATTCAATCCACACACCTATCCTAGCCACAAACCTAGTTGATCATATACATTATAGACCAATTTACCACTTAGTTACTTTTTCATCACCATGACTCAAAACCTGATATGTACTAATTAGGGGAAGAGAAGTTAATTTTAGCTCATAGTTTCAAAAGGTCACACATCCACTTCCAGGTGAGCATCTTGAAAATGGTGGGAGCTCATAGTGGAGGAGGATGCGGAGGTAGTTCCTCAAGGCATTGCAAAGGAAGCCAGGTTCAGGAGGAAGGGAGGCAGTAGCATATATCCTTCAAGGTCCTGTCCCAGTGATCTGCTCCTTCCAGATTTAAGATCCTAATCCCCTACATGCCTGTAATCTGTAATTTACCATACACTTAAATTCTACCACATGTCCATAATCCACTTTTCCAGTCCATCTCCTAGCAATGATTTCGACGATAATTCATAACATCCAAATACATGAGACTTTCAGAGACAGACCAGATCCAAAGCTCAATAGTCACCATAGATTGGTTTGCATTTCCTGGAATTTTGTAGCACTCTGAATTTACTTACATCATTCTTTCAGGACAGTATTTAGAGATGAGTCTATGCTGTAGTCCATTCATTTTAGTTGTTAAGAAGTAACCTATTTTATATATGCACCCCATTTTGTTAATCCACTTACATGTTGATGGATATCTGTGTTATTTAGAAGTTTTGGCTACTGAAACAAAAATTCCGAAAGCATTCCTATACATGCCTCTATACAGATACAAAATTTCTTGCCTCCTAAGTAAGTATAGTAGATGGCTTAAGAACAGAAAGCCTGGGTCATATGGTAGAACTAATTGCTTAACAAAGTGCCATCCCAAGTGATTTCAGGGTTTAAACTCTCACTAGCAGCTTATGAGGCTTTAATTTCTTCCACATTATTGTCTGAACTTGGAGTGTTTGGGTTTTCCATTTTAACCACTCTTATTGGTAAGGTTGTACCTCTGTGAATTTAATTTGCATTTCTTAACTATTAAAATAGTTGCATATTATTCCATTTGGTTATTTCTCATAGAAGTATATTTTTCTTGGTGAAAGTAACTATTAAAATCTTTTAACAAACACATTTTTTTCTTTAAGTTTTGGAGGAGATAGAAGCCTTTCATAATTTAAAAACATCCCACATTTTATTAGCACATATTGGTTATATATGTTAGTGGGTTTTGTTTTGTCAAATTTGGACATGCACCTAATATATTTTCACACACCCCCCGTCACCTCTTATGCTCCATTCTCTCCCCTAATTTTGCATGTTGGAGTATGAAATGGTTTCAATGTATATGATGTGTTTTGTTACATTCATACCTTCTAATTCTTGCACTCACATCCACACTTATTTTTCCTATAGTTTTTTAGGCAAGACTTGAGGGGTTTCTAAAATTAATTACCTTCTATTGTTGATGAAAACAGCTCTTTCTGCTTTACCAGATGTTCCAAACACTGTGACATTTTTTTCTAGTTTTACTATGTCCAGCAGGAGGCCACAGCTATATCACCTTTAATCTGTTCCCTAGTCTGGGGTACCTCCCTCTATACAAGCACTCAGTAGAGTTCTGCTAAAGACACGAAGGGGCTTGCTGCAGGCCTCTGAAGTTCTGTTTCTGTGTTGTGTTCTCCAGGACAATGTGCTACAAATTCTCAGCTGGGTTTCTTTGACTCAGGAAGTTGTGGCTCTGCCTGGGTTCTTCTTCCATGTGCTTTGGCCTAGAAGCTTTCTCAAGGCAGCAAAAGAGGAAAGTCATAAGGCTCACGCTCACATTCCTTTCACCCACTTCTCATGAATTTTGTCCTACTTTACGTGGTGACTGTGTCTTGGTAACTTTTATTTCATGTTTTGTCCATTTCTTTATTTTTCATTAATCTATTCCCTGTTATCTGTCATAGTCATAATGGATATCCCTAAATGTATTCATTTTGATCCTGAATGACAGCTCATAAGCTTTAAGAGTCTGGTGACAAATAAATTATTCCCACAGCAACTGTTTTTATGTCTATACAATCATGGAGACTCAAAAATCCTTTGTAAAATACTTCATGTTAAAAATAAACCAGATATTTTCAACCAGAACTGTTTTTGTTATTTAACATTTCTTTTAATTATTATTACTTAACCTTTCTATTTAAAAAATTTCATATTCATGCTATTCTTATGCATCTTTGTTCATATTCATTTTGATTGTTATTGATAAGTTAAACTTTTCAAAACATTACAGAAATCAATCCAAAACTCCCTTAGCTTGCATTTATTATTTTTTAGAATTCAGGATCCTCCCACAAATACTTCATTTTCTAAAAGCAGGTAGGCCAACGTTACAATAAAATAACACAAATATTGTATAACAAACAAAACATAATTGTTATGTGGATAAAACATGAAGTTATAAAATTTCAAATCAAACCATCACTTAGACTGTCCCTACAGATAACAGCTGTTCGGCTGGAATCGACAGCTTGGCTGTTACAAACTATTTGGAAATTCAATTAAATCGGTTGGACCACTACACTGTAGTATGGAAAGTGCACGTTGCTTCACTGAACTGACTCTCCATGTCAATCAAAAATGGTCAAAGTGGCTGCATAAGAAGCCACAATACTCAGCTGGGAATAGTAGCATAATATGGGATGCTACGGCTTCTACTGGGCACTAAGAAACCACTGGTGAGTCTTATTTTTTATAATGATTTTCATCAAAGAACTCTGAATTTAGATGAATATTGAAACTCCTTACAGATGTCTATATCATTTGAGGGAAAACAGTCATACTTGTAAATTGTACACAGCATATGTGTAACAGAGGACAAGGAAGGAAATCACAATCTTAACTGAGAATCCCCCTCAGTCCTGGCATCACAAAAGGAACATTCATATTAACTAAAGCACAAAGGTAAGAAATTGACTTAATATTTACCCAAAAAGTCCAATAAACTGAAATTGATAGTATTCAATAAATAGATTAGTATGGTTTTGCTGGTTCTACTAAAACATGCCTTGGCACTTACTGCATTTGAAATATCAAGAACTAGAGCACCAATCGACCTGCTTAAAACTTCTTCCTAATAAAAAGGATGGAAACTCAGATCACAACTCTTATGGAACTTAAAACAAAAAACAAAGTGAAAGGGGTAAGGTGGGGAGGGAGGGAGGAGTGGGGAGGGGGAGGGACAAAAGGAGAGTGGGAAAGTTCTTGTCACCTTGACAAGATATGTATGTGCACAAAATGCTCAACTTCATTGTAAATCTTAAATTTTGCACTTATATATATCAATAGAAAGGGGGGGGGGGAGAGGGAGAATTTTCCTTAGAATGTTCTTTTATGGGGTCAAGAGATCTAGGTAAAATTTAACTTAGAAGAACAGCACCATTAACTAGTTTGATATCTTGTGGTTTAAAGCTGCACTGACTACTGCAAATTCATTAATCTAGTTCCCCTCAACTCTGTTTTTGCTAAGAAAGAAACACCGCAGACTGTACTGAGCATTAGAAAGGAAATATCAAGGTATATAGGATGTGAGTTCGGGTAAAGATGAAAGTGAACTATAATCTACATGCAATGTTTCATGAAATCAACATCATTTTAGTTAGAAAATAATAGTTAATGCATACCTCAATTTTTGCAAATATTCTAGGAAGTGAACTGACCTCCCAGGGAGACAGGATAAAGGCCCATCCAAGCGATGTATTGTCCTTGGTGCTGAGTCCCACCCTGTAGGGGACCAAATCCATTGCTCCTTGATGTTCCTCCTCCCTGCAGCTCCACAGGGTTTCTAAAGGGAAGAGACCTGGCTGTGGGTGGCGGCAAACAGCGGTTTCTCCTGCCTCTACTCAGTGGCAATTACACTATTTCTTTTTTCGAAGGAACATTGTTGGAAAAACACCATTAATCTTCATCACTATGGATCTAATATTTCAAAGAAATGCAAATTGGCCTGTTCTTATTAAAAACAAAACAAAAATCTTGACTACATAGACTCGGGAAGGCATCTTAGGAGCTTAGGGTGGTACTTAAGAGCTTAGATTTTTTTTTCTTTTTGCTTATACTGTTATTTGATATCTTCTTATTTTGTACTAGATTCATGATAGGATAAGTGTTATTTTTATTATCTTACAACTTTATTGAAGAGACTATGAAATAAGTTGTTGCGTATCTAGTGTGAAATATTGTAAACTCATCAAATCACAATCAATGCCATATTTTTACCAAGTTCTTTCCAATTCTTCTGGGGTCGCAGGCTTTTTAAAGCCTAGTGGGCAAATACAGTGTGTAGCTTCCATGATTGCTGTGTTGTGATCATGACAATGACTCAGAAGAACCTGAAATTGCTCCAGATGGTTCTTTCTAAAAAACTCCAAAGGGAAAAGGAAATGATTAGAGAGAGATTAGAGAAGCACTGAATCAATTCAATGTCAAATGTCTCTCCACATCATATGTTAGAATGGTAGGTAAGGGATCTTGGAATGACATGTAAATAAATTATTTCTGTCTTTATTTTCAAAGATCTTTTATTGAATGGAGTGTTCCATTAATGAATGAAGGGGAGGGAGAAGGAAATAAATTTATTCTTCTGTGTGGAATTTTTTTGGACATGCTGCAAAATACACGGCTGCAGCCTTCAGAAAGAGTACTTTCCACACAATGTGCCTCTCTAACTGCTGTGCTACGTGTGACACAAAAATACAATTAGCCTTTCAGTTGGGCTTTACATTTTTCTGATCTTCTAACAACTGGGTGTCAGATATCTCAATGTATAACCACCCACTCACAACAAGATTATACATTAGACTCTTTGTTATCTACTTGTATGAGAGATTTCTGAATACTAAAGGGAATTAAGGAATTAATTAACTCTGCCAAATGTGTAATGAAGTTTCTTTCTCACTCTGATTGCTAATATTTCCCTGATTATATAATAATCCCTACGAAGAACAAAACCACTTACCTTATAGTAAAAGAAGGACCCTGTGGGTTATATAATATCTGTTTGATTATTGGGGCTATATAGCCACACTTGCTCTAAATTAACATTATAATTGTATATGAAATCCAGATGTATAATCACTATCAGAATAAATATTTTCAAAAGTCTTTGTAATAAAAATACAAACCAAGAGCACAGAATCTAATACAACCCCTTCATTTACATTTTTCAGATTTTAATAATTTGACCCCTGAGGTTCCCTGTAAGTGCTAATTTAGTATTCACATTCCTGTGCTCTTACTTAGTAGAAACATGCTGGCCGGCAACTGCTTGTGAAGAGAGATGTCTATCGCCTCACCCCCAACTCTGCTGTTGATGAGAGCAGCTGGCACAAATACACACTGAAAAGACAACCTTCTGATACTGAGTAAAATAGTACACCAATCAGAAACCACAGAGTATGGATATTGTGGTATATTTTGAATAAAAATAATAACAACAAGTGTTAGAGTAATTTTGATGTGGTAGTCTGCTTCAATAATACATTATATCTTTCCAGAGTCATAAAGTATGATAACATGTTTTCACAATCGCTTTGAGGATGAGCAGACTTTTAAAACATATTTTACTTCTCAATTTTCAATTTAAAAATGATTTTGTTCAACATAATTTGCATGGAAAGGCAGAAGTTATATCACCCAATCTGTCACCTGCAACTGCTCTGATGTCATCCCAGCCCTCCTCTCCACCCTCCAGCCCTGCTGGCTCCTCAATGTTCCTGAAAATATCAAGCGCAGTTTTGGGCTTAGACAGTTTGCATTTATTGACGGTTTCTTCTCCTGGAGTGCTCCTGCCCTGCACCGCAGGCCTGCTTCTTCATTCCGCCAGACCTCTACTTACACACCTGTCTTCTCAAAAAGGCAGCCCTGACTATTCGTGTTTAAGTCTTTGGATGAAGTTCATTCTTGTAAACATATTCCCCTTGAGATCTTGTACTTTAAATACAGCAATGTGAAGTTGAGAGTACTTACATATTAGATATAGAGCCAGTGTGTTTTATGTCAAATGATAGGGAGATAAAGGGGGGGAAAACAACATACTCACTATATGTTATATAGATTAGAGCGGTTTTATATACACACACACAAATATATTTATAACAAAATAATAAGGACAAATTCAACACAGTTACAGTACTTGTTTGTGTGACTGATGCTATGTGATTTTCATAATTTCCTTTTTCTGTCACCCACTCTGTAGGTCTTGCCTTGGAGAACATGACCTTTGCCTATCTTCTCCCCAGTCGTCCTGTGCTTCCTGGTCACGGTGGGATGAGCATCTTCCTCTGCCAGCCCCTGTGGCCAGGCCCTTCCTCCTGACAGCTGACCACCAACTGAGCGAGGTAAAAGAAATCTTTTCCCCCTTAAGCTGTAGGTATTGGGTATGTTATCTCAGGAACCAGGAAACAGACACGTTTCTGTCTTTGATTCCTGAGCCCATGAATGCGCCCATGGGAAAAGCAGCGCTTTCTACTGGACACCAATTCAGAGCATGCGTAGCCTTTGAGTTGACCTTGACTCAGCCCTGTATTGAGGCTTTCAGCGCTGCTGTGTCTGAGTCTTCCATTCAGCGGCTTCAGCAAGTCAGCTGCTTCCAAGAGACCAGGCAACCATGGGAGTGCACAGTGAGAAGCAGTCATCCTTGGAGCCAAACAGACAGACCCAGAAGAACCCAAACCTGCTTGCACCTCCACCTTGGACTCGTAGCGCCCAGAATTGTTGGGTTTTGGAAATGTGCACACTATTTTCACAGGAAAGAAAGCTAATGCATTTTAAAACCCCAAAGCTCAGAAAGCTTCATACATTTGTTCAAGTTAACAAAGAAAATAAGGGCTGACTTAAGTCCAGATCTTAATTTCAGAGGCTTCTGTCCTTAACAAGTAAGAGAACATTGGGTTGTCTCATTTGCATAGCTGGAGGTTACCAGTACATCTGTAGAACACTAGAGAGTCAACAACTGATAATGAATTTGCTATTAGCACCTAGGAAATACCAGGACCTAGAGGGAAGATAATTGTCTTGTTTTAAAGGAAGAAGAATTTAAGAATGCATTGATTGATTGATTGATTGATTGATTGATTGATTCAGAGACAATTCTCACTGCAGTCCAGGCCAGTCCTGAGCTCACTATGTAATGCAGGCTGGTCTTGAACTCATAGCAATCCTCCTGCCTCAGCCTCTGAGTGCTGAGAATACAGGCAGGTGCCACCAGTCCCACCTTATGTGGAGCTGGGGAATCGAACTCAGGGCTATTGATGACAGTGCTATTCCTCCAGCCCTGAAAATATGTTAGATGCCATTACGCAGAAGATTCTGCGAACTTGCAGTGCCTAAGCACCCTACCCTCGCCTGTGTGCCGGGAAGGAGGTTTATCTGCTTCAGGTCAACAGTGCAAAAGGTGAACTTAGAAGCTGGAAGTCACGCCAGACCATGTTGGGAGCACGGCAGTTGGAGTCCTCACCTGAGACTGGAGCCAGTTCACACATTCTTCTTTCTGAGCAGAGAAAAAGATGAGCATTATTCTGTAGCATATGTGATTAAAACACAATAGATACTGACCAGAAAGAAGGAAAACGTTCATCATTATCCCTCCTAACATGTTATAGGAACTATATTATCTATAATACATAAAGCTATAACTATGTTATATATTTTTTCTAGATATTAAATTATTTTATTATTAAATTTCTCCCTCTTTATTTTGCATGTATAAATCAAGGTGATAAGTTAAAATTACTTTAAAATAATTTTTAAAATTAAAATTTATGGTCTCATATTATTTTTCAATCAAGTTTCGTATTTATTGTCAGATTGGTTGTTATGAATTTTAAATATTTTTTTCTTGGTAGTTTGCACTTAACTTGTGCCAAGGAATAGCAGTCAAAGGTCCCCGAGCACGGTGCCTCCTGTGTTCCGGAGGAATTTCTTTGCAGTTCAATGAGGAAACAAGACAGTAGTAACACTAAATGTATGTATATTATCTACATTAGAGAAAGCAAAACATGAATGTATCTTAAAAAGGAATTTATCAAAAGAATAAAGAAGATTCCTTTAAAATTATATTTGGCCTGGGAAGTAAGCACAGGGACAGGGAATAAGTAGCGCCAATTCTTCTAATTCATCCCCAGACTTTCTTTTTATTTCGCGTTAAGACAAGGTCTCACTAAATCTCTAAGCTGCCCAGGCTGCCCCAGCCTCCCAGAGTGCTGGCATTACAAGCTTGTGCTACCACATTTGGCGAATAGTTCTAATTCTGACTGTTTTCAAACACCTGAGGCCAGGACCTGGAAAACAATTCATTGAGCCCAGTGTTAAAGGGAGACATGAGACACTTTGTTCAAGAACTTTAAGGATTTCAAGATGGAGCCAACATACCATTGAACCAAGTGCTTGAGCCTTTGCAGTGTGGTACATTGGATGATCATATAGGTCACACTCCAGGAAGTCTGTCCGAAGACCTTGGCCATCTATCTAAAAAAAACCCTCATATATTAAGTTAAGGGGTATTCGTGGTTCCCTGTAGAAACTAGAATTCATGTCAGGGCTCTACATCCTTACATTTTTTCAGATGAAAAAAAGTGTACTGTTTATTTGTTATAGCAGAATTATGAATTTTTCCCTCTAAAAGTGAATTACTCATCAAAATATCTTCCAGTATTTATAGTATTCTTATCTTAAAGAAAAGTTACTAATCTCCTAAATAGAATTTTTGATGATTGCTATCATATATTTCTAAAGGAACGTTTGACAAATCTCACTTGTTAGAAGTTGTCTGTGTCAGACCTTTTGGGGGAGGGGGGTATAAAAAGAAAGGCATTAGGTACGCTCAAAAGTACCTAATAATTAAAGCTTGTAAGTGGATAATAATGTGCTTTGGTTATATTTTCTACTTTAGTACTTTAGAGTTCACCAAAAGATGCAAATTATACCATCAAGCCATCTTGAGTTTTTTGTGCTTTTGATATAATAATGAAATTTTTCCCTCTAAAAGTATGATATTAGCATAATTCTCCCTTCCCTGACATGATAGCAACTGAATCCTCCTAGGCAGAATGCAGTGGAGTAGGACAGAAAGGTAAGTGACAACACCTAGGCAGAAAAGAAACATAAAATGTGTGATCAAAATATGTGATGAACATTTAAATTTAAAAAATATTAGATGAAAAGACACATTGCCATCCGTCCCCTTCAAAATACACCCACTCCCTTCAAACACATTATATCCTCATTCTTGCCACTTTCTGAAACAATTTTGAAATTCTTCTCTTGTGATTCTTTATGAGGTGAGACCAAAACCAGAGTAAACGGTGCTGCTCAGCACCATCCAATGAACAGGCAGGTTCGTGAAGGTGTACCAGGTGTCCTCATCCACCTTAGTCACCATATATGTCTCTGTGTGGCGTCTGAATCTTCCCCAAAGCACGAATGAACATGGCAGGCTAGCATTTGGAGTCCATTAGGTTTCCAGCCTTGTTCCAACCGTGTTAGCGCAACCGAAAGACTTTTACAAGCGAGGAGTTTTTGAACCGCTTTGGAAAGTGACAAGGACTCAGAGATAAGTGTGTTTAAAGCAATAAGGAGTATTGTGAAGATGATTAACAACAAAACGTCTTCTATTGTAGTAAGTTTTTAAAAAAAATTTTAACTTTTCCTGCACTTTTGATCACATCATTTAGGATATGAACTAACTGGGGAAGTCAGAGAGTAACGGAAGGAAACAAGCAACTTTCTTGGGTGTGTCTCTACGGAATATTTATGTTACGTATTAAGAGATTTACCGAAACAAAATTAAGTGAATGCATGGGCAACTTCAATGAACTTCAAAATGGGCAGAGCATCTCTAAGGAGCTCTGCACAGGGCACAGTCACTCGGCTCAGGCTTGTCCATAGCTCATCATTTGGTCCTTGGGCCTGTGATCCACTGCAGCTGACTTGCAATCACAAGAAATGGAATTTTTACTGAAAATATTGCTAGCTACCCAGCCACATTCATGCTTTGTTTCTCCTTAGCAGTGAAGTTCCTATGTCATGTGAGCTGCATATACAAACCAATGTCTAATTCTCCAGTTTCACTTTGAGCTGGAAGGGTGCATGGAGTTGTGGTAAATTATGGTCATTGGATTATAAGTTAAACTGCTTAGTAGGACTATCTGCCTAAACTCCAAGAGGCCCAGTAGGGTCACTGCCTACATAGTCTCCCAATAGTAATTGCCCTTACTTTGTTTTTATTCACACCCAAACTCTATTCTTCTTCTTTTTGAATTAAAATTAAAAATCTAGTTCATGTTTTCTCTTCAATATTTTGCCAATTCCTTTCACATATTGACTGAGATCACTCTAATTACAATCTCAGTAATCCGTATCTGAGTTTTAACAACACATTCTTAATCTTCTCTCTTCTAATTTAAATGAAACTCTTCAGTTTGTTCTATCCTAAGTATTTTCGTGTTTTGTCTAATAACTTTTAACAGCACAGTTTGAGGCTGAGGATGGGAGGCCAGGAATTTGAGGAGTTATTATTTCTGTGACCGTATTTCTCCAGGTCGATCTCAACAAGCAAACTTCAGCATGGCGGTGTGTGTTATAACAATGGTAGCCTTGCTATTCTGTAAAGGACCACAGGAGGATCGGGGAAAGAGTGGTTCATGAAGAAAGATGGAAAATGCATCAAAGACTGGGTAATATTAGGCGATCCCTGAGGCATGAGAAGGGTTTTGATAAACAAGAGAAGGAACACATCAAGAGGAGGAAAACCAAGCAAAAGTATAGAAAATCAAACGTGGGTCAAGAGCCTGGAGAATGCCAAGGAAGTTCAAAGGACTGGAATTTGGAGGAAGGGAGAGAAACCTGGAAGGTCATATGTGACAGTGGTCTTTCAAGCTGCCAAGGAATAGAGAAGAAAAACTCTTAGGTGTGCTGTCCAGATGGACTGTTTGAGTAGTCTTTTTTGTAATGAATTTCTAAATACTCAGTTTCTAAATATGACTGTCAAAGTGTCCTTGATTTTTGGAAGTTATGTCTACCTAATTGCTTAAAGGTGCAAACGCACTGGCTGCTCATTAAACAATAAGATAATTAAAATATTTTACATATATATATATATATATATATATATATATATATAATATGTACAATTAAAAGTCAATGCTGGGCTATTCAGAATAATGTGCAATGAGACAGAATTTATTTAATTTATATTTAATGACCTCATCTCAACTTACTTTGAGTGATCATCAAAGAATGTGTCTCCAGGGCTGTATCTCATGGGCGCTACATGAGCCTACGAAGAGGAATACTGAAAGAGGTGATGTTTTATTTTATCCAAGTGACAAAGGAGCAAAGTTGATCTATTTACCACCTTACGCATTACCTCTCCAGTCTATCATCTATCTCCACATGCAACTAGGTATTCAGGTATCTTAACACGCAGAAGGGAGATGAACTTTATTTTATTTTTTTCTTCTTTCATGGTACTGAGGATCAAGCCCAATGCATTCCCACTGACCTACATCTCCAGGCCATTTTCATCTTTGATTTTGAGACAGTCCCACTGATTTGCTAAATTGCCAGGATGGGTTTGAACTTGATGCACTCTCCCAGAGTACTGGGATGACAGGCCTGAGCATTATGAATTGATATGTTTATTTGAATTGAAAAATAACATTGATTCACAGAAAAGACTGCTTTTCCAGTTAGGTTATATGGCAGACATTTTTGTACAAATTGAACTAAATCTAAAACTTGTGTCAAAAAAGTTTTTAAAATATGAAGATTAAATACCGTATCAAAAATTATTGTGATGGTGGAGGATTTTTTTCTCCTTTTATTAGCATGTGTTGTGGCCCATAAGTGCAATCAACTTGAGAAACTGACATACTGCATCTTGGTTATTTTTACTTCCCTTTCCCCTGCCACGCACTCCTCCTCCCCACTACATTCCCTTTCTCTCACCCCAATGTCTGTCCTCTTATTTTCTTCTCTCTTTTACTTTTTTATGGTATGGCTTTCTCATAGTAGAGAAACCGTAATCCTGTGTCCGATTCATTTTGTTAAGCCTAATGGCCTCAAGGTATATCGATTTTCCTACAAAAGATTCAAATGCATTATTCTTTACGGCAGAGTAGTGCTCCTTTGTGTAAATACATGCCTTCTTTACCCACTAATCTGTTGCTATACAATTGGCTGCTTCCAAAATTTATCTATTACAAGTTGTGCTGCTGTCAACATGGGTATGCATGAATCACTCTTGTTTGAGTATAACAATAACTATTTGGGAAGATACTCAGAAGACTCAGAAGAGGTAGAACTGGGTCAAGTGGGAAACTTATTTTTAGTGTTTTAAGGAATCTCCATACTGCTTGTCATCACGGTTGTACTAATTCCAGCCCACCACTGTAGTAATACAGTCCCGCCAACAATGTAGGAGTGTTCCTTTTTTTCCCTACAACTTTCCAGCAGTTTTTTTTCAGTTCTTGATACCACTCATTCTTACTGAAGTTATAATAGAACTTCAGTGTTGTTTTGATTTGCATTTCTCCAATGGCTGAAGATGCTGAACACTGTTTCATGTGTTTATTGGACATTCAGACTTCTTCTAGAACTTTCTATTCATTTTATTTGCCCATTTCTTGATCAGGCCTTTTATTCGGAAGTCTATTTTTTTCAGTTCTTTGTATATTCTTGATAATAGTCACTGGTCTGAGGAGTAGCTAACAAAGTTTTTCCCCATTGACCAGTGCCCTACTCACTCTGTTGATCATTTCCTTCATTGTACAGATACTTCTTTTTTCTTATTTTATTGATATGTGTATGTGCAAAATTTAAGGTTTGCAATGAAGTTCAGCATTTTATGCACATACATATCTTGTCAAGGTGACAAGAATTAATTTGGCATAATCCCATCTGTTGATTCTTGGTGTTATCTCATACGCAGTGGGTGTTTTACGGAGAAAGTCTTGCCTATGTTGGCTTCAAGGGCTTTGCCTATTCTGTCTCTCAACAGGTTCACTATTTCCATTTTATATCTAGGTCTTTGAATCATTTTGTCTTGATTTTGGTACACAATGAAACATGTGGATCTAGTTTCATTCTTCTACATATGGCTAACCAGTTTTTCCCAGCAGCATTTCGTAAGGAGGCTATATTTTTCTCCAGTATACATTTTTTGGACACTTTGTCCAAGATCAGATAGCTGAAAATGCCTGGGGTTACCTCTGCATCTTCAGTCCTGTTCCACTGGTCCACACGTCTGTTTCCAGGCCAGTACCATGTCGTTTCTATCACCGCTGTTTTGCAGTGTGACGCTATCCACGATTGCAAATCCTCCTGCTTTCACTCTGTTGCTTGGAATTGTTGTGACTATTCTGGGTCTCTTCTGGTTCCATATAAATTTTAGGATTTTTTCCTAGTTGTGCAAAAAGTGCTGTTGGTTGATCTTTTGATTGGGATGGTTCTGAATCAGTGTATACCTGTCTGTTTAACAAGGCGCCACATAGAGCAGAAAAATTAGTAATTTTGATCAAATATATCTTGATAAAGTGTGTCTTCTGCCTTTCAAGAAATGGAGAAAACAGGCAAAGCTCTGTGTGGCACCTGTGAGGCAGCAGCTCCACCTGTGGCTCAGCTCTCTATCCTCTCGAAGCCCATAGTAAGAAGAGTACTTCGCAGGTGCCTCCCGCTGAGCCTCTTCAGACCTACCTTGCCATTCACATAAGTGCCGTGTTTCTTCTCATCGCTGGCAAATCGTGGCTGAACCAGCCAGAAATACTAGACTGGGGACAGTTCTGCCAACACAGAACTATTCTAAAAGAAATCTTTTGTCCTGGCACTTGCTTCTAAGGAGCCTAAGGCTTTCTCCAAGCTGCAATTTGCTGAGGCATTTCACCCTAGTTTCTCTCCTGGTCCCCATCCTCTCACCTGCATTACAACCTGAAACCTTCCTCTGTTCCTGTCCTTTCTTCATTCCAGGTATATCCTCTACAAATCTCTGTTGCTTGTAGTCCTGTCTTGGAGTCTGAGCCCTATCTGACACAATTTATCCCTGGGGCATCTAATTCTTTTCTGATTCTCTGGTTTGGATAGAATTGAGAGAGGTCAAGTCAATTTGTCTATTGCTAAATAATAAACGTAAAATAAAATTTAATAATACAAGACTGAGCTAAGAGGGATAGAAGTTGTCATTTATTCTCTTTTTTGAATTAATGCAAAAGCTCCATCTTATACTGATTATTGGGAGACAAAACAATCTCACAAATAAACCTAAGTCAGCATAAATTTCAATCTGGAGACATAGCATAGAGGAACAATGTTGCCACGTTTTCTGGAAAAGAGTTTTCCTATTACTAAATACTTTTAAAGACTGTCCTTTAAGATCATCATTGAAAGAGACAGATTTTCATTTCCTCTTGATATTGTGTGCACAGATGTAAAAACCACCAGCTCATTTTATACAGTGAGGAGAAAGAAGGGTAGAGGTCAACAGACCAGGAACCTCAAAGAAAAAGTTGGAACAATCAGGTAAGCTGATCCTAAATTCTGCACTACCTGTGGATTTCTCAGTTAAATGAGATGTTTTCCTGTATTTAAACGTTTCCACCTGCCTTTCCACTTCCTTTGACATCACTGGCCTTCTACTCATTTCCCTTATATCAGAGCATGTCCTGACTCCAGCATAGGCCAGTTCTCTTCCATAAGAGTGGCCCCTATTCCTAATCTTCACACTGCTATGCTAGATCCGGCATGCAGCTGTCTGCACTTTGGTCATTCCCTCTAACTGGGCCTCATGTTTAGGATACCTATGATACATTCTATAGAAAGGGGCCAATTTAGACATAGGCATTAGCCTGAATGCCAACTTGATCATCCATGGGATTTTCTGTTTTTAAGTTCATTTCTGCAGCTACATCTCTATTTCTGCTTCCACAACCTCCCCATCAGTCACATCAACCAGTGCTTTTGATCTTCAATGGAAAGTTAAGATTTTCAGATTATGGTCATGTTAACACCAGGTACAATTTGGAATCTTGCCTTGCTATGGTTTAAATTGTGTCACCTCCAAAAACATTTTTTTTGACATCTTAACACTTAAAACCTGAGAATGTGACCTTATTTCAACATAAGGCTGTTATCGGGTAATCAAGCTAAGAACAAGGTCTAATGAATGCTAAGTCACTCTGATTAGTGTCCTTGTTAAAAGAAGTTTTGGCACAGAAGCACAGAGGGAAGACAATGTCAAGACACACATGTGACTGGAGAGATGGCATCTCTAAGCCAAGGGACACCAAGGCTTACTAGCAAACACCGGAAACTTGAAGAGACAGGGAAGGCCCGGGTGGGGCCATTAGGGAGGACTGCAGACTCTTGATTTTATGCTTCTAGTCTCAAACCATAAGATAATATGTTTCTGATGTTTTAATACACTCATTTTCTGGTACGTTTTAAGGTAGTCTTAGAATCTAATCTATGCATTACTTGAAATTTCTTTTTATTCACTGTACAATGTCTGCTTCTTCATTAGACTTTGGCGTCCTAGGGGCAGGGTTTTACTTGTCATTGTTTCTGGAACCTATTAGTACTGCAGTATTTGCGGAACCAATGAACCACCAAGTGAGGGGATGCGTGGATGAGAATGTTTTAGTGTGAATTTCTTCGAAAGGTTTGGCATATCACATTATTCAGAAAAACCATTTTGAAACTGGTAATCATAATATCTCAAGAAAAGAAAAATTTGATGCATAATTACCAAATGCTTTATTTAAATAGCTCTAATTGCTTGATAAATTGTATGCTCTGCAATGATTCATCCTAAGTAAGAAGGCATGGTTCTCCTTATCTTACAGAAAGACTACACTGTCATGTCTTAGAGAGAGATATCAACAATCATTTCAACTTCCATGACTTATAGTAAGAGAATTATAAGCAGGAATTGTGGAAGTTAAATTTTTTGCTGTATTTAATTATAGCCTAAAAGAATTACACAAGCAAAAGTAGAAAAACACATACAAATAGCGGCTTAATTTTAAAGGCTCTAGTTGCCTAATACCTTAATGCACACGAACATAAACACATTTGCAAACTTGAAACAATTGTAATTCATGAAGAGAGGGAGATAAGTATGCTCTTTGACTTAAAAAAGGCATTCACCATGCATGCAGTTGAGAGTATGCACATAGCTAGCTTCCCGCTTTACAGACTTTTAATTAATTTCTTTCCTTAATTATTACACACATCTACACAAACCAAACACGCACCACAACTCTTCAGGTCAGTAAATATGAACTTAAATAGGTATTGCACATCTATGTGTAGGTGCATGTCTATATCACATTTCGAACCTTCTTACTATAATATGCCTTTGTGCAAATGACCAGTAGTTTACCTGTGTCAGAATTCAATCATGAAAGGATTAAAAGTGTAAAATGTTTAGTGAGTAAAAAAGGAAAAATTGATGCAGCACTTAATGCCTTTCTTTTAAGTCAAAGTCAGCTGTGTGTAATGTAATTTATTCTTATAGTTCCCAGCAATGTAGATCTGGCAGATTAATTCCCCCTTTCCACAGATGGGAAATGAGGGCCTGGAATAGTAAAGAATTCAGAATTTTAAATGCTAAAATGCTTTCTTTTTTTTAAACAGTATGTTCAGAATTTAATTCTAGCTCCTACAATTCTAAGACTTCATCCAAAGCCTTTATTAAACACACAGGAACATTATCTCTACATTCAAGGTCAGACATCAAAATGGCTTACCAGAAATAATCTCTTTCTAGATAATCTTCTTTTTCTAAGGCTTGGCTGCCCATCTATGTTCTGTAAGTCTAAACAGGGCTAAAAAAACAGATACGGAAAAGCCTTCTTGGTCAGTTTTCTACCAATGAGCTTATCAATACTCATTAGTTTCATGTTTCTGTCTCAGAACAGGTATGATTCAAAATGATTTTACAACTTTTAAAGATGCTATGCTATAAAGTTGATCTTTTGGGTATTTTAGTCAATTTATTTTGTCACTGAGACAAAATACCTGACCTCAACTTAAGGAAAGACATTTATTATAGCTCATAGTTTCAGAAAGTCTTAGTCCATTCATGGGCAACTGACAGAGGTGGAAAGGCATGGCAGAGGCCTTGCTGTAGAACAATTGCTCATCTCAGGGACAGAGAGAGAGAGTGAGAATCATGAAGTTATCAAGGGAGGTATACTCTTCCAGGTCATGGACCAGTTATCTACCCTTTCTGACTTGGCCTCAACTTTTAACAGAACAGTTATCAACGGATTATTCAAATGACATAGTTAACCCCAATGATGCAGTTACATTCCAAATACATGAAGCTTTTGGGGGGACATTCAAGATCCAAACCATAACACTGGAAAAACAATTGTAGCCTCCTAAGATTCTATTTTTTAATATTTAAGTGTCTAAATCATTTTCTCATTACTGAGAAACAATACCCAGCACTCACAACTTAAGAGAGGAAAGGTTTATATCTTGGTTCACAGCTAAAAGGCCTCAGGCCTCAGTTAATTTGTGGATGGCTAGCAAGGGCAGAATGGCATGAAGGAAGGTTTGGCAGAGAACAGCTGCTCATTCCAGCACAACCAGAAAGAAGAGAGAGGCAGAGTCAGTGAGGAAGCTATATTCCTCCAAGCCACATCCTCCAGCGAACTGTCTCTCCAAGCATGTTTCATATCCTAAACCTGCAAATCATCAGTGGATTAATCTGCTTGATCCGATTAACCCTTATGATCCAACTAACTTCTAATCACATGAGGTTTTTTGGGGGATATTCTACATTAAAATCATAACATTCCTCCCCCTGATTCTCAAAAAACTCATTTACCACTTCATTCAAAATACATTTAACTTTAGTCACTAAAGTTTTACAGTTCCAGCACAGCTAAAAAGCTCAAGTCCAAAGTCACTTCTGAGACTGGAGGCAAGGTTTTAACTGCAGGCATGTGTGAAAACTCAAAGAAAAGTTAAACACTTCTGACATACAATGGAAAGGTTAAACATTCACCTTCCAAAAGGGATGAATAAGAGCACAGAAAGCAAAAAGAAGTTAGAAAATAACAGGACCAATGTAAGACTGAAACCCAACAATGCAAACACCAAATCCTATACCTCCATGTACAGTACAAGGTGATGTTATGATGAGATATGACTGTCAAAGGCATTAGGTGGCCCTATCCCTACAATATTGCCTGAAGCAAATATAAATTCTTTTCTTCTAAAGTGACTGTTCACTGCCTGTGGCTTTCCTGTATTTATGCTTTTTTTTCTAAATTCTTAGTGTCTCTAATCAGCTTTCAGCTTTACTTGTACATCTTTACACTCTGCTCTCTCAGAGCTACGCTCTTGCCCTCTGAGGCCTTCTGAAATCTGAGAGGAGGCCTTCCTGACCCCACAACTCTTATACTCTGCATGACTGTAACACCAACACCATGTAGGGGATGCTAAAGTTTGCCACAGGAGCAAGTGGTATCTCACTCCCTTGGACCATAGATGCAGCAGCCTCCAGGTCCTGATAGCTGAATTCCAAGTAGCTGAACTCTAGAAAGTTGAACTCTGGTAAATATTTTCCCCTGCAGTTCCACAGAACACCCTGCAGCCATCCTCATAAAGCAAAGTCTCTCACTTTTGCACCCTTGAACTGGTAAAGAGTGGAGTCTTGTATATTTCTGAGAGGAAACTTCAAGACATCTTTTCTATTGTACTGTGATAAGGTACTTAGCTTCTTTTAATGCTGATTTTTTTTTTTTTTTTGCAACCATACTATCCTTTGCCTCAACTTTTGAGGCACTTTCTTTTTGGCAAAATTGGACACTTTACTCAGCTCCCCACCCCACCATTTTACATGTAGAACTGTCTAAAAGCCAAAAACAACCTGTGCAACAGTCTAAACAATGGGTGGCCTTAAAGTCTCCTCTGTTAAATCATTTAGTCCAACACCTTTAATCTGAGTTTCAGGCAAAAATCTCAGGACAGGAAAATGCCAACACTTCTTTTTGTAGGAGTGTAACACCTGTGGTGTCTAGACCAACAGAGTTCTCCTTCCAATCTGAAATTTCCTGATGCTGGCCTTTATGATCTGCACTTATATGAGCACTCTGGATTTCTGAGTTTCAACCAGAATCTCCCATCAAGCTTAGAGTATGGTATTCTCAAGCTTTAGCCAGCTCCTCTAAGCCATCCAAACTCCTTCAAACCAGTTGCAAAGGCTTCTAAACTATATGGCCAGGTATAGTCACCACAACTACCCCAATTCTCTGGTGCCAATTTCTGTCTTGGTTACTTTCTTGTTGCTGGAACACATTAATTGACATCCACAGGTTAGGGGAGGAAATGTGTATCTTAGCTCATAGTTCAGAGACCGCAGTCTATTCATGATCAGCTAGCAATGGCGGAGGTGAGAGGCAGATAGACAGACAGACATGAGCAGGAAGGTGGGGGGGGGCGGTGAGTAAAGACAAGAGGAAGGGCAGAAACAGTGACGGTTTTCCTACTCATTGGGTCTGCAACCACTCGTATATCCCATGACTTATGGGAACTGGAAGAAGTCAGAGAGTTCACATAGTTGTCAGGTAATAATGGACTCATCACTTGCTACCCCATGGAGTAATACAGAAATCCCTATTAGAGGCACAAGCTCCCTGCAGTCCAACCTTGTCCCTTCAAGTGACCTGCTCAGGGTCTCAGCTCATTAAGAACTCACATACATAGACTTTATCTCATGTAACCAATGTAAATGCTAGGACCATGGGAAGGTCACCCTAACCATGTTGTTTAGTAAAATTACTGTGAAGTCCCTAGACATGAAGCCTCACTGGAAATTCACTCAGGACCCCATTCAGTGAGCTGAAGCTCACATACCTCTCTGTTCTTTCAAACAAGCCATTCACCTTTCAACTTGCCTTCTTCATCCACAATTTCATTCTTCAACATCATGAGACACCCACTCAACGCTACGGTAACAGAAAGGCTTGGAACAGGGCCAGGCACAGAATAGCTGCTCATCCCATCCTGGCCAGGAAGAGGAGGGGCAGAACTGGCAGGAGAGACACACCCTTCCCGGTCATGCACCTAATGATTCATCTCTTCAGGGTGGCCCACTCCTAGCAGGACAGGAGAATATCAACGGACTAACAACTTTATCCAATTGACCCACGAATCAATCACCTTTCGACTACATGAGGCTTTGGGGGGACTTTCCAGACCCAAACTATAACATTAACCCATGTGATTAATATGTACAGCTCTTTACACTTACTTTATGTAATATCATATTAGGTACTACTAGTAGACTTTTTCTAGAACAGGTACATACAAATTTTCTTAAGACCACATAACTGAGGATTTTCTACCTACTGCTTAATATATCCTCCTAGGTGAAGTCTTCTCAATGATGACCTCTCTGGCTATTAAAATGTAGCATGTAGAGTGGATGTACCAGCATTTCTGGAAGCTGGTAGAGGCCCAGGCTGGTGTGATGGCACATGTCTATAATCCCAGCACTCAAAAGGGTGAGGCAGGAGTATCAGGATTTCAAGGACAACATGAACTATGTACAACCTTTTCTCAAAAAAAGTCATAGCTCCCAGCCTACTGAATTACAATCTGAATGTATCTGTATGCTAACAAGATCCCCAGCTGACACATGTGCCTATTAAAATTTAGAGAGCAATAACATAGAGAACATGGACATTGGGAAGAGACTGTATTATCCTTAGCTCCTTATTTTCTGACTTGCTCAACTTGAGCAAAATAAATTATATAAATTCTAGTTCTGTCAGAAAGGATAAAGGGGATGGCACTTGTGCTTCTGAATTGCCAGAAAATGGACTAGAGTGTGCAAGGAGATCACAACCAGCCTGATTGGCATGTAAACAGGGAATCAATAATCGATGAGAATGAGTGTGGGCCCTGGCCGCTGTTTCTAAGAATGACATTCAATTTACATTTCTGAGGAAATACCTGCAAAGGACATACATCTCCTTTGAGGTTAATCTTTTTGCAGGAAAATAGGTTGAAAAGCAAATCAGAATAATTCCTTCCACTCAAGGACATTCTGACTTTAGAGAAGAGCCAGAAATTGCATGATGCCCCACCCAGTGAATAAAGGGGAGCTTGTCTGTCTGTTGGATGAAATTTAGCAGCACAGTTCATTGTGCTTTTTTTTTTTAGCATACTTCAAAAAGATGATCACAATAGATGACTTTCACAACTGCTTCAGAAAACGATACAACTGTGTTTAAAGCAGAGGAGCATTTTGAGGGTAGTTAGTGGAAATGTGCCTTTTGTTATAATACATTTTTTAATGTAAACGCTCACTGTATATTTTGATCAATGACTACAGGCCCTGTCTAATAACTGGCAGGCGTGAGACCCAGGAAAAGCTGCTATTTCAATCTAACTTTAAAGAGAGGTAAAATGTCAACAAACCCATTCAGGGATGAATATCTGGATACTCCATGGCTTAGTCAAGTTGAAACACAAAATCAGCCACACAAACACTTTAGTTTCTGTTTCTTCAAGTTAAGAACCATGCAATTATTAGACTGTAAGAGAATGATCATATTCAGGACATTAGAGGAGAACTTTAAAGGGACACAATTTCAAAACAACTTATAAGGTAGAATTAAGTTGACGATATGGAGTCCACTTTGCCCTTCATTTTGTCATTCTAGTCTAGATGAAAGGAAACTCAACCAGGACAGAATGATTCAGATAATCATATGCTCTGAAGACTCCTGGGGAAGATGTTATTAAGAGAACCTGCAAGGGAGTAAACTACTCCACTTGGGTTGTGCTGAAGCCCACGGGGTTCAGGTCCACACTGAGAGTGTGGTGATACTGGAGAGTGTGTCAAAGGAACGATGAAGGGGCACAGGCAACCGACCAGGAACCACTCTGTTCTTTAAGGTGATCTAAACAGCAGAAGGGCCTGGCACTCACACGTCTTTATCTTAGGGTGTTTAAACTAAGTATATCCATGAAATTACTAAAATAACATAAATCAAGAGCCTAAGTCTTGGGGGTCTGGTGAATGACGGTGCTGTGGAATGGAAATACGGAAGTGGTACCCCAATCTAGTTCTCATGACGTTACTCATAATAAATCCAAGACTGTCTCTTTCATTTTCAGAAGAGAAAGAAACAGCACCAGTCATATTTTAAAATAGAGTGAAACAAACTAAAATGACAAATTAACTCCTTTACGAAGTACCTGTAAGGAGGGAACAGACCAATGGGTACAAACCTAGTGCTTTAACTGTGAAATGATTTTTCTCTACTGTGAATTTGTGAGAATTTCACATTAGATACTATGAAACATTAGCTGCTTCTGGAATTTTTTTTCTTTAAAAAGTCCCTTCTTTGTTCCAGATAGCCAGAATTAAGAAGTGGTGTTAAGGGGTCAAAACACAACATCAAAGGGGAGTCCAGCAGTACACTAAGATCAATTATAGCTGTTGTGCACTCACTTAAATTGAAGATGTTCAAATGCTATTTTTCAGGCAATGATGTGGCTTAGAGGAACTAGAAAAAAAGAGTTCTCCACATAACAGATTAATTTAATTATTTTTAATGTTCACATCCTCCTGGAACAGTACACTGAACTTGATCTTTAGTGATTTTGAGTGCAGCAGTACCTCGTTATTACATTTATGTTAACAGTAATACAGTTACACATATTTGTAAAGGAATGCAATGTATTGTTGTTCAATGTGTTCTTCACATGAGTGCATTTCAAAGGAATCTCAATTCAGTATCTAAATATAGGAATATATTTTATATTCTAGGCTCCTATTCAATCCAATTTTATGTAAATGTCATTTTCTAATCTACACGAGCACTCTAACAGCTCTATTTTCACAATCCTATCCCAGTTCTAGCCAACAAAATTATGATTATGTAATTACGTGTGCTGGACTAATGGTTTATTTACACTTGTAGCTTCTAATATATGTCCTCTGAGCAGTTATTTTTACATTAGTCCTTGCTTGTGGAAAAATTTTGGGCCTAAGAATAGTGGTAATTATATAAATGGACTAAAATTATAAATGGATAAAATGTATGTTCATTTAAAATTAAAGTGTGCACATTAATACATTACTTCATATTCTCCAATACTTTTAATTCATTTGGGTAAAGCAGCCTCTTCTTTAGAACAGAGGATATGTAAAGGGTGGTCAGAAAGAGTCCTTCCATTTTTTGTTGGTGATACCCTCGCTGACTGCTCTAATTTGTGTGCAAGTGGGAAATGAACTTGGCTCCTAAGCACAAAGGTGGGTCTGGGAGAATGGCAGGTCAATTTAAGAGGCTTGGCTATATACAGCTTTTTCCTGGAGAATTTTAACTGAACTAAAGCTGGAAGAGACAAGCTCTTCCCTTCCCTGTGACAAAGATGTGTACTTGAGGACCAGGAGCTGGTAGGCAGTAGTCTAGCCCAAGATTTCTCAACCCCAGAGGGACTAACATTTTCAGTCAGATAATTCTGTGTTGTTGAGGACTGTTCTATGCATCGAAAGACGTTTCAGTCCATTTTTGGAGTCTAGATACCAATCTTACCATCTTACCTTCCTCCCCATGCATGGCAATCAAAAATACCTATGGGCTCTTCTGTATGGACCCTGGGGCTCAAAATCATACCCCTCAGAATAGCACCCACTGAGAAACATGATTTAGCTTCAAAGAAAGGGAGCAAGAGTAGGCACGCCACAAATCTACTGGAGAAGAATAAAGAGTGAAGAACCAGAATCATGGTGCCCAACTGCACCTTTTCCCAATTACATAAATTGATCAACTGCCTTTTTTTCTTCCCTTACGTAGTTTGACTTGATCTTTTGTCAAGTACAATGTTAAGAATTCTGATACAGAATTACAGAAAGAATAGGCCAAAAACTAAGCCAAACTACAGAAAATAGGCCAAAAATAGATTTAAAAAATCAATTACATCTGTGCTTCATCAAAGCACTGATTTGACTATAGATTTGAAAAACAATACGTAAGAACTTACAAACTTATTTAAAGAAGAGAAGACAAAAGAATTATCTATGATGGTCAACAGTATCTGTAGATTTTCAGTAAAGAATACACACACACACACACACACACACGAATATATGCATATATTCTCTCATATAAAAATATAAGGTGGGCTTAGGGGCACATGCCTGTAATCCCTGCACTGCATAACGAGGCTGAAGGATTGGAAGTTTTAGCCCAGATTTAGCCAGACCCTACCTCAATATAAAATAAATAAATAAATAAATAAATAATAAAAAAGGGACTGGGAGGTAGCTTTTCGCAAAGGCTCTGGGTTCAATTCCCAGCACCAAATGTGTGTGTATGTGTGTGTGTACTCACTTAACTAAATACCTTTTTCTGTTACATATATAAAATTTTCCAGTAACGATATAAAAAGGCATTCAACAATAAGACATGAAAATAAGCAGTAGAGAAATATGAATAAATTAAGATGTCTATCAGAACAACAGAAAAAAAAATAAAGAAAGAAACCCAGCTACTATCAGGAGTTGGTGGGTTGTGGAAACACTGAAGCCCTCATAGTTTTGCTGAGAATGCTAAATGGTGCAGCCATTTTGAAAAACAGTCTGGGAGCTTCTCAAATTGTTAAACATAATTGTGATTTAACATAGATAGTTTGCTCTCCTGTATGTACCCAAACAAATGAAAACATATACCCATAAAACCAGTATGAAATTACTCTGTATGACCAATGTCACCAGAATGTAAGTTCTGAGAGTAAAGTGAATGCGTCTTTTTTTTTTTTTTCACCACAGTGCCTCACAAATGACAGACGCTTAAAAATAAATGTTAGGATAAGCCTGATAAATAAGCCTGATAAATATTGTATACCTTAAAACAAAAAGATAATTATGAACTGTGAAGAGTATATTAATAACACCACAGGGGAAGAAGATAGGTGAGAAAATATTTACTGGTGAGAAATTGATTATAAAAGTATTTTCAACTAATAATTCCAATTTATTTTGGAAATTTCCTTTAATTATGGGAAACAACTACTTAATTTTAAACAAATTAATTTTTGAACAGTAATTGTCCAATTAGTTTTAAACCTCTTTATATTGTTACTTTAAATTCTTGATATCAAAGTAGTATTTCATAGAAATTTATAATAAAACAAGAGTGAATGTGCAACATACTTGTTAACATAGCTAAATTCATATTGGAATCTGTTTCAGGGGCTTCGGCTACCAAAAGAAAAAAAGAACACAATACAGCCAGACATTTCATATTAAAATTTTTATTAAAATCAAGTCTTGACAACATATTCAAAATGTCATGTTCCACAGTCAAATATTTAAGAAAAAAAATCTCTATAAGCAATTATTGGCACATAAATTTAAGAACATAATTAAAATTAACCTAAATCTATTTTCTCTATCAACATAGATATATATCTATCTCTATAATATAACAGACCCATATATCTTTATTATATATCATATCATAGATCTATATATTTATATAGATAGATAGATATCTTTGAATTCACGTCTGTGACCTGGAATACCTGAGTTTTCAAGTTGTTGGTTTTCCAGATAATATTAAACATTTTCACCCACTTATTACAAAGGGTACAGCCAATCCAGAAAGCGTAACTTTGGTTGAAAATGCTGTCTCCCAAAAATCAAACACAAGTCCTCAGCAAGATTAAAGTTTATTTTCAGAGTCTTCTTCCAACTGGAGGTCTGTCTGCGATGTGAGGAACGACTCCCACGTAGCAAGGCACTGAATAATGGAAACACATCATGAGATCAACAGAAGTTCACCCTCCCATTAGAAGGATTAGTAAGTCCTTGGCAGAGATGATCCAAAGCAAAATTTCCCTTTCCTCTCTCCCATCACACTGCCAGAGTCCTTTTAATTTCTAAATATTTTACTTCTTGATGAAGGATGCTATTTTCAAATATTGGTAAATATATCAATGGTTAAAAAGAAGCACGGATTATTAGAAATAATCCACTTTTGCTCCACTGTCAGGAGAGAAAAGAGCTCTATGTTACAGAGGGAAAGACAGATCTTTTTAGATCTCAGGAGGCAGGCTTAAACATCTAGACAGGAAGATGATGCAAAGCAGCCCCAGGCAGATTTCAATCCCATTACATTAAGTGTAAGCCAGAATGTGATTAACTTTTACCATAGTTTAACTAAAAATCTCTAGGCAGAATGCCTCGCACAAGGTAGGTGCTCAAAAAGCTAGCAATTTCTACATTCTGATGATGTTTTGCTGGGGATGAGTGGTGAGACTCGGTCATCATGTGTAAAATATTAAATTACTAAAATAATCAAGCAAAGAGTTAAATCTAATATTTTAACAAAAGATGCAAAGTAAAATCATACAATATTGTCTATCAATCCAAAAGAATGCAGAAAGAATAAGATTCAAACAATGAACAGATGAGACAAATAAAACCACAATTGCAAGATAACAGACTCAAACCTAATCACATCAATAAACAATTTAAATGGATATTTCATAAACACACCATTAAGTGATGCGAAATTTCTAAATGATAAAAATAAGACATTCCCATTTTGTTTAAATTTCATATAAACACATTTTTTTTGAGACAGGGTCTCATCCTGTAGCTCAGGCTGGTTCCGACCCTACTATGTAGCCCAGGATAGCCTTGGACTCATGGCAATCCTCCTGCCTCGTCCTACCTAGTGTTGAGATTACAGGCATGCATCACCATGCCCAGCTTTATGTAGTGCTGGGGAATCGAACCTAGGGCCTTGTGCTTGCTATGCATTTCTTCTAGCACCATATAAACACTTTAAATATAAGGATATAAACAGGTCAAAAGAAAAAGAATAAAAACATAAGTGCTCTATAATACATGCTGAAAGACAAGCTACAATAGCTATATTAATATTGGATGGAGTAGTTTTTAGAGCCAAGATAATGATGATCATTTTGTAATTATAAAAGGGCTCATTCATCTGTATAATTCAAAATGCTACACATATAGTGAGAGCTTTAAAACACACCAAAATAAAAAAGAATAATAAGTAAAAAGACAAGCACATGATTGTAACTGATTTTTATATCACTGTCATTCAACAGCATATGTGAACAGAAAACCAACAGTATGGATTTGAACAACACTATCCATCACATTGGTCTAACTGATTTACAGAGAACAAAAGAAGGACACTCCTTCCATGTGCACACACATTTACAAAGGCACACCATACCCTGGGTCATACAAGAAATATCAGCAATTTTCTTTAAAAAATTGAGCCATATGAAGTATGTTCTCTGAACATAATGGGATTAGAAGTCATTACTACAAAGATACATGAAAACTCTCCAAATATTTGAAATCTAAATAAGACACCTGTAAGTGATCTCATCTCAAAAAATAAAAATAAGGGCTGGAGTAATGGCACAGAGGCTAAAGTGCTTGCCTCGTAAGAACAAGGCCCTATGTTTAATTCCCCAGCACCAAAAGCCGGTCATAGTAGCACATGCCTATAAACCCATCACTTGGGAGACTAAGGAAGGAGGATTTCTGTGATCTGAAGGCAGCTTGGGCTATATAGTGAGTTCAAGACCACCCTGAACTACACTGACACCCTGTCTCAAAAAAGAATAAAGATGGAAATTATAAAACATTTTGAACTGATTAAAAATGAAAATTCAATATATCAAAAGTCTAGTATTCCATCAAACACCACTGAAGTACATAAAGAAACACACTACCAAATCCCTAAGTCTTCTAGAAAGAGGAAAAAACTCAAGTTAATTACTTTGATTTTTACATCAAATACTAAAATAACAAAACTCCCAATGTGTTAAACACAATGTAAGCAGGAAAAGAAAGAAAATCCTAGAGAAAATAGTAGAGAATCAATGAAAAATTATAAAACAATAGAGAAAACTAATAAAACTGATGGCTGATTGTTGAGATTAATAAAACTGATAAACTTTTAGCCACATTGGTTATAAAAAAGAGAGATGATATAATTTGTCAAGGGTAAAGAATAAATGGGTTACCAAAAGCTCAAATTCTACGGAAGGAAGGCAATATTATAACTAACTTTAGGCCGACCTACTTGACAAGTCAGATGAAATACAGTAATTCCTTCAGAGACCCCAAAACTCATTGCTGGAAAAACAGGTAACCCAAGTGGATTTGAATTCTTAAAATATCTCAACTGAATATCACACCAAGACAACCCCAGATCCAGAAGTCTTCACTGAGGAAATCTGTGAAACATTTTAAATGAGAAATCTTACATAAATTCTTCCAGAAAACCGAAGACTTAGGAAATCTTTCTAACTCACTAAAAACAGACATTACAAGAGAAAAATACTATAATCAATTATACTCATAAACACAGGTGCAAAAATTCACAACAAATTTAGCACAGAAAATCCAGCAATCTGAATAAAGAATTACATCAGTTACCAAATGGATTTATCCCAAGAATGTAAGGTTGAATGCACAATCAAATACCCCTCATTATAACTGATTATATATATTCATTTGTTCATTTATTTTTATTTTTTATATACATGAATTCCAAATTCTATAACACATTAGCAACATAGGGCTTAGGAAATCAATGACCATCTATGCCAATTTCCTTCCTTCTTACTCCTGCCTATCACTGTCAGAGATTCATCCCTTTTTTAGCAGACCACTGTCCCTCTCTATACCCTGTTTACAACTGATTATATTAAAGGCAGTATTATCACAACAGACATATATAAACATTTTCAAATTCCTATATTTACTCCTGACTAAAAAACAAGTGAACAAACAAGCAAACAAACAGAAACAAAACAAAAACCCTCCAAAAACCCTCAGCAAATTAGGTATAGGCAACTTCTATAGGCTGAGGAAGAACATTTCCAGAACAATCTATATTAACATCACATACATACATACATACAATATGTATTAACTATTTGGTTTTTATTTCGTATTTAAAGTGTCAAAAACATTAAAACTCAGCTTTGCAAGTACAAATCATTTCCACCCAATTTTAAGTATAAAATGAGAAGGAAATTAAAAATATCAAAACACAACTTTCAAAAATCTACCCACAATGCTTACAAAACAGAAAACTGTGGAGTTCCCTGGGATTACGGACAGAGACGGAAGCACATTCATATTTGGGGAGAGTCCATTTCCTTTGCAAATCTTTAAACCAGTTCTCACCGGTCTGTGTAAAGCCATACCCAATCTAGTAGCTGTTAACCTGGAAGGGCAGCCCAGAGCAATCACTGCTCTTAGAAGCCAGATCTTTTTTGGTAACTGCCAAACTGTCATTTAGATGAATGCTTGAACACCTTCAAGGTAAAATTCAAAATGAAATTCTGAACCATCTGCCCAGCTTGGAATTACTGCCAGGTAAGTGATCCAACTGCACCGAAGACACAATTAGTCCCCACGTGAACATACATTGGTCACACTGAAGTAACACAGTGGGCAGTGAGCAAGGTTAAAGAGACAAATCAGTTGTTCAGCTATCTCCTTGCCATCCTACACACTAGAGGCAACGAAGTGCTTTGAAATACTGAACATTACAGAATAATTATCACCGGATAACAACAGAAATAATGTAACAACTGGCATAAACTGACATTCTTGGTCAGGCATTATATTGCTTTCTTTAACTCTTAAAACAGAAAATAAGATTTCTATTTTGTTATAAATAAAAAAAGCTGGAGCTCATATGGCTTAAGTAACTTTATAGTATCACAGGTCTCATAAGTGACATAGCCAGTGTTTATCATCAACAAGTGGGGAATAGCTTATCTTATGAATTATGACAGGGGCTCATTTAATAAACCCCAATAGGACAAGATGTCTTTCTTTAATGAAGATGGACAATTTTGGAAGGAGAAATTCATAGGAAAACATATGATGACAGAGGTATACCATGTTAGAGAGTATTCACAAGATGCCAGCATATAAAAACTGACTCCTTACGTACATTATTTTTTTTTCCAGGAACACGTATTAATATGTCATTGGAAGATGACTGAGTTCACATGTGCCAGGCACACAGCAAACACAGGTGACTACTGATACAGATGATTACAGAGAAGGAACATGTTGAATGACCAATGTTAAAAGGCTGGTCATCATAAGGATGCATTTTTTTTCCTCTGAATTCTAATGAGCTGACATCCTGATTTCTATGGCTTTTAAACTCATTAAAGGCCAGTTTTGCTTTAAAACCCTGATTCCTGCTTAGGTTGCTGACCAGTAAGTTTTCTGGACTTGCAAAGCTAAGAATCTGACCTGGAAATATGTAGCTCCCAATGCTATCAAATTGCTTTCAGAATCTCAATAGATTTTTCTTTTTTACTATATTTAACCATGGCTACTTATCTAATATTCATTTGAATTAAGGGATATCCTGTATATATAATCACGTTAATATTCCTAAAATAGATCATTTATAACATCCCTTAATTTTCTTTATTCTTTAAATTTTACCTTTGAGTACAGAAAACCTAAAAAATTTTAAAAAGTTTATACCAAATTAAACAATTTAGTTCAGTGAGTATCTAACATGCTCAACATGGTGAAAATTCAAGGATATAAATTAAAAAAACTCAAAACTGAGAGTGAGGCTTGACTTTATTTTTAAATTATTTTTCAAAAGGTGCTTGAATTTATTTGGCTTGCATTGCTATTATACAATACTTTTTCTCATTTTTAAATCATTACAATCAATGAAGCAAATGAATATGTCAAAATCAGAGTGACAATTGGAGGAATCCAGCATCATGGCCTTAAATAAAGCCACAGCTCATTTGCACGGAGATTCTCATACTAGGATGGGAAAATCAAAAGGAGCTCCGCATTAATTTGAACACCGTATCTTCATTTTCCCTTCATATGATTTTATTTGACACAACAATCCTCTGAGGCAATCAGGTCATTCCATTTTATTCAATACAACCCTTCCACAAGGGCCAGTACTGTCCTTCCTCCAGTGCTCCATATGAGCAGACATACAGAGTACGCACTGCTCGCTGCAGGTACCCTGAGCCAATCACTATGCTGGCCACATGAGTAGCCGGGATGCAGGGGCTCTGGGAAGCATGTTTAACACAAATGCTCTCCAGCTGAGGATTCAGTACATGTTTTTTCCAGATGGCTCCAATGTGTAGCCAAAGGGCAAACACTGCAGCTTCTCTGTGAGGACAGAACTCCAGGAGAGCCAGCCACAGCTGGGACAGGCACAGAAAACTGGGGACACGCCCCACAGGAGCAAAGCCTTCTTCTATAGACAAGATTCTCAAATACTTTCTCATACACAGAGATGGAATGTTTATAAAATTAAGCTTTCATTTCAATTTAACTGTGAAAATAAAGCTTGAGCAGAATGGGTAATGACATTCTATCACTAGAAATGGTAAAAGGTAAATGAAAAGGTAATGTTTCCTCAATTCCTCTAAGTAGGTGGTGAGACCACAAGCAGATGTGATTGAGTTTCCTCTGTTTCTTTTCTTTTTCTCCAATATGGTTTGGATCTTGGGTGTCTGCCAAGTTTCATGTGTTGGGAACTGGACGTTATTGGGAAGTAGGGTTTGGCCAGGAGGGCCGATGCATGGGGTTTGACCTGCGACTGTGTCACCACCACCAGTGGCACCCAGAGCAGAGCTTTCAGGAGTGTACTGTTGATGTGTTGTCCAGGAAATGAGAAAGGGTCCTTGGGTTGGGGTGGGAAGACATAGGGACATTGTGAGGTTGAAGTAATTAAAGGAAGAAAGAAACAATGTCACAGCTTCTTGGGAAAATCCTAGCCTTGTCTGCGTCTCCAGACACCAGCTTGGCGTCTACTTCACTGGGTTTCTATGTACAATGGGGTGAGCATCTCTCCAGTTTCTGCCATGTGCCATCACCATTGCTGGCTGCTACAAGAATGGACGGGTGTGTGAGAGACGTTCTGCAACTGTGAGCTAAATAAATCTTTCCTCTTCAAACCTGCAGATGTAGTGTATTTTGTCACAGCAACAAAAAAGTAACTAACACACTTTCTCTCTTTTTTCTTTCTTGTTCTTTCTTTTCAGAACTTTTGCACTGGGAATGTAGCCGAGGAACTCTGCACCGAGCTACACTTTGGGCCCATTTTTTATTTTGATTTTCTAAAATTTTAAGACAAGGTCTCACTAAGTCACTCAGTTACCTAGGTTGAGCCGGAACTTGCCATCTTCCTGCCTTGGTCTTCCACAGTGTTGGGATTACAGGCTGCAGCCACCTTGCCTGGCTATGGTCAAGCTTTTAAAGGAGTAGCTGGTAATAATAATGTTCTTACTTCTGACACAATATAGCTTCCCATGGACGCTTCTTCATTTAAGAATTAATACGGCATTTCCAAAAGCTAGTGGGATATGAGGAAGTTCTGTTCCCAAGTGTGATTTTTAGGTAAGTCTCTTTACCTCACTAGGGCCTGATTATCTCTTCATAGAACAAAGGACACAGACTACATGTGTCTATTAGGCCCACTCTCAGAACTAAAATGGGAGGTTTCCAGAGGGTGACTGCTAAGGAGCTGGCAAGGGAGACCACATACAATTTATAAATATGCTGCATTCTGCGTAGCTCCCTCCATCATTGGTATGTGGCATGCATAAACTCTCATCTCCCCACCAGTATTTGATACTTACAAAACAATTATCACTATGCATAGTTTCCAAAGAAAAGATTCATAAATTATGAAGAACACTTTCAATCACCAGTGCAACGTGCTATTACTACCAGTCATCTACATTTCCTGAATGCTTATGATCTGCTAGACAGAATTATGTGCTTTTCACTCATTTATTCAGCAGCTTTGAAACTGATTTTCTGTACTGGAAATTTCAGGCTCAAGTAAAATTTGTACTACAGATATGCTAGTTAGGACTTCTGGAAAGATACTTAGAAGCATGCAAGATTACAAACAACTAAGGTTTGTTGAACCACTGGAAATATTAAACAGTGTTTCCAAGTTTTTTTCTCATTTTCATATGTTCCATTATATACATACACATCTGTATTTCAATACTCAAGCAAATCTATGAAGAGATCGGGGGTATTAACATGAGGATGTTATAGATGAGAAAACCAAGATTCATTTGAAAAAGTTCTTGATAAAAAGTTCTTATTACTATGCTGCAAGTCACAAGATATGCCCATCCAAAGACCAGGCTCTTGGACACCATATAAAAATGTCAACATAACACTTGTATTTCCTCAGATTAATAGCCACTAAACCTATTCATGAGAACAGCTCATAGAAAATTTAGTTCCATCCAAATTATTACATGTCCAAATTGATGAAATATGATCTCTCAGTCTCTACAGTAGTGAAGTAAAGTAACTAAAAATTTGTTCAAAACAGTAATGAAGACACTTCTAAAATATGGCAAAAGACATTGCACATGATGGCATATACCTACAGTCCCATCTGCTCAGGAGGCAGAGGCAGGAGAATTACAAGGTCAAGGCCAGCCTGAGCAACTTAGAAAGGCTCTATCACAATAAAACAATTAAAAAACTGAGCCCCAAGGTTCAATCCCCAGGACTGACCCAAACAAACAAACAAACAAACAAACAAACAAACAAACAAACCAAATCTTATCACTTATTTTTGTAAAACCAGAAATTACTATTTTAAGTTAAAAGTTGTGCTTCACCTTCTTCCCACCCATTTATAAAGATCAGATTACAGGGCCATGACAATCACATTTCTCTTAATAAACTAATAGTAGGAAGTATGACTGAGTGACCCATACATAAGTCTTTGAATGATGTCTCAAATAATAGGGTTATCACCTACATTTGAAGGAACACTGAAACTCAAATTTGTAATGATTTCTACAGTAGGCCAACCTCACTAAAAAGTTGTCTACAAAAAAGTCACATCTAAAATGAAATCATGAGGTGTATACCATTTTAATAACATTTTTATCATTTAGATTTAAAGTTTTAAACACTAAAGAAAATTTCTAGGAGATGCATTAACTTGGAAACCTGAAAAATGATCAATTTAAAAAGAAATTATATGTGATGTTGTTAGAGAAAAGCAACTTCTATTATTTTTAGAATAGCTCAAAATTATTCATTGAATTTCATTTTTCTAAGTCTAAATTCATCTTCAGAGACTAACCTGCCAATTTATATTTTTAGAACTATCTATAACTGTAAAGTAACAGATTTGCATATTATTTTTTTTCTAAAATTGCTTCTACATACTTCTCAAGAGTGTGAGTGATAAGCCTGTACTTGTAAACACTCCAAATGCTTAAAAGACTGCAAGAGAGAATGCAAAGGACTCATTAGCCACAAACGCCATCTTGTGGTCCATTTATTTACTATGCGATGGCACTATTCTACAGGTATCTGACCTAAGACTTGATAATGTTAAAAGATGGCTTCAGTATAATTTATTCTATTAATTCCATTTTTACATCAGGTGGGCCTGCAAAAGATCTAACATATTAGGACTCTTTATAAAACTAATGCAAGTGCCTAAATGTGAACTCATATCCTTTAAATACATACTTTTAAAACTCTGTTGCCACTAGGTAATTACATGTGTGAAGTCTGTCTGGTTTACAAAAATAAATTTCAACTATCAAGCTTATTCATTTTTTGTTGGCCATACATTGGAAGTGTAACACACTACAGAGAACTGTATTTGCTTTTGGTGTACTGGAAAATTCATCAAGGCACAACTACGACATCTGAACATGTTATTTTAAAGCACATCATATGTGTTCTAAGTTTATTCTCCTAAAGACTTGTGAGGGTTGTGACGGTGGATGTCAGGGGGCAGAGACAACAGTATCCACACCTCCATTTGCAGATTAGCAGGTGGGTGGAGAGGACACAATTCAGATTTCACATGTAGCCACTGGCAGCATGACACCCAGCTTTAATGTCTTCCATGGGCAAACCCATCTTCTTCACCCAAGATGTCACACTGTGCCAGTGTCATGTGTGTTATAAGTCTTTATCTAGTCTCTTTCTATTCAGATCGCTAACTACCTTCACAAAATCATATCCAGTCCAAAAGATGAGCTCAGGCAAGACTGGGCGATGTGTTATAACTGTTCATCTCACACCTATGTTCAACTTCATTTTTATAGCGATATAAGAAGTAATTCTATTACAGAATAGAGGGAATGGTGAGGCGATTTTAAGTAGATGTGTTTAAGAAAGCAGAAATGCACAGAACAAAATACTTAAGACATAAAAGCAGTTCTGGTGTCATGTGAAAGCAGGAATTATTGCCATGCCTTTTAACTATCTACACTACAACAAAGATTATTTAATCTTGATTGTTGATTTCCCTGAGTTCAGTTTATAATTCTTGGTTTGTTACTTATCCAATGTTCCTGTTAACAACATGTTAAATCATGAAGATCTTTTACTACCATCAATGGTAGCTGACTTCCAAATACACCTCTTCCACCAACCCCCATTAACTGATGGCTATAGCAGCCATTTGAAAAGCCTTTTTACTATCTATCTATCTATCTATCTATCTATCTATCTATCTATATTTTTTTGAGACAAGGCCTCACTCTGCATCCCAGGCTGATCCTGAACTCACTATGGAGCCCAGGCTGGGCTTGAAGTCATGGTAATCCTCCTATCTCAGCTTCCCAAGTGCTGGGATTACAGGTGTGCCCCACCACATCTGGCTTATATGGTGCTGGGTAATCAAACTTTGGTACTTAGCACTTACTAGTGCTTGCTAGGCAAGAGCTTTAACCACTGAGCCGTTCCTCCAGCCCCTGACAAGATTTTAAAAAAGCACCTATTAACAGTTTGGGATCCATAAACGATGAATCATCCCCTCAGACTATCAAAATATGAAGTCTTAATGCCTTAAGGTAACACAATATTACCCTATTGCTGATTTTTCTTGCTTTATTCATTTTTGGATCCTAATTACAATAACTGCTTGCTTGTAAGAATAATTTCCATGATATATACCATGGTTAAAAGGAACACAATATTAATCATTAAATGTTGATTTATTAGAAATACAAAGCAAAATCTTCTGGCTATCCAGTAGGCTGCCTTTCAATGTCCCTACGTTGAAAATTTGGCATTTCTACTTGATGAAGATGACCACACCAAAATCACCTGAGTAGTCACAGGGAAGAAATCCTTAACCAGAAATCCAGCTTCTTCCCAGCGCCTCCCAGTGGAGGAAAGTAAGTAATGCAGTTACAAGGTTGTAGTGGATTGGAAAATGTAACTGGTACAAAAATGGTTAGGCTAAGCGAATTTCTAAGCCTCTCAAGTAGTTACGTTGCTTTGCAGGAATCTAACCTACACATACTGGGAATCTCTTCAATCTTGGGTTGTTAAATGCAGTTCTGAGACTTTCTTCAGATAGTGCTCAAGAGACTGCTCTTTTCTACAGAAAGACTGTCTTTAGCAATGTTAAGAAATTTGTATGCTGGGTACTAGGGTTTAGATCAGGTTTGAGAAACTCTCAGGAGGTATGATTGCAAAAAGAGAAGTATCCATTATGAATTCAAGAGTTTCTGTTCTGGAAAACTATAAGGGTGAGTGTGTGTGTGTGTGTGTGTGTGTGTGTGTGTGTGTGTGTGTGTGTGACTAATATGTAACAATTTACTAGACACCATCTATTATGTCTCTGTCTTAAGATTTTAAAAGAAATCTCAAATGGGACTTGCCATTCTTTGGTTTCAACTACTCTGTCTTGGTAAATCCTCCATCACTTCCTTCCTCCCTCCTCCAAGACAGGTTACTCACAAAGAACTGAGCAGCGTTAGGTGACTGTCTGTGGTGTTCACCAAAATTAGGGGAAGTTAATTACTTTGGAAACAGGTGTCACTGTTCCAGTGCCCCCACCTTACTGGAGCAACAGTGAGCATTCCCTCAGGAAGGAAACGTGGCCTGAATAAGTGGAGGCCTCTCAGCCGTCCCTCCATGAGTTAAGGGCTCCGTTTGCAGTGCTGCAAAGGGAATTTGCACAATTCATCAGAAAAAGAGTACACTCAGGTTCCCATTTTGTTAGAAATAGTTTTTGTTATACCCTCTGAAACACAAAGACTTTTAGTTACTTTTAATGCCAAGTCTTCTTGTCTTCCATTTTCATTCTCCTTGATGGAGAATGCAGCAGTGAAACAGAAATGAAGTGTCCATTACAGTTTCCACTAGGAATTCATGTTATCAATATTATTACAGCTTATGAAATCTTAATTTTCTGATGTCCAAAGAAGCTTCCTGCACCCACATTCCTTTGACTGTGGTGCAGTTTAGAAGTTCACCTTTTTCTCCCCCCAAACTCACCTTCTCCTGACCCACGCCCTCCCTGACGTTGGTTCTTTTCTGCGTTCCTCCTGGACTGCACCCTGCTCCTCCGCCATCCGGTCTCCCAGCCCACGGGGGCACTCCTATCTGCCTTTTGGTCTGTCCCTCTCTTCCTTTTCCAAACGTGCTCACTCCGCTTAGGTCACACTCGCTTTTCAGGTCTGTCACTTTGAAAGTATAACTAGCTTCTCTATACATTTCAGACACTTCCCTAAGTACTAGGAAACAGGACTGAGAACGGCCCAGGTTTCCTTCGGTGGCACTCACCTCCCCGGCATGGAAGAGGGACTTTCCCCCAGGTTAAGGGCATTTTCACAGTCACAGTTAAGTCTAGGGAGGGTACTGTTCATTTCAACAAGTAAATAATTTTCTAATTTTAGTTTCTAAAACAATGAAATTAATGGAGTCATATTTCTGACTGAATTCCAGATGCCCTCCATCAGAATCTTCCTTATGTAGCAGTTCTACGATCTTTGTCAATTACAGATTAGCCTTTTAGAGTGTGAATGCTTGGGAGCTATCTGAACTTAGACTCGAGTGTTTTCTGGTAAGTAGTCACAAAACCTTCAAGTTGTTCTAAAGTACAAAGTGTAATTTAAAGAAAAAAAATCTTTCAATACAATTCACTGTTTTCTCTAAATAACAAGGAATAGATTCTTAAACAAATAAAATTTTACTTAAAGAATTTCTGAATATGTAATGCCCATTCATTACTTAGTTTTAGGACAGAATGCTGTGAGATCTACTTTTTATAAATCTCTTCTATTTTTAAATGCCCAAGAAATAACTAGATTTGGATTTTAGAAAACCAGCAGCGGCTTGCTCCAGATGGCCAGATGTATACTCTTGTAATGGTTTCTTTCTTCTTTTACCTTTCAGAATATATGATTCACTATCACTGATATTCTGCTTACTAAATGTCTATGTAGATACAGATATCTGTGTTGCCCACTAATGAGGTCTATCAGGTCTATTACAACTAAGGTAAATAAAATAAGTATAAATTTAAATATGCCTCCATTTAAAAAAAACATACAATACAGTTTTACTAAATATATATGTAGTATTCTTCACTAGTACATTTCATCTTTCTAATGGCAAGATTTAAAACAGTATTTGCAACTCTCATAGTGCTTAACACATGACTTTGATAATAATCAAATGTAAAATGGATGACTTTAGATGAGACAAAAGACTTTTCCAGATAAGCCTGATAGTATTAAAATGCAGTAACCATTAAACTGCTCATTTTTTGAAATGCTTACCAAGGAAGGCTTTTTTTAATAGTGTCATTTGTCTTCTTCCCCCTTCTCCTTTATTTACTAATATTATTTTATTTATTCATTAATTAATTTTTTTGGATAGGGTCTTGCTACGTTTCCCAAGCTCATCTTAAATACAAAGGGGGAACTACAGGCATTTGCCCAATGCCAAGTTTAATAATATTATTTCTGATAGAAAAAAGAAAAAATATACAGTGTTCAACAATTAGAAATTACATAAGCTAACAAAGATACACAAATATTCTGAATGACAATGTGGTTTTTGAAAAATAATATAAAGCAAATGAAAAATACAGAGCTCAAAATAGCACATCTACTTTAATTATAACAAAATAAAAACGTAAACATGTTTTCATATTGACATATTCGGAAAATGTCATGCAGAAAATTCTGAATATTTTACTTTTAAGAACATTATTTTTTTATTAATTTGAATGTGGTAGCATTCTCTAGGAGAAAGGCTTGTAAGCATTCCTTATTTCTTTCTTATTCATTAGTACACCTTCCAGTTTGTGTTGGCATTACTTATTTTTGGTGAGCATGTATTTTTATCATCATTATAAAGCTATATGAAATGAGTCCCAAACATCTATTAACGGTTACAAAATAAACTATACAAAGTTATAAATTCTGTTCCTTCATTATATTCACTTCAATACAAACTGTTCAACTTGGCAAAAATGAATTGTGATGGTTTGGATATGGAATGTCCCCCAAAAGCCTCATGCATTTCGATGTGGTGAGATTCCTCCAGAACCACGTGTTGTTAAGGAGTGGGGCTTGACTGGAAGGGGTAGATTACTGAGACAGAACCTGGAAAGGTTGCTCTGCCCTTTTCTCACCCACCTGGCTTTCTGTTTGACATGTTGTGAAGAGTTTCTCTCCAACTAGACCTCTACCAGGTGCTTCTACCACGGCTGGATCCTCATGGATAAACTGACATTCTGAAATATGTGAGCTAATTATGTGAAATAAACTTTTCCTCCCTTAAGTTGTAGATGTTAAGTATTCCATCCCAGCAACAAATAAATGATTAAGACAGAAATTTGTACCAGAAGCGGGGTCATTGCTGTGACTTTACCTGACAATGTGGTATAGAAGCCTGTGGAATTGGTTAGATGGAGGAGTTTGAAAAGGTTTGAAGATGTTGGCTACAGAAGCCTGGTTCAGTTTATTGGGATATTCTGACAGGAGCTCAAAAGATCAGAATGCTGATAAAGTGTGAAATTTAAAGGCCAGGCTCAAGAAATTTCAAATAGGAAGATGGACTTTATTAGCAATTGGTCTAGAAGTCGTGCATGCTGCGCTAACCCTTGTTCAGAGACTGTGACTAAAACTGAAGTTAAGGGTGATGGATACTTAATCTGGTAGAGGAAATCTCAAAGCAGTTCAATGTTCAGATTGTTACATGGGTACCATATGCAGCTTTTAGCCAGTGCTACACTGAGAAGAAGAATACAGCAGATCACATGGTTGTTAAAGAGATTAGCATTAAAGATTAGCCAAGTACTTGGAGCCAGAATTACAAAAAAAAAAAAAAAAATGTGGACATCTCAAAAACAAGCAAGACCCCACTTTAGCAACTCAACGATAGAAAGGCAAAAGACCTTGTTCTGAGTAGAGTACCTCAGGGTATACTGTAGGGTCAAAAAGAGAAGTATTTTCTAAAGTTTAGCCATCTTAGAACTCTGAGGTACCAGGAGCAATTGCCCAAGAAGGCTAGATTACTGCGCAAGTGAGTGGCAGACACTGGCACTAACCACATGGTGCTGGCTTCACAGGCATGGAGAATGCAGAAGTTGTGGGGCATGGAGGCTTTCACCCAGATTTCAGAAGAAGGTCCTGGAGGCCAGACAGTGTGCCCTTGAAAGGGCAATACCTGAAGTTGTAAAGATGAAGCCAAAAGTGCCATGGAGACCCTCCCAAATTTGGAGAAGCCAGGAATGTGGATCATCTATGGAGGGAGGCTGCATATCCTCTTATCCTATTCCTCCCTTTTGGAATGGGAATATTTACTCTGTGCCACTGTATGTTGGAAGTGTTTAATCTTTCTCTGATTTTCTCAGGGGCTCACAACTAAGAATTTGTCTCAGAGGAGACACTGGCTTTTTTTTTTTTTTTTTTTTTTTTTTTTTTTTTGCAAGGCTGGAACTGTTAAGACTTTGGAAGTACTGAACACATTTGGAATAAGGAGGTAGGACATAAGTTCTCTGGGGCCAGAAGACTAATGTTATGGTGTGGATCTGGAATGCCCCCCAAAAGCTTGATGTATCTGAATGTAGTGGGATACCCGTGGAACCATGGATTATAAAGATGGAGTCTGGCTGGAATAGGAAGAACACTGGGGCTTGACCTAGAAGGAGAAGATTACCAGGACAGGACCTGGAAAGGTAACTCTGACCTTTCTTATTCGCTTGACATGAAGAGCTCTTTTCTGACTAGACCTTTGCATTTCCACCCTTGCTGGCCACCCATGAATGAACTGTGACTGTCTGAAACCATGAGCTAAGATAAATATTTCCTCTCTTAAGTTGTGAATGTTGAATTTTCTGTCCCCGCAATGAGTAAGCCATGAAAAAATTAGCATTAAAATTTTTACTCCCAGAAAAATTGGCTAGATAGTGGAGGGGAGCTGTTACAAAGATGACAAAGTGAGATGCCACATATGACATACAGGGCAAGACCAATAACAGTAGATGTTCAGAAATGGCAACTTAGCAGGTATATACTGAAAACCTGCTGTGTGCTACATTCATGCTAGAACATAGCTCCTTCCACTAATTCCACCTTACACAGCTTCTAGACATATCTCGTAAATCCCTACTCTTTATTCCTGTCAAGCTGTCCTTGATGAGTTTGGGGCAAAGAAAACAAAGACATTAACATGATCAAAAGGCCTTCAAGTCATAATATAAAGTTGATCAGGGCAGTTTTTCATCTTATTAATAACAAAAGTAATGTCACTAGATTAGCTATGTAGTTTCTCATTTTTGGTACCCCTCCCTCCAAAAGTTAATCACGCTCTTACAATTTCGGTCAGACCAAGAGCTATTCTAAAGCACTTCCTAACCAGCTGCACTTTTCCTTTCAGAAATTCCCACTAAGCACTCAAAGTCTATTTCAAGAGGACATAGGATAGATAACTGAATTTAATGACATTTAAAATAAAGCTTTCATAAAAATACACGCTTCTCTTTCATTACATGTGCCAAGGATCACTCCTCCCTGAAGATTTCTTCACCATTAACATAAATTCTGCATCAAAGCAACAAAAACATAGTTTTTCACAGCCAAAGCAATCAATTAAAACATGTGTGTACTTTATCTAACGTGTCATTTTTCACTGTTTTGGTCTTTTTTCCACATTCACAGAAAAATAATTTTGATTATTTTGGTGCCATTGTATACCACATGCTGCATATTGTTTTAGTGAATGACAACTACATATGTGACAATTAGTCCCATAATATTACACTATGTAGTGATGTCACAGCCATCTTAATATCCACAAATACGCTCTATGATGTTTATGCAGTGATGAAAACATCTAAGCATGTATCTCTCAGAGCATATCCTTGTTGCTAAATGACATATAAGTAAGAAATTATTTACCCCTTTAATTGGACTTTTGGCTTCATTGTGTTGTTATTCTTGCTTTTATAAAGACAATAGATTATCTTATTAGCCATATAGAACAGAATGGGAGTAACATTTTGTCTATTCAAAGTCCAGTTTAAGACACCTGTTTTGTATTAGCAGTCAACCTACCAATACATTCATATGTATAACATTTAAATATGACAATAACTGGGAATCTGCCATGGACTCATATCTCAAATCTGTGACCTGGTTTTCCTCTATCACCTTGATCTTTAAATACTGAATTACAAACAAGCTGTGACCACTCACTTCATGTAAGTAAATTCAAAAGCAAATGTTTATATCCAATTTTATCTCTCACTCTAGAAACAGCCTTACTCACCTATCAGCATGTTGGTGAAAAAAGAAAATACTTATATTAGAGTGTAATTAAACTAAACCAAAAATAAGGCTGAAGCATTTTATAATATCTGAGGCATTATGACACTAATACACAACAGCAGGTCGCTGCTGTTGAGGCATCACAGTCTATTAGGGTTGTACCAGGAATGTCTCACAAAAGCCTCATGCGTCTGGATGCTGTGGGATGCCTATGGAACCATGCACTATTAGAAAAGGGGCCTCATGAGGAGCGGTGGATTACAGGCGTGTAGTGGATTAGGGGTGTGTAGTAGATGATCGGCATGTGACTTAGAAGGGGCAGATCAGTGGGGCTTAACCCAGAGTGTACAGAACACTGGGGCCTGACTGGGAAGGGGCAGAACACTGGAGCAGGTCCTTGGAGGGCACATGCTAGTCATGCCCTTCCTCACATGGCTTCCTATGTGCTAAGCCATAGCACTTGGGCCTCCACCATGTGCTTCCATCAATACCAGTCACCCATCATGGACAAAGACCTTCTGAAACTGTGAACTAAAATAAATCTTTTTTCCTTTAATTTGTAGACGTTGGCTATGAGTCAGAGCAAAAAAAGCTAAGTCTTTCAGCTAATGTTGCCTTAGTGGACTAACATGCCAACACATTAATTTATTTTCATTCAAGCAAACACACTCACACACACACACACACACACACACACACACACACACACACACACACACACAATTGGGGCTGTAGTATTTTGAAATTATACTAAAGAAAATCACTAGTTCCTCCAAATTCATACATGCAAGATGTAGTACACTTTATATTTTATTAATATGTAGAAAAGTAAGTCACTTGGAAAAAAGAGTTAAGAACACAACACACAGATACAAACTACATTAAGAACAAAACTTGCAGTATGGCACATGATGTTAATTATTTCTAAGAAAATAACGTTTTATAATAATCTTAATTCAACCTACAAAAATGATAAAAATACATATGTACTGACAAAAACACACATTTATATAAGAAGTATAGTCAAACCCAAACATTTCACTTGGAGTTTGATGGGATTTTTATGAATATTTTTTCTTGAATAATAAAAAGTTCAGGATCTGGGGGCCTAGCACAGAGATAAGAGTGCTTGCCTAGGAAGTGGGAGGTCCTGGGTTCAATCCCCTGGCACCACATAATAGCTGGGTGGGGTGGCACATCAGGAGGTGTCCCATGAGTTTTAGGACAACCTAACCTAACCAGTTAGCTTAGGTCTAAGCTGGAAATACAAAGAGAAACCCTGTCTCCAAGTAAATAAATAATATAGATAATATATCTTATAAATAAATAATAAATAATATAAAATATATAAATAAAATAAAAAGTTTAAATTTAGAAAAATTTGGAAGACTTGTTTAAAGAAAGATGTATTAGTGATATTTGTTACATATACCTGAATATATTTAAGTTTTATAATTATTGCCATGTATAAGATAATGCATATTCTAATTTCCAAGGCGTTTTCTTACAAAGTATCTCAGTTAAGTGTCATTACAATTATGTAATATAAGTATGTACAGATTCTACCCTCCAGAGAGGCATTTACTGTTGTGAGTTCAAATGGCCAAGTGATAATAAAGGTGTCTGAGTTACTTTTTCATTGCTGGGACAGAATACCCAATATCCCCAACTTAAGGGAGGAAAGATTGTAGCTCACAGTTTCGAAGGTCCCAGACCATCTATGGGCTCCCAGAAGGGTAGAAGCAAGTGGCAGGAAGAAGAGCAGGAGATGGGTTGCTCACATCATGGTAGAAGGAAGCCAAGTCATGGGCAGAGGGCGGGACTAGCATATGAACTCTTCCAGGTTCTTTCCAGTGATCTGCGCCCCTTCTGAGTCCAGCCTCAGTGTTGTGCCAAGTCTGAGTTACCACCTCTTCTGGGTCACATATCCAGCAGTATGCCACACAACCATAGTCTAAAGCATGTCCTTAATCCACCACATGCCTGTATCTACAATCTACTACATGCCTGTCTTCTACCACACGCCAATTATCCACCACTACCTACCAGGCCTCTCTTTTTAACAGCACATAGACTCCACAGGCAATCCACAACATCCAAATACATGATGATTTCGGGGGTCAATGCAGATCCAAACCGTAACAAAAGCCTTAGGTTAATATATGTACTTCATTTTTAAGCCATTCAAAATCTGAGATTTAGAAAAAAAATCCTTCAGAGATCTGAATTTACTTAGGTTGTTAATATAGAACCCAAAATTAAGAAGAGATTGAAATGATCTTTCCAAGTCTACCCAAGGGAGACAAACCAACTAACTGAAGGTGTTCATTACTTGTAGTCCACTACCCTGCAACCCCTAGGTCATTCACACTTGGTTTCTGTGGCTGCAATGTCTCCTTCAGTCTAGGCTCCAGTGTCTACACTCTGCCCCATGTATAGCCAGGGCTATCTTTCTAGAAGACATGTTAATATTGTCCCTTCCATAGTGGAAAGTTCCCAATAGCTTCCACTGCCCTTAGGATGACTGATAAAAGACTAAATTTATAATGTGACCTTTAGCTTAACCTTTCACCTCAACACCATCTATACCCTTTGTTCCTCCAAAAAAGCGCCTCAGTTATTAGAATATGTTTTCTCACTTCTATGCTTCTAAGCATTCTCTCTCTCTGCTATTTCTCACATCTTTATCTACTGACCTGTTATTCTTCATTAAGTTCCCTGCTTAAACATATTCTCTGAAGGATTTTTCTCATTCCCTTAACATTAGATGAGATATCCTTGCAGTGTCCTTTTAATACTACAAAGTATACTACTTATCACAATGTTTTAAGACTATTAACTGCATTTGAAAGGGTTTGTGTCTGCCTTCAAGTCTCTGGTCTCTCTCTAGGAGCCTATACAGTGTCTGGTGATTATAGGTACTCAATTAATTCTTGTTGAATAAAAATATCAGCATATCATGTAATTTTTCAAAATAGAAAAATTTTAAATTTGAAGTGTTATCTCATTAAACTGAAAAAACACTGCAGACTATAAAACATAATTTTATTAATTTATCAACTTTATATATTTGTTAATTCAGCCAGAGATTAGGTTAAGTATGTATACTTAAAATCTTCCTAGAAAAAATATTTTTAGAATATGCAGAGTGAAGAAAAGTGATAGTGTTTTAATATTCAAGTACTTTGAGAAAGTAACTTCTTTGAGGAAGAGTTATAAAATGAAAAATAACCATGGTATATTATGCAGTCACAAAGAAAGACCGATATGAAGCTTTTGAATGAAAACAGGGCTACCTCGAATCAATAATGCTGAGTGAAATGGACCATACACAAAAGACTAACCACAGACATGTGTCCCTCTTATGTAATTCACAAAAATAATGGCATGAAAAGGCCCCAAAGTAAGTGACAGTGTAGAAAAAGGGGCAATTGTCAGCTTGGGAAGGGGTGAACCTCTGAAAAAGGGGTGGGCACAGATGCTCACTGATTCCCCAAACCCCATGTCTCTAAATTGTTAGAGAATTGGGAATTTATGTATATACAATAAAAATCAATAAAAAAGAAAAAAATGATGACCAGGTTCTTTGCTATAACCACCCTCACAGAAAAGAAAAAAGAATTGTTACTTCTTTGCTAATAAAACAGTATGCTCTTTGTTGTTGGTTTTTGAAAAGCTCCAGAGCCAGGATAATGGAAATATAGGGTGTATATCATTACAGGCCCTGAATTGATTCTCTGCTCATGTAAACTTTCTTCATATTGATTCTCTGCTCATGTAAACTTTCTTCATTTCCTTCCTTTGCAAATGCTTGAGAATACAGAGAGAGAGAGAGAGAGAGAGAGAGAGAGAGAGAGAGAGAGAGAGAGAGAGAGGAAGACAGCTGAAATATTAGGAAGCATCATCAAATGTATCTGAAGAACTTGAATCCTTTCTAAATAAGAAAAATGGAAGAAAAAGAAAACAAAATGGTAACTGATAAATCCACTGGAACTGAGCCACCAAAGAAGGTTTTGAATGTGACCCTTGGTCCTTTAAATGGACCATGTCAACACAGACCGGGTAGAAAGTGAAGAGAATATAATCCTTGAAACATGAAGTCGCAGGAAATGTCACTGATTACCTGTTCGTAATAGTGGATGTTCTCCTCAGCCATTTCTACAAAGGCAGACTTGATGTCATTTTGCATATTTTGTTTCCATCGTTCCCAATCTGCTTTTAGGGCATTATTGGCACATTCCACTTTATCTTCAAGTTTCCCAATCTCTTCTGTAAGCTGAAGGAAGTTACAAAGAGATAAATTGATGTAGGTAATGTTGCCATGAGGTAAATTCATGGAATTTTAGTACAATATCAAAACAGCTCTAAGAATAACATTTCTGAAAATCATAACTAGTTTTCTAGTTAAAGTAAAAACAACACTGGATTCAGCCAGGGCTGTTGAGCTTTTTCCTCCTCAATTATTATTTCTAGAAGTATATGTCTGAGATACAAAGTAACTACATTCAACATGGGGAGTTAGTGCATATACACATTGCATCTTAATTATCTGTAGGTCTGCCACCTGCCATTGAGTGACTAGCACAGGACCTTGGCGAAGTCTCTCAAACCCTGGGCTCCAGTTTTACTACTCATCAAGCAGAGAAGGCTGAATGACAAATTATCTTTCCGTATTAACACTCTCATCATCACTATCATTCTGGAGAAAACATTTATTTATCTTAAAAGACACAGCTTCATGCATTTCAGACTCCTGATTCAAATGTTTTCAAGCAAAAGCTTAATTACCTGACATGTAAAAAGAGCCATACTGTTTTGCCTGACCTGAAAGCCCAGGGGATTAGTTTGTGCAATTTCACTTAGAACTAGTAAGAGAAGCAGGTATATTTCTCAAGATGCCTGACCCGTATCCCAAGATGCTCCAACAGATAGGCTTTATGCAATATTTACCCTCCCCCACCAAATATACTACCTTTTGAGCATGTTGCCTATTGACTTATCTTTTCTTATTTGGTATATAGCTATATATTTTATATATGCATAATTTATTTATATACTCAACATATATTTATTAAATGGCCTGTCTGTACCAGGTATTCTTTTAGGATCCAGAGATTCAGTACTGAAGACAATAGACAACAATTTCTGCTTTTACCACAGCTTATACTCTCCTGGGGAGAAACAAACTATAAACAAAATAAATAAATGATGAACTATCAGCTAGTAGTAAAAGCTACTGAGAAAGAGCAAAGCAGAAAGGAGCACAGGAGATGTGAGGATACTCCTGCTTTAGATAAGGTAGCCAGGGAAAACCTAAATAAGAAAATATCATAATGATCAGAACTGACGAGAGTGAGGCCTGAGATTCTCAGTGGGAAATCACTATTGACAGAGAAAACAAGGGCACAGGCCTAGAAGTGGAAGGGTGGCTGGCTATCCTGGAAAATGGAGCATCCTAGACATGGCTGCAGGAGCGCGAAAAAGAACAGGGGAGGTCTTCAGCGAGGAAAGGAAGTCAGAGAAGCAGCGGGTGACCAGATCACAGTGAACCATGCCATCCACGTTAAGGTTTTGGATTTTCTAAGAGATTCAAAACCAAAAAAAATACCTGAACAGAAATGACACCATCTCTCTCATGTTTTAAAGGAGAATCATACATTAACACTTTTTGTGACTGAATATATTCTTAAAAGGCCATCTTTAAGAAGAATTCCCGTTTCAAAGATGTTGCAATGTGAAAACGTCTTAAGAGTCAATAAAATAAAGATTCTCATGTTTGCTTAACACTTTTTAAAGAAAAATACAGGATTTTTCCTTTTAAAGGTAGATAAATGGGCAAGATGGAATCCCGTGTAGGATCCCAGTTCATTCAGTCTGTCTAGTCCAGTTCCTTCTGGCATAAGTCAAGCCAGAAAGTTATGATAAAACAGATGCCACCTGCCACTGACTGACTAGCACATGACCTTGGCTAAGTCAGATGAATGCTTCAAAGACTTTACTCTGAATCAGAGTGAAACTTCCAAAAGCAGGAACATAACAACAGAGAGATTAGAGGTCTGGATGCGATGCTACAATAGGACACAGAGAATCCCAGACCCTTGCATGCTGCCCAAGCATCAAAGCACGGACTGTGGCTGAGACCATCCCTTTGCCCCCACCCCAGGGACTCACTCTTGGCAGATACACTAGCAGTAGCTGTGGGCCTGTGGCTGTGGAAATACAGGACTGCAAGCAGGAGCATCCCAGACTCCAGAGCCGACTAAAGGGCAGCTCACGAGCCAGTGACTGTGTAAACTTCTATCCTTCCCACAGAGTGCAGAAAGTGCCTACCCAGCTACCAGCATGAACCAGCGTATCATGGTAGGGAATGATTGGGCTGGAGGAAGCCGTGAGGGATAGATGCCTTGGGTGGAGGTGAGAAAAAGAAAGAATCCATCTAGAATAGGGTTAACATTTATATTGTGGCACATGGCACAGACAGCCCTGTCTCAGTTCCTTCTCTTGGTTCACTGCACCTGGCCCTGCCTAGTCCAGTTCCTTTCTACAATAGGAGAGTCTTGGAAGTGATTGATGGCTATCCTGAAAAAAAGCTAGTACCAGAGCCACACCCAGATAGACTTGATTTATCTTAAAAGATACCATGGAGGGACTGCAGTTAGAGAACCAGCAGGCCAGAAAAGGGACTCCAGCTGTGATGCACGGGGGTGGGGGGTACAACAGAAGTCCCTAGAAGATACAGTCATAATTAGCTGAACACAGGTATTTGGCCCCCAAAGAGCCCCGCTCCTATGCACAACTAAAAGAGAACACAACTAAAGCAAACAGCACCTCCAGCAGGAGACAGAGACAGTTTTAAACAAAACATATCTGGGCTCAGAAACTCATCTATAGAAGAGAAGAGGCCAACTCTCCCTAGAGGCCAACAGAAGAGTTAGTTCTTCCTCAGCTAATCTTGAATTTTCCAATAAAAGCAACAGTGAGATAAAAAAAAAAAAAATCCACAGCAAGACGACCCACAAAGCCTCTAGTCAACTAGAGGCCCAAAGGGAAGAGAAGAAGACTCAAACCTTGAAAAAGTTTGAAAGCAAAATAACCAACCTACCGGCAGTCTATAAATTAGAATAAATGATAGCCTCTATAAATTATTGAAGAGTTAAAAGCAGAATTAAAGAATAACCCGGTCAAAATATTGAAAGAATATAAGGCAGAATCAGGCATCAATCTCTTCACGATGTTTACTGAGTTTGAAAAAAGTACAACAAAAGAGTTCAAGGACAAAAATGACAAGACAGATGAACAAGGAAACAAACATGAGAATAGCAAAACCACGGGAGTCCGTTCAAGAAGTGAATGACAAATTCACTAAGGGGTTCAAAAACCATAAAAAGACACTGGTAATGAACCAGGAGATGAAAACCTGATGGGGAAATTTGGGAAAGAGAATGACACAGAATTAAGACAAAACTTTAGATCTCAAAGTCAAGATGGAAGCCCCAAGCCAACCTATTAAGGAGGTTCAAATAACACTACATTGGTATAAAAATGGCTGGGCTGGAGGAATGGCACAGCAGTTGAAGCACCTGCCTAGCAAGCATACAGCCTTGATCTTGATTCCCCAGCACCACATAAACTGGGTGTGGTGGCATACATCTGTAATCCCAGCACTCAGGAGACTGAGGCAGGAGGACTGCTGAGTTCAAGGCCAGCCTGGGCTCCATAGTGATTTTCAGGACGAACCTGGGCCACACAGTGAGATCCTGTCTCAAAAAATAAGTAAGTAAATAAGTAAATAAAATAAAAATAAAAATGGCAACAAATGCTAGGTGAATTCTGTTACAGAATCTGTACTTCAATCATATTCAAATTTAAAAAGGTCGATAAGTGGTGAGTGCATATACATATTGCTTATAACGATGAGAGATCTAGTTCAGAGGCTTTCATGGCTTTTCTCAATGTGTGCGTTTACTTTCCTGTTTTGTTTCTTGGGTAGAACTATCTCAGTGAGGCAGTTAGTATAGTCAGTAGTTAGTATGAGGTTAAATACTGCACAAGGCCTTTCTATGGGAGCATCTTGAGTTGGAGCCAGGCATCCTGAGATATATACCTGCCTGTTTAATGAGATGTTGACTGAATAAAAAATAATGATGAGAGGCTCTGGGCATGACCCACTCCCACCATGAGTTGGTGATAGTAATGTTGATCTTTTCTCCTTTTATTTGGTCTCTGACAATAAGTCATTCTTCTGCCAGTGTCTAGTTTAAAAACTGTTCCAGTGCTAATTTTTTGGAGGGGGGGCAGTTGGGAGTGGGATTCAAGCCCAAGTCCACACTGAGCTTCATCCCAAGTCCATTTTTTAGTTTTAATTTTAAGGCAGCATCTTGCTAAATCGCTAAGTTTCCTACACCAAGCTGTGACTTGTGATCCTTCTCCCTCTGCATCCCGGAGTGCTGTGATGTGATCACTGGCCTGCACCACTGGCATGGACATATCTTTTAAAACAATTTATGAATGTATTACTTCAGCTGACTTTAAATTTGAGCAATTCCTTTGGTATAAGGGCTATGATTCCAGTTTAGCTATCTGCCCAGTCTCTGAGAGAACATGCAGATTTAACAAAAGTTAACCAACGTGGGAGAAGATGTCAGATATCTTACAGGCCAAAGAAATTCTTCTAGTGCTCTGGTGCCTTCTCCAAAAGCACAAAGGAAGTTTCAATTACTTTAGCTATTCAATTCATGTTTTCTATTGCAAAATAGACAGAGAAGATTCAGGTACAGAGAACTTAAATATTTTACAACTTTTCAGATGCTAGCAGCATCTGGACCCTCTGGCAGTGGAAAAGCTGAAGAAGCATACAACTCTTTTTTTTTTTTTTCCTAGTAAAATGCTGTAATACCAGAATAAGTAACAATGGAAGATTGTAAGATAATGAAAAAAATGTTTATATTTAATACCAACACTAATGGTTAATTTGTAGCTTCAGTCATATTTAGGTAGAAATTAGCCAAACAAATAAACGAAAGTCATTAATACTAAAAGCTCAAAATAATATCAACCTCAAGTATCACATATCTATAATATTAGAAACAGCAGTAATAATGATCACTTATTGCATTTCTGTCATGAGCTTTCATTTTAAGCTATATGCTTTGCATATACTCTTATACTTAAGCTGCATAAACATGCTGTAAATTGGGGATTAACATCTTCCTATCAGCAGTTGAGAAACTCGAAGAAAGAAGTAACAGAGATTACAGTTATTTATGGCATAGCTGGGATTCAAACAAAGGCCTGCAAAACTACATACTCTATCTCTACCGACGGCCACAATCAGGTATAGAGCAAACATGCCTGAGACTTTCAAGGTTGAACTGTAATGGTTTGGATCTGGAATGTCACCCTTTGGATTTCAAGAGCTGTTAGGAGGTGGGACCTGGGTGAGAAGGGCACATCTCTGAGGGTGTGGTAGTTCGCTAAGGGTGTGGCCTAGAAGGATATAGTTTGTCCTGGCTTCTCCCTTCCTCTTGTGATGCCATGAGCAGCTGTTTACCACCGAACCTATCCGCTATTGCCAGCTACCCATGGATGGCGTGAGTCCTCCTGAAACTGAGCTAAAATAAACATTTCCTCTCTGAAGTTTGTGGGCATCGGATATTGTGTCCCAGCAAAGTGATCACAACAAACCGATTCAACTGTCATTTCAAGGAGTCTTCTATCAGCAGCTGAGTAATCTATCAAGCTACAGAAATGCAAAGACTCAACAGCTATTACAAAAAGTGGAAAGTGAGACATACCATCAGAAGAAAAAGAATTAAGGTGGTACAAATACAGAATGAAAGATTAATTCTGATTGTTGGGGTAGGGGTGTTTTAGTTGTTACTTCACCTGGCAGAAACGGAGACCTAGAAACACCTAGTGAAGGTATGGCATAAACATAACCACAGGTCATGAAAGGTTACAGAATGTGGATGCAGAACAGAATGGACAAAGCCTAGCTTGGAGTCTACAGCAGGAAAGGATAACCAAAAGCACTGGAGACAGAAAGATGAACTGAAAACTGGCCACTAGAGGGTGGAAGTGATGCTGAACGTGAGACAGACACGCACAACTGGGCACTGAAGGTTCTGACCTGGCCGAGCTATGCATCAGATGGATTTCTGCAACGTAGGTAATGTAGGAATGGTTAAGGGGGGAGTGGGGGGGGGGGTTGCGAGGCACTGAGGAAGATTAATTAACCAGAGCTGAGGGTAAGCGGATGATGATGAATAGCAATAAGGAGAATCTGGTTCACTCCCACTCACCCTGCAGTATTTACACAGCATCCACCTAGTCTGTTAGGAACTAAAACAGAGTTGAAGAAACAGACTTTGCCTGAAGAAGTCACGCTGAGAGGGAGAAAAAAAAAGCAACTGGATAAAGAAAATCTGAAGGGCATTTCATGCAAAGTAAATCACAGGTATAAATTCACAAAAACATGTTGACACTGGAGTTTCGGAAGCCCTGCAGGTGGCCGGTTAGGGTTGGCATCTAGTGTATGAGAAGAAGGGCAGTGACAGATGAGGACAGATGGGTATCTAGCTGTCAGGTCTTGAAGGAACTTTCCTGGAAGTACTTATATTTTAAGAGAAGAGAAGTAGAGTCCCTGAGGAGTTTAAGTAAAAGACTAGAGGGCAATAATAACAACTTCATTCTTCACACTGAGGCAGACTAGGAGACATAAATGTAGGTAGAAAGGAGAAAAAATCAGAATTTAAAAAATGGTCTTCCTTTTTGTTTATTTTTCAGTGTTCTCTTTTTCATTCAACATTTTCTTTTTATTCTTTTCAAGAATTTAATTATTCTTATTATCTTATCAGTATATAATTGTAATACATAATAATAGTTACTTTAGCTTGAGGAATTGGTGCATCTCCATATAACATTTTGGTCATTTTTCTCTAAACTGATCCTCTTATATTTAAAATGCTAATAAGACCTGATCCTAATACATAATTTCAAGATTTACTTCTTCATTAATGAATAATGACAATCTCAAATTAATCTAGTGGATAGAAATGTATGAGGTTAGCATAAACAATATAAGAACTGCCATTTTTTGTATAAGTCAGAGTAATTATAAATCATTATTATTTAAAAATGTAAATCCAAAAACGTTCTAAAAAAAGGCAGCAATCAACCTAAATCCAGCAAAGATCAGGTTGGCTCCATCGCAAGGATCCAGGTTGGTTAAAATAAGTCATTGTCTTAGTATAAATCATCACAATAAGAGGCAGAGATAATTCATGCAATTGCAGATACAGAAAAGTGGACAAAACTGAAAACCCATTTATGTAAATGAATCTCATCACAAATAAGGGTAGATAAGAATGTATTAATCAGATTAAAAAAGGGGGTTGGAGGGTTATAGCTAACATCATTACTAACAAAAGGTGCTGAAAGCATTTGTTGCAGTATCAGGAATAATACCAATATTTTCCACCACTAATAACATTATCACTTGTTTTTGGCCACTTAATAACAAACAGAACAATATATGAAAGGCATAATTATTGAACAAATTAGGAAAAGATATCATATGCTACCATAATAAGATTTTCTACAGAGGCAATAAGAGTATGCAAATTACTAAATTAACAATGACCTGAAGATTTCAGACAATGAGGCAAATAAGCACAAGAGAGTTATAGTTCTATATGCTAATAAAAATAGGCAATATACTGCTTCAATATAAAAAATTTCTGATAAATCCCATAATAAGGTACTTATAAATAAATTTAACCAAAGACATACAAGATCTGTTAGAGAAAAAAAAAAAAACCTTTTAAACATTACTGAGATATTAAAGGAAACTTAAGTGGTGGATGAAGTGCAGTAACAATTATTCCATCTTCTTCTAGCTGGTTCCTTTATTATGACTTAAATGGCAGCCCTCAGATAATTCTTCCCAGAACAGTATTTAAGTACAAAGTAGGCTTTTTTTTTCTTTTTGTCATTCCAAGTCTTTCTTCCTTTAACTGTTCATTTCCTTAGCATTTATTACAGCTAACAATTAGAGTCTTGCATTTTCCTTCTGAAATGTAAGTTCTGCCAGAAGGGGCCACAGTCTTAGCACATCATTTATCTCCATCTCTATGTTTATATTACACAGATATTTGATATGTGATTATAGACTGAATTAATGATTTTGGAAAAGTGAAGCTTCAGTGATGAATCTAGGTTTGCTTTTCAAGATTTCTTCCCGTGTGTGTGTGTGTGTGTGTGTGTGTGTGTGTGTGTGTGTTTGTGTGTATTATTGGAGTGGAGATTGAGCTCCACCCTCCTCATGTCTACTCCAGCTTTTGGGAACGGGGTCTCACTAAGTTGCTAAATTATCCAGTTGTCCAGACTGGCCTTGAACTTGTGACCTGCTGGCCTCAGCCTCCCACAGTGGTAGGATTACAAGAGTTCAATACCACCACTGGCTGAAGAATTTCTTCTTTATATTTATAAAGAACACACAAAAATTAAAATGTGCATTACCTCCTCCAAAGGCATTTATCACCGAAACTTTTGAGCAAAAGTAATACAACTTGAGAACGATAGTTTTTCTTACTTAAAGAAAAATCATTGTTTTTCTTCCTAAACAGCTTCTCTATTATTTCCTTTTATGGGAAAAAAAAACTCGCAACCATTCAATCTATTTATTCAAATGCTAAAAGTTTCTCTTCACAATCAGAAAAACTGGGAAATTATCATCTTGAAAAGTTCTTGAAAATAACATACCTAAATAAAAAGACTTAGATTGCTACTCCAGAAGACAATGGAAATCTGAAAATTCAATTTAAATCTGACAGCTACCTCTTCTTAACAAGCGTTAATTAAATTGCAGGGGAGAAATAAGAGGGCTCTTAACAATAAAATTGTATTATTTTCTGATTCATGAGAGAGGTAAGATGTGTCTGAAGAAATTAGATGCTTGATTATACAATTCTACTCAGGCACACAAATGATTACTAAGTAGTACCTTTCTTATGTACTTTATAATGCACACTTTGCTCAAAGAGTGGAAACCTTTCCCCCCGAAACCCACTGCCAATTTTGGTATCCAAATGTGACTTGTTCAGTAAAACACAATACTTTTTTCTAAAAATGACAAACTGAGTCACAAGGCACCCACAGACTTAGCTGACACATCACCTTTCCAGCCAGCCTCCAACAGCATTAGCATCCCTCAAATAACAATTATGATCTCTTGTTTCACCACAGGCACAGAAAGCCAATTATTTAAATGGGAACATTCTAGGAGATGGAGAGATCTCCTCTGAACATCCTGCACACGTGAAGCACAGTAACCACACATTGGGTTACAAAACATTCATTTCTTTTCAGGTGCTTCTGGGAGTCCCATTAAGAAAAGCCTTTTAAAAAGAAATGAGTGGCTTCTTAAAAATAAAACAATGGCAACAATAAAAATTCAAGGTTTTTTTTTTAACTTCAGATTTGCTAATTTTCTGTATTTCTTTCTGAAGGAAAAATTCTGTGACTAATAAAAAGCAATACACTATATTAAGTCATAGCAATATCCCAAGTTGCCAATTGGTTTTTCCAAGGATAAAAATTATTCTAAAACTAAAATCTGCACATCTATTTCACAGACTTTCACAGGTCAAATTAACTTTATGTTGTGAAATATTTTTCACTCACTACTTAAAACAGTAAGTAGTTTGTTAAATTACTTAACATATAAGTATCTCACTTATTATTTTATTTAATACCTAATATATTTCTTTAAAGTAAATACTATTTTTCTCATTGCACTGACAAGAAAAAAAATAAGCATTAAGTGGTTATTTTGTACCATTTGCCTCCAACAGTAGAACTGATCGTGATCCATATGCTACCTATGACAAAACTCCACAGCAGAATGAATCAACGTTAGGACACCATGCGACAGCTCATGGTGCTGCAGGACACGCTTCCTTTACAACTCTTATTCAGTTTTTCCTTTCTACTTATGCACAAAGTTTGTAATACAGATAAGCTACATAAGTATAACAGTGCAAGTGATTAATTTGTAAGTGAAATATGCAGGTACACACACACACATGCCCTAGGGGATACAATAAAAAGCATCCAGGTAACAATACGTGCTGCAGTTGAGTCTGTGCCCTCCAAAGGCCAGTGTGTTAAAGGTGTGGTCCTCGGCACATGGCACTCCTGGAAAGAAGCAACATCTGTAAGATGTTGGGCCTAGCAGGAGCTCCGACGTCCCTAAGGACCCATGTGATCTTTGTTGGACCACTGTGTACATTACATTTTTATCAGTTGAGTTTTTCCAGTGCTTCTGTCAGATATTCATCTGTTTTCTATGTGAATCCCTAGCAGAGCTGAACTTCCTAAAGAAATGGTCTCTCCTCGGGGTGGCAATAAATATGTGGAACACATGAGCAGGGTAAAGCGCAAAACTATTCTGTAGGGCAGTGTGATGGTATATATGCGACATTCATTTATGCAAAGCACAGGATGGCACAACACTAAGTGAGCCGTAGTGTATGCTGTGGACTTTAGTTACCCACAGCTTTCTAATCATCAGCTGCAACAAGTACACAGCACCCCTGCAACATGTTAATGGGGAATCCAGGGTGAGGAGGCACACACAGTACCTCGGTATTTTCTGTCCAATTTTCTGTACATCCAAATCTACTATAGAAAACAGAGTGTACTGATTTAAAAAATAAAAAGAAAACTTCAAGACCCCCCAAAAATGAACTGCCCTTTTTAATTCAATCCCTCACACATTAAAACAGATTTAAAATATCATGATGTACACTAAAACAAAGCTAGCACAGAGATCACTCTGCAGTGACAGAAATGCTCTATGTGGGGCTGCCCAATACAGGTGACTGCTGAAATACAGCAGGCTCAAGTGAGGAACTGGATCTTGAATGTACATATTTACTGCAGCTCAGGATCAAGTCCAGAGCTTTCATACTTAGCTACATCTCCAGCCGACTTTTAATGTATTATTATTTATTTATTTTTAATTTTCAGTCGAGTTCTCACAAAGTCACTGAGTCACCTAGGCTATGCTCAAATTTGTGATCCTCTTGCCTCAGCCTCCCAGAATGCTGGGATTACAGGCCTGCAGCACTTGGCCCAGGTTAATTGTATTTAATTTTAAATGTAAACAGCACATGGGCTTGGGGAGGGGGCTGACCATATCAGACTACACAGCTCTTGAAAGTCTAGTCTTGATTCTGTATCCAGAACAACATGTGTGCACTCAAATAGATAAATTTATAGAGTACTATTCAAAAAATATCCTTCAATAAGGACAAAATTACTTTTATTTGTTTGCCTAGAAAACCTCCAAAATAACTAAATATTATTTCAATTAGTCATTGTGAACAACAATATAATAGCTTGGAAGAAATATTAGCCTGAAGCAAATTAAATTAGTAGTATTTACAGATGCATATGATAGTCTACTTGTAGACTTAGGATTATACCTATAAATAATAGAGTAATTATTTCTGAAAATGGCCTCATAATTGAGGGGTTATATTATCATTATAAATATTTTAATGTTTCATTGTTAAAGCACTGTAAGTAGACAAAGAAGAAAAGTAATGAGAATGTAATGGACACACCCTGTTTAACAGTTTCCATCATCTGTCTATTGCTATAGTCTCATCTAACAAACAGAATAGACAGAAATTTTTAAAATAGTTATGTATGAAAACAAAAATGGAGTGTATTTCAAAGGTAACATCACAAATCACTACAGAAAACACAATTATTTAATAGATACAGCTTTGGTAAAACTATACGGGTATCTTAGTATACACACATATGTTCAAATACATATAATATATATTTGAATCAAAACCTCATGCTTATAACCAGAATAGTTGCAAATGATCAAAGATTTGAAGGTAAAAAAGGAAGCCCATCCAAATTAACAAAGAAACCATGAGACAAATCTTTCACTTGAAGTAGAAGAGGATTTTGTAACTCATTCTTAAAACTAAAATTCTTTAAATAAACCTGACTTTATTAATATTTAGAAATACAAATAGCAAAAAAAAAATCAGTAAAGGAACTCAAACTATTAATGACAAACAATAACCAATCTGTCTAATAAGATGTTCTTTAAAGTCAGATAAAGAATACAAATAATCTAACGAGCAAAATATAGACATTCACAAAGAGAAACATTTTACCTAAACACAGCATTATCCAGACTGTAGTCTTCATGAGAGAAATGGACATTAGACCTATAATGAGATGCCATGTTTCAGATGTCAACAAACACCCAGTTTGATACCACTGATAGGCTGGAAGGAGTAAGGTACAGAAATGTTTACATTCTCTGCAGAGAATGTAAACAGCTTCCTTGTGCAGACCAATTTGATAGGAACAGCAGCTAATTTTTAAAACCTGTTCCATTTACCAAGGGCAATTCCACACTCCTTCTATGGGTTTACACACCTAGTCCTATGAGTTTTATTAAATAGTCTTTGATTCACAATTTCATTCCTAAGTATTTATTATTTATTTTATAGACCTACTGGCACATTTAAAATAATACACACACACACACACACACACACACACACAGAGTTCTTCACTAAAATACTGTTTATAGTAGTAAGAGTAGATATAAATATTTACCAACAAGTGTCAGGCTAAATAAGTCCTGGTTCATGCATATGATGAAATATCACGTTGATGCGGAAGTCTGATAAATGAGATGTTCACTAATATCTGTTTTGATATTTAAAGAAGTACTAAAATCTTTATAGGATATCAGCATATACAAAGTAAAGGAACACCAGAAGGTGGATTTGTCGTATATCCATAGTGAAACGTGGAAGCCTACAGAAGTGAATACTATGGACTTGTAATGTGCACAGTGGGCCAGGGAATATAAGGGCACAGAGAAGGAAGCTGTTCGTTGAAACCATCTTTCCAAATTTGCGAATTCTGAGCCAAGTGAAGGCATTATCTGTCCAAAGAAATCACTGTTTTGTTTTTGAAAGCAATGTCTTTTAGTTATGTTACTGATCAACAACATACATCATCAGAGACAAATGTTGACGTTCCTAACGGATACATGAGTAGCTGCAGGAGGGCATAATATTTTTGGAGACCTATCATAGAGGATTCAAAAATTAAGCATAAAAACAGAGACTCTAAACATCTTTTTCTTGATTATTAACCTTTACGTATTTCCAACAAGAGAGTATTAGCTGATTCAAATAAAGTGTTGAAAATGAGAACTGCACATGAGAGTGGACAAAGATATTATTTAATATGTATTAAAGAATCACACTTCCACATGTGTGACCTTAAATATGTATAACCCAAATATTACAATTAAGATTTTGAGATTAACCAAAATTGTTGTATTTGATGCAGAATCTTCCGTGGGAAACTTGTATCAGGGAAGCCTTATGTTTGCACTGGTACATGTGTAAGTGAACACCACATCTGCCTGTTCTCTCACCATCTGATATGTGTGCATACCCCTTTTCATTCTCTCATTCCTTGGCAACAGAATGCAATAACATATCTAGTATTTTTCTACCTCAAGGGTCTGAAACAGGTTTTCTTCATATATTAAGGGTTTATTTTAAATGCATTTCGTTGATATCTCTGTCCACTTTTTTGTAATTTTATTCTCTTTCTGAGACAGGGTCTCACTCTGTATTGGAGGTTGTAGCTAATTTATCTAGCTAATTTTAGAAGAAAATCATCTATATCAGAGGGCCACAGCAGCAACAGAACCTACCTCCTAGGAAGGACAGAATCTTTTGAAGTTAGTATATTTTGAAAATGACTTTCACCCTTTCCCTAGCCACACTGTTTGAGAGTCACTGACATATATTAAGAGAGAGGAACTGAGTTTCCTTAACTCTAGGAAACTTGTGTCCTTTTGATTAAAAACAAAATGAGAGGTCAATTTAACAAAAAATTAATACAGTCATTCCTTCCACATGCAAGAGATCTACATCTGTGTATTCAGCCAGTCAAGAACCAAAAATATTGAAGAAAAAGAAATTTTATCAGTAACAAATGCTACTGTTCCCTAAATAACATTATTAATTACTATTACCTAAATAACACAGTGTAAGAACTATTTATATACATAACATGTACATTACACTAGGTACTATAAGGACTGTAGAGATCATTTATAGTAGATGGGAGGAGGGATAGAGCTTATATACATATACTGTGCCATTTTACATAAGGGACCTGAGCATCTGAAGATTTTAGTTCCCACTAGTGCCCAGGACTAATCTTTCATGAAAGCTAATAGAACCATACCATTTAACATGACAGTTTGCTATGACAAAATATTTAACATCACTGATAATGTTCTGCAGTAAGAACGGCAAATGGAATTCATCATATATGCAAATACTAATTGACTGGAATTAGTTATATAAAGCATGTTGATAAGCTGGGTTCAGAAATAATGTTCCCACCATGGACTGATTGGTTCATAATATGCAAAGGAGTTCAAACCTATTCATAAGTTTTTCTGTAGGATATAACTATAAACTTTTCAAATAGTTAATAGCACAATTTTGGGAGCTCTGCATCGATAATTCCTACAAATGCAATGTTGACCCAGTAACTATTTCTCTGTGCTCCAATTATCACATTCATAAAATGCACACAACAGTGATTACACTTCATTATATTTTGTGAGATGTAAATGAGATAATACATGTAGATTAGAACTCTGCTTGGCACATAGTATTGCTTAAGAAGTGTTAGCTATTATTATTATTGTCAATTAGTTTAGCATAATTTGTTGATATGGTTAAAACACAATTCACTATAATAATTCCTTGGAGAGTATTTTGAAGCAATTTCAGTCCTGACTGCTACCCAGATCATAAATCTTTTTCTGCTCAATTAAACTCTGTAAAATTTAAAATAATAATGATAACTCCTAGAAAGAATAAAAAAGGATTTTAACTTTCTGAGGTCATTATAAGTCTGCACGTTCCAATGTATTTTCAAGTGGCAATTTCCAATTTATTATGAATTGCAAATGTTTTTTTTGTTTTGTTTTGTTTTTGAGAGGACAAAAGAAAGGACTAAACCTTAAAATTGCTTTCTGTTTTGATTGTAGTAGCAGATAATTGTCAATTGCCTTCATATTTTCTCATTTCTTCTGGACTTCACACCCACCCATCAGGAGTGAAGAACAATATTTATCTGAGCTCAGCAATCCAAAGGCTTGTAATTCTTCATCTGCTATTCACCAAGCTATGTAACTGTGAACAAAGCACGTGATCTTTTCTCTCAAAACTTCTACTAGTGCCCATTGGTCTATACTACCATCAGCTCCTTCCTCTGGCACTGCACTTTTAACACAGCTTTCTGTGTCTCCTGAAAAATCCACAGTCTTTGAAAGTATTTATTAGTTCCTCCTTTTCTCATCCTCTCCTGAACAATGTACTCCAAAGCTAGGCGGTAATGGGCAGAACAAGCCAGGTGGCTATGGTGGAGGAAGGGAGGCAAGATGTCAAAGCAGCAAGGTAAGGAGACAGCACAAGGGTCTGCAGCGAGCATCAACAGCACAAGAAGGAAGAGGAAGGTACTGCATGGGGGTGAGGGAGAAGGGCCATGAGAATATAGAACTCCAAAGAGTAAGGGAAGCTCTTGTGTGGGCATGGCATGGCCCAGTGAGGGGTGTGAAAGTCCAGATGGAGCGAGGAGCATCTCTGCTTAGGAATGGCAATGGTACGGGATGGGCAAATCAGAAGACTGGAAGACTGATCATGTAAGGAGACAGATGAGTGATCGTGGAAGCAAGCACGGCTCTCAGTCAGAGAGAGAAGTGCACATAGGAAAAATCAGGCATTTCGAAAGGATCTTGGTGACAGCGGAACTTAAACTGGAGTAGTTAGTCTGAACTCATTTTTAAAAATATACAGCCAGCTTTCTGTATGCTTGAATTCTACCTCTTTGAATGAAACCCACCACAGATCAAAAATACTTGTTAAAAATTTAAAAACGGGTCTTCTTGCAGTATATTCACTATTTACATAGCATTTTTATTAGGCAGCATGAGTAATCTACTGATTATTAAGTATGTAAGAGGACATGCATATGTTGTTCGAAATTATGTCATTTCACATAGGAGGCTTGAGCATCTGTAAACTTTGACATCCAACGTGGGAAGGGGACCTGAACGCAATCTCTCGGAGGTACCAAGAAATAACTATGTATAAATAGAAAACATAATATACCTGTAAGGATGGTGGCTAGGAGTGTAGCTCAGTGGTACAGTGCTTATCTACCATGCATGAGTTCCTGGTTTGGCTCTTCAATATCATGAAAACGAATGAAAGAATGAATAAATGGGAAGATTTATAATTATTCATAAATAAAATCTTCACTTATGTCCACTGATGTCTTGTACACTAATACCTCAATAGTAATGAACACATTCAATACCAAATACTTTATTCTAAATAAACACACACAGACACTCAATCACATTGTTTTTCCCTAAAATAAGAGTGGTAGATTTCAGAGTTGAGGCAGGTAAATCACAAACGTAGTCACAATAACTATATTTTTGCATCAAAAGCAAATAGGTGCTTAAAAATTATAGGAATTAGCAAAAGGTCACAGACACCATGTGTAAGATGGTTCCACTGGCCTAAATGGGGGTAATTCATGTATTGAAAGAAGCAATGGGCTAAAACTTACTTACTAATTTTTTTTTTTTAAAGCACAAACACACACCAATAATCTAAGAGGTTAAAACTCTGGTATGGAAGGGCCTAGCCAAATAGTCTCAGAGAATTTCCCCCAAAATATGTACCAAGGACAAACAGAAATGAATAATCTTATAGTGGACAAGATTGGTGGACATCACCTTCATCAGGGATCAAAGAGTACACTGTCATACCTGGGACAATACCAAGTTCTATCAAATTATAATAAGTAAGATTATAATTAAATCTAATTTTTAAAAAAGTTGAAATGGGAGGCTTCCTCAAATATCTAGCCTGTACTCTTCAAAGAGGCAATACTCATGAGAGTCAAGTATAGATGAAGGAAGTGGTCCAGATGGGAACAGACATCTCAGCACATGGAACCCTGACAAATCCTAAATGGGAACTAAGCATTACATATTAGCAATGGATCAATAACAATTTATTGATAGTGCTGGTCGCATTGTTGTTGTGTAGGAGTATTACCTTCTTCATAAGAAGCACACTGGCTCTCCAATAGTTCAAGGAGACAACAACAAAAAATCCTTAAGTGAAGTTGAAATACTTTTATAACCTTATCATATTGAAATAAAAAACGTACCATATAGCAAACCAAATCATAACTCTTCTCTAATTAAAACTGCTAAGAAGCTCTCTGCTGCAGCCAGTGCAAAGCCCGAGACTGAATTTCTTTTCTTGCTTGGCTTCAGGCCTCCTCTTTACCCTGTATGTAAGTCTCACAGACTTAATTAGGTTTGAAACACATTGAACACATTCTTATTTCAGACAATTATAGACCCTTCTTTTTACAATATATGTGCTCTTGAATTTGAACCTACTACCCTAACTTTTCACTGGCTTTCTTCTCAATAATGCCTCCCTAGAAAGGTCTTCTTGGTTCATTTTGGATAAATTTATCCTCCCTTCTTGATATTCTCTATCACATTATCCTGTTTCATTTTCTTCATAACACGAATCCCTATCCAAAATCACCACATTCATTTAATATGTTTTCTACTTCTCAATCTCCTTCAGACTATGAACTCCTCTGAAACTGGAATAGGGGTTTTGTCTTGTTTACTGTAGTTTTCCTACTGTCTAGAGCTTGAAAATTAAAAGAACTAGTAACTACTTAATGACCAACTCTCTAGACCTCAATTTTCCCATATTGTAAAATGTGATTAAACTACTGTCTACATCGCAGGCTTACTTACTGGGTAGTACAGGAAAATGATTAACACAGTGCACATAGTGTATAGCATAAAGACATTAAATATGGTTAAAAAAAGAAAAGCACTAGTTTGGGCTTAGAAGTTGGAAAGATGAACAGAGAAGTGATAGAATTTTCACAGGAAAGAAAATGAATTCTGAATTGATAAAAATTTTGTAGAAAATACTTCTCAAAATCTAAAAATTGGTAATAAAAATGCATTAAATGTAGTAATATTGCACTCTTTTTTAGCTAAAACAACAAAACTAAAGGAAAAAGCCTGACTTATTTGTGGAAATTTAGATGTTCGCTACTGTTTTTCACTTTCACATCATCTGTATACTTTTGTATTACAGCTTACCAAGATCTCAGTAACACAAGTTCTAGATTCTTAAAACATTAATTCATCTTAAAAAACTTTCTTTAAGCATTATTTCTGCATGCTCATTAATAAAGGATAATTAATGACTCATTAAGGTCACAAAGTAAGTAAAAGTGAATCCAAGCCTCTGCAGGTTTCTGACTCCCAGAGCGTCGTTGCTCCAAGCACGATCAAATATTTATTGAGTGTCCAGTAAGGACTGGGAGTGAAAGAGACATGTCCGAAAGACCTTCAAGACACAGTTCTTATTTTTTTAAAAAATGTTTAAGTTAACAAGAAATTGAATCTTTTTTGTTTCTGCATAGGATAGCTATTTCAATTGCTATATTCATGACAGGCAAACCCCACAAAGCAAACCACAAATGCAAAGGACACCATAAGTAGAATTTCTTAAAATCCTGAGAAAAAAATGACTAGAATTTTAAACTTCTCCTTTTACCATCTGTTACTTTTTCTGATACAGTGAAGGCATAGATGAAAAAAATAATAACACTTCTTGAGAAAGACACAGAACAAAGCTTACAATCTTTAGAAAATCTCTTACACTTTTCTATCACACACATGCACACGTACACACACACACACACAGAGCCTTATTTAAGACTGGAAGTTTGTATCTTCTTTTTTCAAATTAATAAACATTAATATGAAGTTATTTCCCTATGTAGATTTCATAGGCAACACGCTGAAAGTAGTAACTTTTATTTTTAACCTCTCTCTTAGATTATCTCCTAACTAGTCTTCGGGATCAGTTACAGGAAACACTCATTCAGTGCTTAGGTTTAGACTCACAACAGACCCATTAGTTATGTTTATTTCAAAAAAAATAAGGTAAAATGTATTTCAGGGTCATAAATTCACTGTACAAATGTGCTGGACTTTCAGAAGACTTGGAATAATTTACCTCTAGGTCTTAATTAATTTGCTTCCATCTTCTTCTATGTTAGGTTTAAGATATTAATTGTATTTTACTAGTTTAAAGATAGTAACTAGAAAAAGATCATGCACTTAGAAAATAAGAGTAGGGAAAAGACAAGGCAAAGCAGGCAGTCTGGCCAGCCCACAAAGGACATTCGTGACTGACAGACGGGGGTCTCAATACTCTGGTAACTAACAAAAAGAATAGGCTACAGGGTGAGATCAGAGCAGGTGATTCCTAAGATGTGGACAAAGTGGACGAAGTGAGAATACTCAGGAGAGAGGAAACTCTCTTGTTGGTTCTAAGATATAAACAAAACCTTTCCCATGCATCTTTATAAATAACAAATATGAAATATTCAATAGTGTTGATATTTATTACGAGGTTTATGGTTCTCCTTAAAATACCTTTCATTACCCACTACTGATGCTATACCAAGTGTATTTTATTAAATAACTCCACAGCAGTCCAAAGCACAACTTTTTCATAATTTATATAAATTCAAATGCACTCAAGTGTCTATTCAACAACAGAGTCTGAGCACATAAACCAAGTAGGGTGATAGGGTGACCACAGTTAAAACTCAAGCTGCCTGTAGGCTTGCCTGTCTTTCTTCCCCTCTCTCTCTCTCTCTCTCTCTGTGTGTGTGTGTGTGTGTGTGTGTGTGTTAACAATATGAAGGTCTAAGTAATCACGACTACAGCTAGTACTTCCCAAATTTTGATTTAGAAAAACGAAATATTTATAATACGTACTTCAAAGAAAGTTCTGCTAATATTCTGTAGAAAAATAAAAAATCCATAAACCTTGCTTCACCCTGGTGAGGGACAGGACTAATACCTCCAATTATCTCTGCAGGAAGATGCTACCCTTAACTTTTGTAGATGAGGAAGTTACAGCAGAACAAGTAATTTGTTCAGAACTACAAGGTGGTACATTACTCTGTCTCCTAACGCCATGGTTGAAATCATACACAACTCTGCAATTAAGGTTATAACCTTGTATCAAATACTTTTCAGAAGCTACTCTACTAAAGTGCCAAGGGCACAAAAAAGGTAACAGAAGATCCTAAAAAGACAATATGGTCAAATTGCAACTACAAATTCCGGGCTTAAGAGACTTTTGTCCATAGAGTAGACAGGCATTGTATTGTTTTGTTTTTGTTTTGTTTTGTGTTTTATCGGTCTTTTTTGCAGTTTAAATAAGGATTCATTATTATTGTTTCTCAAATTATCCTTTACAAGTTTATGTAAGTAGGAGCATATGAACTACTTTCTGCTCCTAGACAAGCCAACAAAGCCCTCCAGGTGAGGCCAGCCAGAGAAGACACACAGGCAGAGGGTTCTGGGCACACCCCGGTATGTTCTCATGGGAGCACAAGCCTGATGAGGGCTGTCCTGACTAGACCACTATTCATCCTCCCATCCCAAATCCCACCCAGCTGTGCATAGGAATCTGGCAAGAGGTTACATGATGTGCACATGTGGCAAACATCTATTCATGTTTCTGTTTGTAATCTGGAACTCACCATCCATTCTTCTCCTTACTTTCTGAAGACCTTCAGTTTTAAGCATGTATCCCAGAGTTATACTGTGGTTGGTCTAACTCAATTCTGACGGTCATACTCCTCACCTAAGTGAACACAAGTTTTACAATCCTAAAGGAGACCTGAGGAAAGGTTTGCTGGAGGAGGCCCTCTAGAATCAACTCATAACAGGGAATAAAAGAGAAAAAAGCCCTTTTTCTCCCAGTGGATACTGACACGGTTTTCACTTCTGTGTGAGCCTGTAGACAGTACACATGTGAGTGCCTACGTGTATATGTTTAGGTATGGGTGACAGACAAAGATGCACACAGAGAAGAGAGAAAAAAAGGCCTTATTAGGAAACAAGGTGCATGTCAAGAGACAAAAAATGACTTTGAAAAAAGGTCAAAGCAAGGCAGTAAATCGCTAGGACAGGAAACCTCCACCCCACCATGGCGGAGGCTCCCTATGACAATGTTGTTATCCCTCTTCAATGCTTCCTAGAGTGAGAGAGCAAATGCAATCTCACTCTGTGCAGCTTTTAGTACACTATGAAGATCATTTCAAAATTGATAACCACCATTTGAGGATGACAGTGAAACACTGGTTCAAAAATAGCAAGTCATACAGAGAAAGGACCAGCCTGAATAAATTTGGTATCTGTTTGCATCTACTGAATGTGGCTGTATGCAAATCTGCATTATAATGATCTTATGAAAATTCATTTTCCTTACATAAATATACTGCTAAAAAGCTATGGCATTATATCCAGATCCAACCTTCAGACTCTAGGCACATATTGCTAAATGTCAAACGTATTCATATTCATTTACATTTGAGAGCTGCTTTGAGTAGAAAATTATAAATCATCCATTCAAAAGTAAAAGTAAAATGGATACATAGCATTATTTAGCACTGTAGATGAACTTTATTTATTTTACAGCTAAGTAGTAAAGTGAATAAGCATTTTAAACACAAGCTCTGGGTGAAAACGTCTAACCAAACTGCAAAACCTACAAATTCCTCCAAATATGTGAACTTTTTTCATAGTCTCAGTTACTGTTCCACCTTAATTGCCAGTCTTACTATCAAAGAACAACATCTATTTCATGAGTATCTTCTTTGTTAAAGCATACACTGCAATTCTCAGTTTTTCTTGAAATAGTTTGTTAATTATTCTGTATTCAAATGCCTTGTACACAGAAGAGCAGTTGGTTAAATTGTTGAATAACTCTCGGTAGCTTTGTTTAGTTTATTTTAACGGTTCAATTACCTACAAGCAGCCAAAGCTGTGTAAATATCTGTTATTTCCGCTCATCTGACGCTCCTTCCCTAGTTCTTCCACCATCACTAACTTCTTAATGTTAGAATATGCCAAGCCAGAAGCGATGATCTTCTCTCTTTTCCTTTAATGATCTTACCTAATCTCCTGGATTTAAACGCATTCCATTTCCAACAACTTCTAAATATACATCACCAGCTGGGACCCTCCCTTAGCCTATGGATTTTTATGTTTAATTCCTTATTTAACACCTCCACGTGGAATTTCATAGAAACATCATTTTTATATGGCCAAATCTTATTTCCTTGTGTCCCCCATTAAACATGTCCTTGCCAAAGTCTTCCCCATCCCAACTAATTTCAACTGCTGCTTTCCAGTTACTCAGCCCCCAAGCCCTCACTCACTTCACCCTCTCAAAATCCACAGCCCATCAAACAGCAGTCTTTCCTATGGAATATTAATATACTCAGAATGTGAGCACTTTCACCCTGGTCCAAGCAATCATGCCTCAACAGGACTGCAAGAGGTATTCTGCAGCTCTGGTTCCCTCCCAGACCATGCATCACACAGACACCTTCTTGTGTTTGTCACTCCTAGCACAGTCACCCTTTTATAACTTACGACTGATTCTGTTTCTGTTATTCCTCTGTTTACTATTCTCTTCCTGTTTTACTAAGACCAAAACCATTCAAGACTCTAAATGATCTAAACCTTGGCTACTTATCTGACTTTATTTCCCACAATCCTCTGCACTCACTCCAAGCCAGCAGCAGTGGTCTCCTTCCTTTTCCTGGAATGTGCAGCATTCCTCACTTGGCCTAACAGGCTTTTCTGGGGGGGGGGGGGGGGGGTCATATTACCTAACCATCACCTCTTTGGCAAGACTCTCTTCCACCCCTAATTGTAAATTACACCATTCTCTAACACTCCCTCTCCTCCATACTCATCACCCTATGAAAGCACACTATTTATTTTCATTATTTATTCCAAACCACTGAAATTTAAGCCTCATGTGGCCCTCCTGTCTAGACTGCTGTTTTCCCAGTGCATGGAGTAGCAAATCTTGGCAGTCCCTCAGTGAAATCTACTCAGTGATTTTTGTTGACTATCTCAAATATCATCTTCTCAAGACATGAAGTTGTACGTCTCTGAATTTCTTCTTTTATTCTATATTTCAGAGAGGCAGTAGGTGCTTACTTCACAACTGGCTATGTCAAAATCACCAGCATTTCCCCTCATTGTGTAGGTGACATGGAATTTACATTCCACCTATCATCCTCTCACAGGAACTGCACTCTGCATCTCCACTCCCACCCCTTACATGCAGCGCTCACTGCTCATACTGTGTAAAAGACAACGTCCCACGTTCCTCACCAAACATGTCAGTCTCCTACCCGTTTGCCTACGGCCTTATTTATGTATCTTCATATCCCATGTTCTGCACTCCATGCACAGATCTGATGTACTCAATTGTGCATGACTTCTGAGCTTCTAATATTTTTAGTAACATCTATTCTACCTAAAATATTCTCTCATCTTCAATGAACAATTCCTTAAATTATTAGTTGTTTTAAATACCCATCACAAATAATTTCCCCATAGAGTCATTAAAATAACAGAAGCTAACAACTACTGAGTCTCTACTGTAATCCAATGTATCTGCATTGTAATTTAATCCTTAAACAAAAAAACGTACTGAGAATTTACACGAACATTATGCATAATAAAAAGAAGCTAAGAGAAGCTAAAAAACCTGTCCTGTGTCACAGAGTTAATAAATAGATGAGCTAAGATTTGGTTACACGTTGGTCTAATTTGAAAGCTTAAATAATAAAAATCTAAATAAACAGCTAAACTCATCTCCAAATGACATTCTGATGTTTTCAGTGAATTTGGGTCATCTTGAAACCACTCATTCGATTGCTCTGAGTTAAGAACCACAACCACAAAATAAGCAGGAATCACTATATACAACTATCTAGGCAATGATATATCAAAAATCTTACTATCAAATATTTTCATTTGTAGAGAAATACATAACTTTTGTGGCTATATTTGAGTGATGAGTAAAATTAACCATAATGTCATTGGTACTTATTTATAGAACAGACACAGTTACAAGGCTATAAAGACCAGAAATTTGCATTTGTGTGCCACAAGACCCACATCTAAGTCACTTACTATACTCAACAGGACCTCTGGAATGTTTTACCACTGGTTTCTTCCTATCCAGTAATTACAACCCTCCTAACCTTGGTCCTTGGGAGGGCTGCATTTCCCTGACCTTTCATTATGAGTTGCTTCACTGGCTTAGCTCACAACATCCCACCCAAAGGTGAGTCTGATGGAGCCCCGGAAGGGAGCTCCACAGGTCTCCACAGAGGTGGCCCTGGGATTGTTTCCAAAGTGGCCCTGTCTAAGTTACCATGGTAAAAAACCAGACAGATTGCTATATTCAGTTCCCTGCCAGGGTCGCCATGGCGACTGCAAAGGACTGCTCCTTAGAAGGACCCCACAAGGGCGGGTTTCCATGGTGACCCTATCCTGCAAATTTCAAAGCAACTTTCCCTCCATTGTTCTGTGGCCAATTGTGATAGGTTCATTGTCAGAACAACTCTAGAAGGTTTCTCTCCAAGACATTGTCAGCACACATAGCGATTTGAATATGACAAGACTTGTAAACAAAATTAACTACTTAAAAACGTATTCAGTAACATTCACAAATCATTACATCCATCTTTACACATTTTCCGATTGTTCTATTTTGATGGGTAACAAAACTAAGCACAATGAATCTGTTAAGTGTGTCTGATTCAAATCTCAGTTAATTAGAAAGTATCTTATAAGATATGAACTGTGATAAAAAATACAATGTTTAAACTTTTAAAAATGTAGTACAGTTTAAGACACAGTACCATTAATCCCCTCAAAAAACTCCCCTTCACTCCGGACCACTCTTGCCAGAGGTGTGCTGCCATGGCTGCCTCAATATCCTGAATCAATCCAAAATATTTATCTTTCATTTGCTCTGGAGAAGAGCCAGGAGTCATTCTGTGCCAGATCTAGTAAATAAATTGGATGAGGCCACACCATATTGCTTACACATTTTATCCTGTCTTTCCATTAAAAGGCATGTGGCAGTGGCATTCACTGAATACATATTTTTAATGATACTCATAAAGACATGTGCTAGAGAATGTATAACAACATGGGATATATGTGTTTGAATTGAGAGTGTAGTAATATTATAAGAGGAATTTTTAATTTATACATTCACCATATATTTTGATGACCCCTGTATAATGCAGACAATTAAAATTTCAAATTTCTCTAATTTTACAACGTAGAAGCCATGAGGTATAGACCGGATATGACACAAACATAAGTAAAGTCATACACATAGAGAGAGTGATCATTAGAGTGTAATAAGGTATCACAGAAACGCCTGTAGAGGATCAAAAACATAAGCCAAATTAAAAGTACACACACACACACACACACACACACACACACACACACACACGCTGAATTATGAAAACCTAGCTATATCTGAACCTACACCATTTGTCTATGCCTTGGTAACTGGAACAAGCACAACTAATTTTCCTTTCATTCTAAAATTTGAAGAGGCTTTTTTCAAAAGATGCTTTTAAAAAAGTCATGCTATTATTCTGCTGAAACTTTAAAATACCATGTTTCTGTAGCATTTAATCAAAAGCAAAATAGTACCTAGCCAGTAATTTTAACATTTTAAAAAATTATCTAACAAATTGAAAACAAACTGCAAAGCTTAAAAGGTCCGTTTCAAGTGTCTGTAATATGACCACTCTGTTTTGATGCTTATAATTAATTCTGGTGAACACCATATATACATATGTAAGTTTTATCTCAGATGTCAAAGTCTTAATCTTGGGTTCCCTCTTTTGCCCTTATCTTGAGCTAAAAATAAATCTCAAACACTAGTTTCTCCAATTCTGCATCTTCCGTTACTCCGATGAATTCCTTTCTCCTATGCTTGTCCACGGCAGCCCACTATTCCCTACTTCCCTTCCACTCAGGAAAATAGAACTTCAGGTTGGAAAATATATATAATGAAGAAATATAGGTATAATCAGAGTTCTTGCTTCAAGACTTCAATGTGCTTCATGAACCAGAGTTGTCACTGCAATTCTCTTTCTGTCACTAATTATTCATTGAATGACCACCAAGAGCCAGGCAATGTTTAAGGCAGTAGGAGCACTTCAGTCGATAAATCAACAATTCTTTCATTATGCTGTTTTGATTATTAAGGAAAGACAGAAACATAAAATCAATTAAGAAATTATATATTATGTGATGAAATCATTAAAGCTAAGAAGAAAAATCAAATGAGGAGTGACAAAAATCTCAACCAGATGGGAGTAGAGTATGCTACAACTGGAGTGGAAATCTTCAAGGACTCTGCTGGTCGTGAGACACACACTTACTCAATACTGAACTCAATGTTCATCCAAATCCTTAAAAGCGAGTTAAGAAAGCATCCAGCACAGAGTTCTCAATCAAAATTAAGTTAACTTTTCACACTTGCATTCTTGCTATATTTAAAGCAGCAGGGTCTGAGATAGGCAAGGGATATCACCCATCACCTCCAGTGAACAACGGAAACTTGGCCAAATGACCCCACTTTCCAAGACTCTTCGTCAATTTTAAAATGAAAATAATAATTCCATTCTGTTAGCATTATTCTGAATATTTGCAAGCCTGGTAAGATATAAATAGTAAAATGTAGTGAAAAAAATATGTCTGGAATTGGCATCAGAATATTCTAGTCAAAAAAGGAGGAAGATGGGGGGAGTAGATGGAAAACTTGGGCAAAATATCGAGAATAAAGTCCTATGACAGCTCCACAAGAGAATTCTCATCATTAGATCCCATTTAATGCTTGAAAATTTCCTTACTAAAAAATTTTGAGGGGGCTGGAGTAATGGCTCAGTGGTTAAAACACTTGTCTAGCAAGCACTAAGTCAAGCACTAAGTGACTGACAGATTTCCCAGCACCACATAAACTGGGGGTGGTGGCCATGCCTGTAATACCAGCGCTCTGGAGGCTGAGACAGAGGACTGCTGTGAGTCCAAGGCCAGCCTGTGCTCCACTGTGAGTTCAGGATCAGTATGGGTTACAGAGCAAGACCCTGTTTCAAAAACAAACAGACAAACAACAACAACAAAGAGAATTTTAAGGAAACAGAAGAGCTTGAAAACAAAAACACATCCTTTATAAAGATTTCTACAATAAGAAAAAAGAGCATATAGAGAACATATTATTTTGTATAACTAACTTATAAACCTAGCAAAATGAATTTCTGTTCTAACTTGGAACAATGCTGGGTACTTCTCACGTATTCTTCTAACACATTATGCCTTTTTAAATATTAACACCAGACTTTTCTTACAGTATATATTGGTATCAGTTAGAATGGGAGAAAACCATCACTGTAAAGCTTTCAGACTCATATGGTACTTTCTTATAGCCAATTTTTGGAAAAAATACTAGTACAATATGTTTAATGCTTAGAAACAATCACATAATGGACACAATGCTGCTAATGAAAACTTTATACAATGTCTTCGAAATGATTGTATCTAGAAACTTAAAAACCTACCATATCTGTATCCGCCTTTTTATGGGTCAAGGCTTCGAGTTTGGAATCCAGTTCTGCCTGTATTTGGTCTCTTCTTTTCATAACACCCTTTACATTAAAACAAGTGTAAAACAAATTGGATTTAGTTCTATTAATCTTTCCTGTAACATAAACATACTTTTCAAAATATAAACGGTCATCAGAGATATATTCCCTATACTATAAATCCTTTGAAGATATTAGACACTTAAAAAGTTTTCTTTTAAAAATCTTTAGAAATCTCAACTGTAAGTAAGATCTTAAGAGAATTTTTTTAAACAAATTTTTAGTTTTCTCAAAGCATATTTCCCCAGGTTAAGATTACATGCTTGTTCAATATTTGGTAAAACACTCTTCAGGTAGAATAAGACAATCACATAAGCGAGACACACACTGGGAACACACGGAAGGGCACCTTCCTGGTGCAGCCAGGTGTTGCCAGGGCCACTTCCATAGAAACATCCAGTCCACACACACTCTCTTATCTGACCCCAAAGAGACAGTTAAATCAAAACAGGCAATTAGATGAGGAGTCAGATAATGAAAGTGTGCATTCACATTAAGAATTTTTTTTAACTCAGAACATAAATATTCATCAATCAACCATGCTTTTGATGAGAAATCATGGCCTCTTCTTTGATAGTTTCATCTTGTTTTCTTGAATAGCCATAATTTCAATATTTTTAAACTTAAAATACCCTTTGAAGTGATATGAATGCAGGATCCATTTGTATTTTTAATACTCTTTTTCCCAATCTTTTATCTTTCCCTTGGTGGCTTACATTTTTTACAAGACAGCCCGCCTAGACTTCGTAGACATAAGGTCTTTGTATTTCTAGTCATCTTTTACTTGTTTTCACAATATTACTTTAATAATAAAATTATAATAACAAATGGGATACATAGTTTAAGAAAATAATAAAATGAACTCTGATTAAGCAAACAAATCAATGAGCAAAAACAAATTAAGAGATAAAAAGAAAGACCTTAAGAGGTTCCAACCTTCTGAGTGTTTCACAAATCTAAAAACAGATCAGTTACACAGATGCCAAATAAAATGGCTTTACAGTGTCTGAATGAGATACGAGCAGCATTAAGACAAAAATGTGTCCAGAGAACTGCCAATCTACTTTTGCACCTGAGAGAATTACTCTTAGAACATCAAAGAGATTAATATTTTGCCTAGTTTTAAAAAATCAGTAGAAAATTCAACTAGTTATCATAAATTACTTTATATTTGGCATATGTCATTAATGTCAAGATACATTCTCTAATTCAAATGATTCATACTGTAATTTAATCCCACCTATTTAAAGTCTGTTTTTATAAAATACTAGGTTTCCTATGCATATATACACTGTAAGTGAGAGGATCCTTCAAAAGGGAACTAGGAAGAATCATACAAATTTAATCATTTCTATCAAAGAATTATTATACATAATTTAAGTCATACTGAAAAAAATTCAATATAAAGCAAAAAAGAAATGCAATAGGAATACTACTGGTTATACCACAGAAGTCTACAAAATAATTCACTCACTTGAAGGCCCATACAACTGCTCTTTCTAGTGGATATTATAATTTTTCTACACCTTTCACAACACAACATTCTACTTGCATAATTTTTATCTTGACAAAGAGTGGGAAAAAGCACTATCTACTTAAGGGAAAAGAATATACAAATTAGATCTCTCCAAAGAACCTCAAAAGGAGGCTCCAATAATGACATAAACTCAGGAAATGGGGCCAAGGAGATTGTGTGAGACAGGGAGATGCCTCAGCCAGGAAACACAGGAGGCCCTGGAAAGCAACCAAGGAAAATGTGTTTATAGGGGAACCTCAGGAAAGTCAGGAAAGAGCAAAAGCCTGAGACGTCCACACAATGTTTAATGATGCTCTCAAAAGAAGTCCCAGCACGATCAACAGAAGAGAGGCAGATGTTACACAGAAAAACTAACACTTTTCTTACCATGACAGAGACAATGCTAAAAAACATCTCTGATATTCAAGGGCATATAACATCAAAAAACAGACAAGGCTCCAGTTATAAACTTCAGAAGGGGCTCAATGGGAATGAAAGTTGACTACTCTCTGAATGTCATCTTAAAACACCAGAGACCAGAGAGTGAAGGTTGTGCAAATCATTGTGGGCATAGGACAATAGCAGACAAAAACTTGAAAGTTTTGCAGATAGCATGGCTACATCTCAAATATCTAGAAATCTTTAACTTGAACTGAGAATATAAAATGTCAAACTCTGATAGAACAGAAATAAAAGCCTTTTCAAATAGTAAAAGAAAAACATTTTAATGTGAAGGATTTCTGTTCAGAAGCAACCAGAAGGCAAAATAAACATTAAGATCCTACTCAAATACTTTCTTCATAATGGTAATAGACTGCTCTTATGAATAGGCCCCGAAGAAAAAAAGAAACTCTTAAAAAAAAAAAAACTCTAAAAAATTCTGAAAATAAAGTTTTTAAAAGGCTGGAAAAACTAGTCATATTTTCTAAGTAAATCTTGATTGAGGATACTTCAAGATAATGCTAAACTCGATGTGTTCTTCATTTCTCACACACACACACACACACACACACACAGAGAGAGAGAGAGAGAGAGAGAGAGAAAACACATATTTATTAAGCACCTATGTGTAAAGACATCCTGCTAAGACAAAAAAAACCAGCAAAAAATATCAAAAACTCAAAATTGCCTTTCTAGAGCTTAGAATCAGGTAAGGGACTATAGTAAAAATTATAATTAGGTGTCCTTACCATTAACATTTCACTATAAAGCACGTACTCATGTACAACAGGAAGCAAGGCTTCTGAGAGTGCAGACATCTGCTTTTCTGTGGCCTTACAGCACCTGTCAATGCAGCTGGCAATGCCTTTCAGAGTATCAGCCAGGTCTTCTTCTGATGCAGACCACAGGACATGAAGTGGGCCATATTCTTTCATTTCATCAAAATACTCTAAAACAGAAACGAATGACAATGAGTCCATCAATTTAAATTTTCAAAATCCTTCTGTCTTAGATACTATCAAAAGACTTTCTCTCATTATGCCTATGACCTCACACACAAACATAAGCAAACAGATTATATTCTTCATTAAGGAGACTTCTAATCCCAGCATGCCCAAGTTAGTCTTTGAATGATTCCTACCCAAGTGTAATCAATAATAGTACCCTTTTCATGGTCCAAAGTGTTTTGTCTTGGAAAACAAATTATATGATCATCATATCTATTATGAACTTCCACCTATTCCCCAATGATATATCTGTGTGTCACAGGCAACAAGTCATAAACAAAACTTGTCTTCTCTCATGTCTTTTCTCCTGATGATATACCCTACCTATTGGTAATTATTATCCAGAGGCTTAAGAAGGGGTAAAGAAAAGAAAAAAATATGAGAATCACCCTAGATTCACATCACTTACAGAGCCAGTTAATCACTGCTTCTAGTATTTCTAGTTTAAAAACTACCCACCACCTAAATTAAACTTGCTAAAACTTCAAAAGTTTACGTGATCATGCAAACTAAAAATTCTAATTTAAAAACTCTAGTAATATCAGTGATCACCTAATGAATGTGTAAGACAAGGCTTACTGACTTCCACAGTTTTTCTTAACTGTATTCTCCTGTGCCTAGACCTATCGTTTTTCTTAAATACTGACTAATATTTCCAAAAAAATCAATTTTTTCATGTTTCTTTTCTCAATTTGTGTACAGGTCAAGGTGTTTCATTAAATGAGTAAATATTTCAATACACAGACTTTCTCTAAAATTCCATAGCACTGAAATCACCGAAATCACATCTATATGCAAATATTTAACAGGCTGCCACGTTTGCTTGCCAATGCACCCATTTCTCCCTAGACTGTGACTAAAGCACAGATACCATCTGAATCCTTCCCTTGATCTCTAGCACAGGGATCCAACATGGCCCGTGGTCAACATAATTTTGCTGAAGAAATTAGGAAGCTCAAAATAAAATGAAGCCAAAAGAAAACAAAATAAAATTTGAAAATCAAAGTAGAAAACAATAGTTATGATCAACAAATTTGTCTTGATATGCATGTGAATGACTCACCCTGTTTAGAATAGATATCCCAACACTATAGAAGGAAACATTTCATTAGTTTAAATGAAAGCTGGGCAAGTAACTTTACATTCTTAAGTTTGGTTCAATGGCCTTCACTCCTTGAAAATCTTAGCTCAAATGTATAAAAATCTAGTTTCTGAATATTTCACAAACACTAGAGTCTACCAAAGATTTAGAACTAGTCCTTTGCACTAGCAAATGTAAAGCATACTGATATCCCATAAAGCTCTTAAGTCTCAACAGTTTCCATAGCTCCTTGGAAAGTCTGTCTATCTCACCTAACGAGGGGTCATGGCTCAGATCTAGAGTGTCTCACAAAAGCTTCATGAATATTTGGAAGGTGACTCAATCATTAATATTAATTGTGTAAGTATTTTAACCCACAGATTTCCTATGAGAAGGAGAGGTTGGAAGGGGCGGATCCCTGAGGAATGACCTGGAAGGGGACATCTCCCTTGTTGGTTCCACCTTCTTCCTCTCTCATTTCATGGTCACCTGGAATGAACAGCTAGGCCCTCTGCCAGGCCCTTCCACCATGGCCAGCCTTCCATGAATGAAAAAAGACCTTCTGAAACTGTGAGTTAACATAAACCCTTCCTCCCTTAAGTTGTATGTGTCGGTCAGGTACTGTGTCCCAGAAACAGGCAAGTAACTAAGCCCCCGGCATCCAGAATCTGCTCAACCAAACTGGAACCACAGTAAAAAGTTAAAAGAACTATTTCATCTAGGCTGGAGGAATGGCATAGCAGTGAACATGCTTGCTTAGCAAGGGCAAGGCCCTGAGTTCAATTCTCCAGCACCACATAAGTTGGGCATGCTTGTACAAACTTGTAATCCCAGCAGTCGGGAGGCTGAGGCAGCAGGACTGCCAAGAGTCCAAGCCTACCCTAGGCTACACAGTGAGTTCAGGACCAGCCTGGACTACAAGGCAAGACTCTGCCTCAAAAAATACTGCCAATAATTATTTCATCTACTTTAATAAACAATCAGTTCTAGAGAATGCAAGTTTTTTTGCCCCTATTCCAAATCTAATGTTCATTCATTTATTTTTTCAACCCCTGAAAAAATTTTAACTGAACACCCTTTTTATGTTAGGTGTTAGCTAGATAGCTACATGCTAGAAATAAAATACAGATTTTAACTGATTAAACTACTGAATCTCATAATTTCATGATGGACACATTTAACAAATGAGGCACTGGCATAGAAATTTTTATGTGTGGACTTTGTTTTCATTTCTTTTTCTTTTTCTTTTTCTTTTTTCTTTTTTGAGACAGAGTCTTGCTCTGTAGCCCAGGCTGGTCCGGAACTCACTACGGAGCCTAGGCTGGCCTTGGACTCGTGGCAGTCCTCCTGCCTCAGCCTCCTGAGTGCTGGGATTACAGGCGTGTGCCACCATGCCCAGCTTATTTGGTGCTGGGGAATTGAACTCGGGTACTTAACACTTGACACAGCACTTGCAAGGCAAGTACTTTAACCGCTGAGCCATTCCTCCAGCCTGTTTTCATTTCTAATACCAACTTCTTTTAGGAAATAAACTCGTTAACTTAGCCATCTAATTTAATGTAGAAAAAGTCAATTAAAAATGGAAAAAAGTCATCACGCATTTAGAAAAGAATTAGCAAGGAACAAAGTCTACCTTAGACATTTTTTAAAGCAAAAAATAGAAAAAGAAATAGCAATAGGATGTACAAAAATCACACCTGTTTCCCAATTTATAAATCTTTCTGCCCTACCTGGCCATGCCTGCTACAAAGTACCAAGTAGCCTAGCACCACCAAAAATATTACTATAAGGTGCAGAAAACCTATTTCCTGCAACACCATTTATTTGATTTAGGTATGGTTGAATATTTGATACTGATTCCATATAACCACATCCAAAACCGTATGTGTAAGATGTGCATGACTATAACCTAAAGAGGGGGGGCTGGAACAGCACATGGTTTATAAAGCAAAGGGAGATTGGCTATGACTAACTTAAAAACTTTTAGGAGTTGAAAATTTTCAGTACATGTTTGAGCATAAACTGTGCTTTGAAGATGAAACTGCAACACATGTGCCATATTACATTAGCAAATATAAAGACCCCCCAAAATGCAGTAACCAAGTTTGAAACCACACTTCAGTGATTAAACCTACCCCTTTCTTCCTTGTAAATTCTCTGAGATATTTTATCTATTAAATTAATTTTCTGGCTAAATACTTCAATAAAGTTATTCATTTCCATGAACTCTTCTGGGCGGTTTTTAACTCCTCTAAAAGAAGACGCAACAGCTCTGACTGTTTGCCCCATTCTGCTCAGCAATCCTGGACCATGCTTCTTATGAGAAGACAGCTCCTAGAAACAAAAAAAAAGAGAGAGAGAGAGAGAAATATTTGTGGTGAAGCAAGTAATAACATTCCCAGGCTCAGTAAAAAAGAAAATCTAATTAGAGAAATAAGATAAAGATCATAAAACTTTTTCATATACATCTTTTTTTCCAATGTTGGTCTGAAACAGATGAATTTCATTATGGTACAGTTTCTCTCCTAAGTCAGGGACCTCTGAATAATATTCCTCTTCAAAGTACTTAAACAAATCAAGTGTGTAGTCTTTCCTCTGAGCACTAATTCTTTAAAAGAAAACAATGTACAGAGAGAACAGTGCTCAAGGAGGTACTAGAGAACAGAATGATATGTCATCTCTCTTTCATGATAGGAATTTAACAGAAAAAATAATTGAGTGAAGATTTCTCTGGACTTACATTACTCCCTGGAAAGGAAAGGCAGGCGGGGGGGTGAAGAATGGCTCATTCATTTTTTTAACAATGGCAAACATTTAATGAAAACTCAGAATGTTCTAGGCACTGTTTATGTCTCTCGATACATAATCCACAATACACTTATGAGGCAGGGTCTCCTATTATCCTCATTTCACAGAAAATATAGGCACATCAAGGTTAAATAGCTTGCTGAAGATCGAAGAGCAATGAAGTGGTAGAGCGAGGAGTGGAGTCCCAGCCATCTGATGGAAGAGGACTCACTGGCGAGCATAAACGTGTGGTGCCTCCTTAACTTCCCTGGGAGAGCTGGTAGTGTAGATACTGCCTGGCCCTATCTCCTCAACTGGAAGCAGGTAAACTGTGACACCACCTCTGCTGATTGACTGCTGAGGAAGATTTTACTAAGGCAGAGACAGACATGCAAGATAGAAGAAATGCTTTGCTATGCACCACATACAACAGTGTGAGAAGAACAACAAGATCTCAGGGGCTCTTTTAATAGTTGTAGCACCTACTGAAACACAGGTTTGGGAGCAAATAAAAGCCAGAGAATAATACACAATAAATAAATCTGTAAATGATAATACTGACTGCCTAATTCACATATAAAAATCATGTATGATTTACCCAAATATTGACTACATTTGAATAATATACTCATTTTCATTCTCATAGAAAACTGTATGTATCCTGTTTGTTTCCAAGTCAGTAGGATTTTGTGCACAAATAACACCACCATGGATGGGACAGCAACATGGTATCAGTCAGCACAAATCACAACTGGCAAGCCTATCAGTGAGAATTTTGACTACAGAGAATTTTTCTAACAGCTTCTGAGGCTCTGGAGTTACCTCACAAATTTATTTTACAGAAGACACAAAGAGTATGCAAAACACAGTAGGAACCACTTTTTGCTTTTTACCACTTTGGCCACAGTAGAGAGATGTAAAAACTACCACTGGTCTGTAACTGTTTAGTACTGACCTATGGCTCATCTGTTATCTTTTGTGCTGAGCTACAGCTTCATAGAAGAAAATAAATAAGAAATAAAATGTCCAAGGTTCTGCTAAAAGTAATGGGAATGTTTTTCTCTCTCCATTCATCCAATGCCGATTTTTATTCCCACTTAAATTCCTCATCCATTATTACTCAAAATAGTGTCAATAAAATAGTTTATACATGTTCAATATTGCCTATACATGCAATGAGCACTCTAACATCTAGGATCAAAATCATCAACCAAGAAAACCACGAGCAGTTGCTTGTGGCCAAGAGACATGATCTCTGGCATGTGCTTTGTAGATATGACATAAGGTTAACCCTGAATGAAATCTCTCCGGTGGTTTTTCAAGAACTCCATTTCCATTCAAGGTCACCACTAACTGATTTGTTAAGGTACACAAAATCAAGCATACAATCTGCTACATATATAAACACTCAAGGATTAGGTGAGCATGAACAAAAATTATTTACCCAAGCTTGCGCAGTAAGAAAAACCTTGAAGTCTTCATTAAATGTTAAAGTTGGATGATCAGCAATTCTATTTAAAAATTTATGTAATGCTTTCCTTCGGGTCTCAATGAAGTCATCATTAAAGCGTTCCACCATTCCTTTTACTATGAACTTTTCTGGCAAGGGCTGTGACCGAAATAAAGCAAAACCAAAGAAAACAGAAATGCTCTCTGAGCATTAGGCAGAATGAGTTCACAAGGAATTCTATGCTTTTCCTTTTCGCAAGACGAGATGAGTGTTTGATTTTTTTAAAATAGAAATCAATTAATTTACAATACTGGAATAAAAAAATAACATCAGAACAGATCATTCTAGTTTTATAAAAAGAAACTTATCCTTAAATTGAAAAGTTGGGAAATAAATATTTCTAAGATAAACGGGTTTCACTGCATTTAAAGGTTTAAGTATTGCAACAAAAAACTTACAAGAAAAAAGCAGTAGCTATCAAATGGAAAAAAAATACTTGCAAACATACTGGAATAATGAGAGTGGGATGGGCTTCTTCAAGTTTTCCCTTCAACCAAAGAAAATCTTGATATCGTCTTCTAACTTCAAATTCACTGGAGTCAAATTCCCCACGAGATGTCTGGAAAGCAGGAGGAAAGTAACAGCACATGAAATATAAGACAGAAGACATTTGCCTCGTGTTATTTTAGACATTCTGAAATAAATGGGTCTCTAAGAAAAATTAACAAATCCTAATTATTCAGTGTTTGTCAGCCTGTGTTTTTTTAGTCATCTATTCATGGAGCAGATGAAATAAAGCAAACTTTCCGGTATTTCCAGAAAGCAAGCAAACATTATGCTTAAATTTAAAGTCCAAACTGAAAAATCTGTCTTACAACAACCATCTGCCTTCTACAAGATTTTAACTACTACTCTCTTTGGCATGATTTTCTCACTTAAGTAGAAAGTGTGTTCTGAATTTAGGTTTTAAATATATTTCATTTCACAAGATGATTAGAATTCAGAATTTGAGGAAAGTCCTATTTTTACAAATTGGAATGTAACCTGAATGTAACTGAGAAAAACGTTTTCTTGGAATTAGCTCAAATCAATTGCTTTGCTAAAACTTGGTTTTAGTTTATAAAAATTCTAACATTTTACCGAGTTATTTTATCACTTCAAAAATGTAATTAATGAATATCTGATGCAAAAAGAGTATCTTTCTGTCACATCTCAAAGAGTTTCAGATCATGTGCCTAAACTTTTGAAAATTAAGTGAATACATTAAAATGTCTGTTCTTAGTTAACCCAAAGTCTACACATCACATATGACAAAAAGAACAGGAGTAGAGTGTCAACCTCACATATACTGCCTGAGTCCCAGGCCAAACCCAAATATATGGTTTCTCTATTGCATAGTGACCTCTAATAAGAACACAGTCACTCATACCAACACCTTATTTAAATTTTTACATATTCAAAGTTACAAGCCATAATATTTAGATTCAGACTTTTCTGGAGGGGCAAAGTCAAAACAGCAAACTGCAAATATATCACATTGCTATCCAAAATGGATCATCCATAGATGAACCAACTGTAATATTAATCAGGTTGTATCAGAAAATGCAATATTCACTGTCATGAAATAGTTTGTGAAAGCTATGTTTTCCAAAGCTTATTTTTAAGTGAATATGGAGAATATCTTACATTTTACAATAAAACAGTCCCTTTATAGTGTAAAAAAGAGAAGTCTAAGAAACTGAACTCTCATGAGCTACTGCACAATCCTGTATCTTACACAAAGGTGTAAGACAGAAAAATGGTAAAAATAGAAAACTGAATCCAGCCGACACACAGTTTAACAACATATACATACTAGCTGGTATGTGGGTGTATGTATGCAAATATACACATGAATGTATACATACATACATAAAACATGGCTGGGAGTCACTCATTAAGAAATACTTACTGAGCACCTCTTGGTGCCAGGCACATATGTACAGGTTCACTACCGATTTCCAAGAAAATAAGTTGGCATAACTCACAACAAATGCACTAAAAAAATGGGCAATTAAAAGAAGATTGAGCTGTATATGTCTTCAAGAATTTCCAACTCTTCAGTAAACATAGAACCATCTGGTATAAATTTCAGCTAGAAGATACAAAATCAAATCAAATTATTGGTTGATTCTGTTCTCACCACTTGGTTATTGACTTGAAAGAACTCTCTAAAATACTGCAGTTACAGAAGAGGAAGACAGAGGAAAAGTGCAAGTATTAGGAACAATATGCTGTGTCTTCCCACTGTAAGACATTACTTCTAAGGAGGCTATAACAAAGAAAAAAAGGCTCCAGTGTGTAACAAATTGCATTTAGATCAAACTAATTTCAATATACTGGAGATCAGAATCATTATCCAATCTGAAGAAACAACTAAAGTAGCCAAATTTGATCATTAAAAAATAGACCAGTGGGCATGGCAGTGTATACTGGTAATCTCAGCACTTTAAGAGGCGGAGGCAGGAGAATTTCAAGTTCAAGCCCAGCCTGGGCAATTTAGTGACTTAGCAAGATGGTGTCTCAAAAAAAAAATAATAAGGCTAAGAATTTAGTTCAGTGAGAATTCCTTGGGTTCAATCCTCTGTATCACACACACACACACACACACACACACGCACACACACACACACACGCACACACGCACACACACACACGCACACACACGCACATGCGCACACACAAATATATATTATATACACACACACACATACATACACACACACACACATGCATATACATATTAAGAGTAAAAAGCTTCCAGACCATAAGAATACCTAGGTTTGATTATGGTCTCCAATGTTAAGAACATGTGTGCTATAGAGTTCATTTGGAGCAGAAATTACCTTACTAGCCTAGAATATAGTTTTTTAGGAGAGTATGGAAATTAATTCTTCATGTATTACTATAAAATCTCAAGCACTTAAAGTTTGGTACCAATAAACTCATATGACTGTATATCAAAATGCATATATTCAACAAACAGAAGAAAAATTATTCTAAACTCTGTCAATATTGAAGAAACTGTTTTTGAGAGCAAATGAACCCTAATAGTCAATTCAACCCATCAGAAACATGACGGAACCTCTATGTGCACACTGCTGGGCATGAATAGGCTTGTCTTCATGATGAAGACATGGGAGGCAAGTCCACTATTAAGCCTCTCAGTTCTAACTTCTATAGGAGCTAAGAGAAAGCAAACTACAGGTCTCCAAAAGAGAATATACTTCTTTAGAGCAGCTGCCTTAGAGATCTAACATGGAGAAGAATGTGTAATTTTCTCTAAGGCAAACAGATGCCATGAATATGTGTGTGTTGGCATTCACCATTATTTACAGTCACATCATTCCGACACACTCCTATGCAGGAGACTACCAATATGTGTGTGTCCACTTATTTAATCTTTAAACACTATTAATATAAAAATTCATAAGCTAAAAAATTTTCAGGAGGGTATCATAGAATGTCCATCAGATAAAGTATTCAATATATTTTGCCCATTAGATAGGTGCTTATAGATCTTATATAGAACTATCATTAAACATCTAAATATTTTATTGCTTAATATGATAGCTTCCCTTTCCATCATCCCCCTGACTGAAAGATCTATGAAGGAAAAGAAAAATTGTTACATGTGTCCTGATTACTAATGTTGTCTTTCTTTCTTTCTTTCACTATTGGGGATTAAACCTAAGTTTTTCAAAGTGAGCATCCCCACCCCATTTTTTCTTTTTTGACACAGGGTCTTGCTAACTCACTAATTTTCTAGCCTGGGATCAAACCTGGGATCCTCCTGCCTCAGCCTCCCAGAGTACTGGGATTACAGGCCTGTACCACTTAGCTTGGCTTGATGTTATCTTAATACACAAGCACAATCCTGGGGCACAACGCGCACCTTCAAAAGAACTTCATGGAATAATAAATTCTCAAATAAAAACTGAAGAGAAGCAAATAACAGAAAAGATCATTTAATAGCTAATATAGATCAAATAGATGTTTTCATATTTGTAACAATTATGTATATTTCAGTATACATGGGTATTGTCTATAGGCTAAGGATGTTAATAAAAGCAATGGAGAGTAGAACAAAGGAATTTAGTTTATAATAATTAAAACAAAAGATCACTTGCCAAATCTATATATAGATATATAGAAATATAATTAAAAATATAGTATGGAAGCAAAGTGAGTTTAAATCCAGCTCAACAAATAATTATGTTGTATAACCGCTGGCCGTTACTAAATTTTGTTTCCACCATTAATAACGTAAAGATAAATCACAATATTCAAGTTCTAGAATACTTATGAGCCATTTAGAACAGTATGAGAAAACAAAGGGAAGATAAGACTGTTTCAGCTGGGTGGCAGTAAATAACTACAGAAGCTGTACAAGCACCTGACATTTGGAGTTGTGTCTCGAAAACTAGGCAGCAGCTTTCCCATGTAAAAGGGAGATGGACAGAATAGGCACAAAGAAAAGCAAATGCCAAGACATGAAAGTAAGAAATGCCCTAGGCAGGGGAGAGTCCCCAACCTCTGGCCACAGCATACTGGAACAGGTCCATGGCTTTGGAAGGACTGACCCTTGGGACAGGTGAGCAGCACACAGATGGTGGCCCCAGAGTGGAGGTCTGCCTCCTACAGAGCTCTCCTATTAGTTTCTAAGGCTGCTGCTGAACTAACAGGAGGCGGAGCTTGCTCCCTGCTCCCCTCCCTATTGAGGCTTGACATTTCAAAGCTATCTGACAACCTAGCGCATCACAAGTACCACTCTTCTCCAAGTTGAACTAAGCTGTTCTCTAATGTCAAAAAAGGCTGGGCACTACAGTCCTAAAATATTCTGAGACCAGAAGCAGCTCTACATGAGTGAAGAGATAGCAAGGGTACAGACTGCGATGAGTCAGAAACAAGGCCTGCATGCTGAGTCAAAAAAGTTCTTTATATGTACTGTAGGAAGTGAGGGGCCAAGGAAGAACTGAAAGAAACTGAAGAGATCAGATACACCTTTCCAGGAAGAGATCAGATATACCTTTCCAGGAAACATAACTGGAAGCAGTATTGAGGCTCCATTGGGAGATATGATAATACAAACACAGGCCTACCAATAGAGCTGGAGACATAGCTCAGTGGTAGCATGCTTGCCTTAGCAAGTTCAATATTTGAGTTCAGTATTTAGCAATGAAAAGAATCAACTAGTAACAGCTATAGAGAGATGTACCATTGTATTATGGACAATGCAAGTTTGGGAGAAGACTGTATAAACAAAATTTTGAATGCAGAGTGTTTCTAAAGACTGTCATTAAGTAAATGGCTTCATAAGGGAATATGGGAATAGCACAGTCCTTAGAGTGCTTGCCTAGCAAGTTCAAGGCCCTGAGTTTAATTCTACAGTACTACGTAAGCTGGCCATGGTGGGACATGTCTGTAATTTCAGCACTGAAGAGGCTGAGGCAGAAGGATTGCTGTGGGTTCGAGGCCAACCTGAATGCCATAGTGAGTTCAGGACTGACCTGACTACAGAGCAAGATCCTATCTCAAAAAAATATTTAAAAAGGCTTAGTAAACCATAAATTCCATAAATTAATTGATTTTATCTAAGATAAACTGAAATATTGCAGAGGATTAAGGCGACTTGGATTCTAAGTATATCTCTGCCTTTGAATTAGTACTTCATAAAGAAGACAAAATGGCCACTTTATCCTATTCGAAAAATGATTTTCAATCATCATAAAAACATAAATGTAAAATATTATGCCATATTTTAATACTTAATACTCTTGTCATATTTTAAGGTCATTTTAATATTCACTATTGTACCATACTTTACTTTCTTCATTAGTTATTCAATACTCTTCTTTTGCAAAGGTATTTCTTTACAATTATAGTAAAAAAACTAAATATTCTTATGCTAAGAAGTACAATGAAATGAATATTTTTCAAGTCAATTCAAATGTTACACAAGAAACAAGGGGTACATAAGATGCAATGTCTTTCCACAAATGGCTAAAAAAGTAAAATTCAATTCAGTTAAAATCATGTACAATTAAGAGCTATAATGAGCAAAGAGCTTCCAAAAGTTCAGAAATCAGCAATATTCAAGAAAATGCTCCTTTAGTGTTTACCTTTGTAATAATCCTGTAAGTAATGAAAGTTTCAATTGTAGTTACGTGGCTTTCAGGTTCATCCACTGAAATGAAGAGATCCTTTAAATCCGGCTCATCTTCAAACTTTATCTGGTTTATCATTGACAAAGGAGACGTGGGCATCATAGGGCTTAAAGAATTCATGTCCATCAGTGAGGCATCCTAAGGAACAAGGCACATTTAAAAAATTGACAAGAAAAGAAAAGAAGTCCTTTAATTCTTAGATACTACCGACATTAAGAAAATATTTCAAGAACAGAAATGACTACTGGATGCCTAGTTAAATACATTAAATGTTGGCAAAGACGTATGGGAAAAAGGACCTTTAAAGACTATTGGTAAGGATATCAATTAGTACAGCCACTGTGGAAATTAGTATGCCGGTTACCCAAAAAGCTAAAAATAGACTTCCTATTTCATTCATGCTGTTTGCCATTCCTTGGTGCATACCCAAAAAATGAAACATACACACATCTGCACATACATGTTTTTTTTGTGACCTAGTTCACAATAGGTGAGCTATAGAACCAAGTGTGGTGTCTGTCAACTGATTAATAAAGTAAATGTGGTATATTCTGGAGCACTATTCAGCTATAAAAATCAAAACATGTCATTTGCAGAAATAGTTGAAACTGTAGGTTATCATTTTAAACAAAATATGCCAGATTCAGAAAGACAAACACTGTTTCTCTCATACACGGAGCCAAAAAAAAGAAAGAGAGACAATGGTAGAAAAATATAATCAAAGATGTTGCATGCATACATGAATGTACCAAAATGAAACTTATTATTATGTATAACTGATATGCACTAAAACAAAACAAAGCAAAGAATTATATGAAAAAGATGCTCAACGTCATTACTCACCAAGGAAACACAAATAAAAATCAGTACACCCACTAAGAGATTGAAGAAGAGAGTCAGGTCCTAAGTGTGATGATTAATCTCAATAGTCAATTTGATTGGCTAACAAGATGCATGAGGTTTAGTAAAGCACAGCTGTGGGTGTGTTTGGGTGAGTTGGAGGTGTGGCCTGGTCTCTGACCCCTCCTTCTCTGGTGGTCTTGCCCTGGGCTCTGATTCTCAGCTGCCATGACTTGAACAGCTTTCCCTACCAGTCAACCATGTACGAAAGAAAACATCTGAAACTGTGGTCCAAAATAAAATCTTTCCCTTAAAATTGGGTGTGTCAAGCATTTTGTCAACACAATGAAAAGTTGACTAATGCTGTAACTGTGCAAAAGAATATGTAGCAGCTGTAGCCTTACACACTGCTGGTAAGAATGTAAAACAGTAGAGCCATTTTTAAAATAGATTAGCTGTTGCTCAGAATGTTAAATAGGAGCTACGTATGGTGGCACATAGCCTCAGCAACCAGGAACAGAAGCAGGAGGAATGCAGATGCAGGCCACCTTGGTCTAGACAGTGAGAACATGTCTTAAAAGACAAAAACATGTTAAAGAGTTTCAATATGTTCCCAAAATTCTACTCCTAGTACTACATGTAAAAGAAGTGAAAACATAAGTCCATATAAGAATGTATACCTGAATGCCTTAGAGTATTATTTGTAATAACCAAAAGTGGAATAACCCAATGTTCATCAAATGATTCCATTCTTATGAAATATCCAGAATAAGAAATCTGTGGAGACTGAAAGCAGATTTGTGCTTTGTCAGTGCTGGAGGCAGGGGGTGAGGTGAGGTCAGAGGACTGACACCAGGAGCTAGGAAAAAATGTCTTAAAGTTGGCCACAGAATGGTTGTGTAACTCACTGACTATGCTAAAAATGATTGAATATCCACTTGAATTAGGTGAGCTATGGGGCACAATCCATATTTCAATAAAACTGTTAAAAATATTTAAAATATGTAAAGTATGTTATTTTTATCTCTCTTTCTTCACAAAACCTCACCCCCAAAAAATGATAAACAAAAAGCATAAATCCTAAAGGGCTTCAAGGTTTGAATGAATGTATATATTCTCTCTAAAATTCACACTGAAGCATAGTCCTCAATGCCATAGTATAAAGAAGTACAGCATTCAAGAGGTGACTAAGTCAAAGGGCATTGGCAACCTTCTGAAAGGGTTGGAGGGAGCTGGCCAGCTGCTCCTTTGCCTGGCATTCTGCCTGGTGAAACCAGAGGAGTGAGGCATCACCCTAAAGGCAGACAGCATCGTTCAGTAGTCAGGGAACCTTTCAGCACTTTGCTTTTGGCCTTCCCAACCTCTAGCTCTGGAAGAAATAAATTCTTAAATCTTATAAATTACTCATTCTCAGGTACTTTGTGTGGCAGCACAAATTAACTACAAAAATAAAAAGAAACTGAAGTAAGCAAGATTTACCAACCACTTTTTAGAAAACAGGAATCTAGCTGAAAATAGACACAGGTAGCTAGAAAGAAGCAGGCCATTCATGATGTAGAGTAAACTCAGGATAGAGACAGGCTCAGGAACTGAAAAGCACCAGGAATCTCTGGTACAGAGAAGTCTCTAGAGCTAAAGCCAGAAAATCGTGGAAAAACTAATATAGCACATAATCAAGAAGCGCTTCAGATTCACTCAATTATCTCCTGCAATGACGTGGCTTTCCTACCCCAATTCTTAGAATATTGTATGTTAACTTAATGAAAGTTCTTGGACATAGAGAAAATATTGTTTTCTGGATCTTGAATGTCACCTCAAAGTCTCATGTACTTGTTTATTATGGATTGTCTATGGAACCATGTGCTCTTGAGGGATTGGGGCCTGGTCTGGAGGGGTGGATTGGATTACAGGTATGCAGTGGGGGCTTGCCACACCTTCCACACCAGGAGGGGTGGTTCACTGGGGTGGGAACTGGAAATATACATATGTTGGTACCTTCCTCTGCGAGGAGATGAGACTTGCTTTGCCTTGACTTAGCTTCCTGTTTGTAATGCTGTGAGGAGCTGCCTCCACTTCTGCTTCTTCCATGTACTTCCACTGTTGCTGGCCTCCCCTGAGTGGCCTGTGACCTTCTGAAACTGTGAGCTAAAACAAACCTTTCTTCCCCTAAATTTGTGGATGTTGGGTATTGAGTCACAGCAACGAAAAAAGTAACTAAGCCAGATAATAAGCAAAAGTCTTGCTTTCCACCATCTTTCTTCATTTGGTTCCAAGAACATTTGCAGGAAAACAATGAATCCATTGTTTCAGTCTTCATCCATTCAGTCTTCATCCATTTACACTGTTTTCTCCTTTTAAAGGAGACCGGTATTCACAAACCAAAATATGAGTGCCATGAAAAGGTATGGCACACACACACACACACACACACACACACACACACACACGTGCGCATGCACACACATGCACTATATTTAGACCTAGGAATGGGAAGAAACAGATCAGAAATTTCAAGAGTTTGCACTGACACATCCAATTTAATTTGGCACAATGTGGTTTACTCTAGCCCTCTTCTTTTACCTACGTGGAGCTGCTCTCTCCAGCAGCAAGAAGCCAGGCTTCCACCATCCTGAATGTATTTACTCATTGGCTCAATTCCTTGCATACCACTTTTCCCCCACACCAGTCTCCTCCTGACAGCTAACCACACAGGCAACGCAGCCTCCTTCCATCCCACAATGGTTGGAGGTTCCTTGGCCCCAACTCCACTGCTGCTTCCTTGGCCACAGTGGTCATTTCATTTGTATTCGTTGTTCTGTTCTATTTAAGTACAGGAGAGAGAAGAAATGGGTAAGAAAGGGCTAAGTGTTACTATTATACATGAACATTTTTAAAAAAAGGAAACAGGATATTATGCAGTCAATTTTAAAATCAAAATGCTTCTTTCACACACAAAGAAAAAGCTAACACTATCAAAAGGATACCTGGATTGTTCTGCAGTGCTGGTAATGACTTGCTCTTAAATGCCATACTTTTTCTGCAGGAAGATTCTTCTCAGAAAGTAAAGGCATAGATATAGATGCTAGAATTGAATGTTTTGTTTATCATTAGGAAAGATAAAGACTAGCATTAACCCACATATTCGAGAGATTAAGCTGGCAGCAAAGCCCACCTTCACTTAGCAAATCAGCTGGACCGCCCTGAGTGAAAAGGAACCACAGAAATGACTTCATATCCTACCCCTGCCATGGACTAAGCAGGGAATCTTGGATCATGTATTCAGCCTTTCTTAAATTACAGTGTTGTGCCAGAAGTATTAATACAGTAAAATGTTTAAAAGGCATTTTTTTGAGTAGCTATTAGTGAGGGAAAAAAGATGAAATTATAATATGGGCTTGTTTTTCCCTCAAACCAAATCAATAAAAATGCTTTTGAGGCATCAATAATATCCAGAGTACTGTTCCAAAAGCTTTCCCACAGAATTTAAGCTATGCAAGCTCTAATGCATCATTTAGGAAATATCTAGGTGCAATAACAGGAGAGATATCATCATGGGACAAAATCAGTGAAGGGTCAGGAGTAAGGACCAGGGAGGAAAGGATAAGTTTTAGTTGAGTTAATCAGACACACGAAAATACAGAGGCAATGAGGATGTTACAATGAAAGCCTAGTACAATCACTTAACATCCCTACAATAGGATACAATGAATTTTATCTATGATAGATAAAGAAATTACAAGTAATGTGTTAAAAATATACAATAACTTGGAAATTTTTTTCAAGATACGTCACTAAACTAAAATAGCAGGTTATAAAGTCTTTGTGGGGAATGAAGAATTGGGAAGGGAAGAAAGAGGGAAAACAGAAAGAAATTAGAAGCTATATAGTGAAAAAATAAAGTCACTGAACATAAGTTATTCCAGATGTCAGAATTGCTGTTGAATCTCATCATATTTTTCTATGTGGCTTTCTACATTTTCCAAATATCATAAAATACACACTCATTATTTTGTAACCAGAAACAAATGTTAAAACTGTCAACATTGTACATACACGATGTGTTCAGAGACAGTATAAACCATGGCGATGTTAAAAAGTTAAAGATGGCCATGTTGGCAGAATCATCTAGATTGCATTTTTGCATTTGCTTTTCCTTTTCTCCTTAACTCATCAAGACTGCATAATTAAATGAAAAGTTTAAAAATATGTCAGAAACCAGGGAAGATGAGATTGTTCAACGTATGAGATACTAACATAATGGAATACTAAGCACCCATTAAGAGAATTTAGAATTTGCAAATAAATGTGCAAGCTGCATGTGCAAAAATCTCCTTCAAAAACCATTTCATTTAAGCCATAGGACTTCCAAGGTGACACATTTTAATTGGATGGGCAAGCGTACCCTAAGTTTCATTGACATTGCATAGAAGCATATACTCTGGCATTCTCTGGAATTCTTCCCCTCCCCCCCAACTCACCATAATCTACTTCTTTTACGGACCACATAATTTAGCATTCTATTTCTTCTGCTTAAAATGCACCCTTTTGTGGAGGGGGAAAGATCTGCACGAATTTCCAAAGGCTCACAGTTCCGATGAGTGTAGTGTGGTGTCACAAAAATATGCTTCAGTATCTCGCAGAGGAAGAAAATTACAGGCTGAAATTTAGCAACAGCTAAGATCTCAGTGGAAGGATTTAAATTGCTATGAATCACTCAAAAACATTTCTTAAAACACCAATAAAACTGACTACCCAAAGTACTTTGTATTCACTCCAAAAATAAAAAGGAAAGAAAATATACTGACAATACTTTTAGAAGATTTACATTTGGACATGAATAACTGATTAAAATAAGTGAGGAAACCCAAAGAGGCAATTAACCATAGAGAACTGCATTTAACCTTTTGTGGTTGATGCTTTTCAGGAGAAATTGTTCATTAAATGTCTTTCTTTCTGAACAAAATGTCTCACCTCCACAATCTCCCTTTCCATCTCCCTATAGCTCCTCTCCTCTCTCCTCAGTCTTCCCTTTCTCTCTTCTCATTTTGATACACACCACTATTTCCCTCTTTAACAATGAAAGCATATCCTGTCTCTCTTTTTTTCTGAGAGATTAGAACAGGAGGAAAATTATCTGTGTGACAAACCATACTTCTCAAATCACATTTTATCCGTCCCTATAGCTAATACAATGAAACCCTACGCACAAAATGAAGAAAACCTCAGAATGGCTTCAGGCTGAGACCTGAATGGTATAATAGAAATGAAAGCCTGAAATGCTGCAAGGATTCATTGTCTGTTATCCTTAGTCCAAAACAACACACTTACTGTAAGGGAAAGCATTTAAGCCTTTTTACTGAAATGAATGGATTAAAACAGTGTGTTAGCAAAATGCTGGAATTCACATTTTCCTGTCACTTCTTTCTGTTTGTGATAAACATCTGCTATAGACTGATACATGTTTCCTCCAAAATTCGTACGTTGAGGTCCTCCACTCTAGCATCTCAGAATGTGATCTTATTTGGAAATAGGGTCTTCATGGAAGTGATTAACTTAAAATGAGATCATTAAAGTGGTACTAATTATATAACTGATGGTACTAATATAATGTAACTGGTATCCTTATAAAAGGGAGAAATTCAGATACAGAAACACGCCTAGGGAAAAAATGATGCAAAGAGTGACCTACAAGCCAAGATACAAAGCTTGAAACAAATTCTTCTCCCTCTGGATGTCCCCTGCTGGCACCTTGATCTAAAACTTCTAGCCTTTAGAACTGGTAGTAAATTTCTGCTGTTTAAAATACCCAGACTCGGCTACTTTATTACAACAGCCCTAGCAAATTAATAAAACATCTCTGTATCTAAATTTATGCACAGTAAAAATTCAAAGATGAATGCAAAGGTAGCAGGAAGAAGAAACAATGATTAAAAAATGTTATCCTTGTGCCATTCATTCACTTTTCTTGCAGATTGATCATCACCTCCCATGATTTCTGGGAAATGATTTTGACTCCTAGTTCTCAACATTTATTAGATGATTCCAAAGCTCCAGTACTAAAATAAATAAAATGTATAACTGAAATCTAGGATAAATGATGGGTTGACGCTACGTGAAAATGTTCAAAAGCTAAAAATTAAAAGAAACCGATTAAAAGTGAGACATGACCTTCCTAAAAGGTGTCCTTCCTGAATATCCCTCACTAAACTGCTACTCTGGAATCTCATAAATTTAACATGAAGGACTCTGATAATACTGAATCACATCCACATCCACCATCTGTGCACAAACAGCTATTTTCTTTTTTACAAGTAGAGGGGGAAGAAAATCAATGCGAGAAGTGTGATAAATCAGAATACTGGCATGAAAAGGCCACGCAAATAAAATTGCTGATGCACAAGAAACATGCACACCAAGAGACATCTGGTTAAAAAGCAACTTAAAGTAGGAGGAATTTGAGAAATCATGTTGTGAAGAGGGACACTCATCTTGACAGGCCTAAATTTAGACTTAGCAGCTGTGTTTTGGTTTACAAATCCTTCCAATCTGCCTGCTTATAATAATAATAATAAATGAGAAAGGCCTTCTGTGGAACACTGTTGAAAATGGGATGGGGGAAAAGCCAGGCTCTATTATGTTTATAAAGGGGCCTAAACACTCTAATCTTGTTTGATATAATTCCCACTGCTATGGCATGTATATATATACCTTTGTATGCATATACCACAATTTCTTTATCCATTCTTTTGTTTATTTGTTTTCTTCAATTTTCTAACACTGCTACCTTGAATATACCCACACTTTCTTAGGTTTCATATACTACAGAGTTATATGCTGACCAGAGCAATTTTTCACATAACTTTCTCTTCTGACAAAAAAGGTATTATGTAATGTTTTTGACTGTACTTTGTCTCTACTAAAGGTCATGTTGAAATTTAATTACCACTGTAATGATACCAGGAAGTAGTGGGACTTTTGAAAGGTGATTAGGTAATGTGAGGCATTGCCTGCATGAATGAGTTAGTACAGTTATCACAAAACTAGGTTAATTCTCTCTAGAGGAGGCTTTCACCAAACAGGACAGCTGCCTATGTCCTCTCCTCTTTTCACACATGCACACATACTTTTCCCTGCTCACTATGAGATGAAACAGCCAATACATTTCAGACTTTCTAGCCTCTAGAATTCAAATAAACCTCTTTTCTTTATAAACTTGTTAGTCTCAGGTATTCTACAACAGTAACAGAAACAGACTAAGACATAATAAAGTAAAAAACAAGTCCCTATAGTCAGGCAGAGTTAGCCTTAATTAATCCAAGTTTAGGCATGTAGCAGCTGCGGGAACTTGGTCAAGTCACTTTGCTTTTCTGAAGTTTAATCACTCACTTGCAACCTCTTAGAAGGCCACACTTCACCTTCTATAAAAAAAAATTAAATGTGATGTTCATACTGTCTGTTTGAAGACTCCATATGAATTATCTTCATAAATCTTACCAAAATTCTGCATATTTTTTCTTTTTATAATTATTAGCTAATATTCCCTCATCTTTTGTTTTCAAATGAGGAAATCATTCAAATCACTGATCAAACTGTAATTGTTACTGAATGGAAGAACTGGGATTTTATCTCTAGTAATTGTAAGTCAAATTTACATCAAAATATGACACTAATCCTGAAGTCATTGCTGAATTCACTCTTTCAAGTTTCTCATGAAATTACGCAGAAAATTACAGCAAGGACAAATTAATGTGAATGGTCAGTATACTACTAAGTAATGCCCAGAAAGTACAAGTATAATGCATTTAAGGAAGCACTGTTGGAAATCAGAAAGAAAAAAATAAAACAGGATGGATGGGTAAGTTGTGGTATATAAGAATGTGTACACTACACATAAATGAAAATCATCTACAATCTCATATAACAAGAAAACCTCTCATGAACTAAGTATTAGGAGGGACAAAAGCAAACTATAAGTAAATTCACACAGAATAGTATTTCTTTTAATGTCTTAAAGCATACAACATCCAAAATGCATAAAATTCTTAAAATACCTTGCTTCAGCATACACACATCAACTTACGTAAATGTCATGCAAATAACAAACACAATATTAAGATGTCTTTTTCTATTTTAATGGGAAAATGAAAGAGAGATGGGATAGACATGCAGAACATTTTTGAATATTTTATTTCTCAAACTGAAGTGGGGCATGTGGATGTATTTGTCACTACTCTATTACTGGAAAGCTGGAAACATTTTCTTTAAGGTACTAGCTAGTAAATACTTCTGGCTGTATAAGCCAGCTGGTTTTTGTCAAAACTTCTCAACTTGGCCCTTGAAGTATGAAAGCCGCCATAGAGAACACATGTAAGAATGGGTGTGATTGTGTACCAATAAGATATTATTTTAAAAACTGAAGACAACTGCATGTGGTCCACAAGCTTACATTAATGTTATAATGTAGGAGCTACGTAATATAGAAAGATGATATTTAATATGTGTGCTACTCTATATGCGTGAGAACATTCCATAATAAAAGACATTCGAATGTTTGAATCTTCCAGTAGGATAGAGATTTAGTCTTGATAAGTGAAAATAGTCCATTGAGGTGTTGTCTTAGTTACTTTTTATCACTGTGACTCAATACCTGACATCCACAACCTTTGAAAAGAAAGATTTATTTTTAGCTCATACTTTCAGAAGGTTTCAGCACATTTATAAGTGGGGGCAGAAAAAGGGTGCAGCCAATTTATAGTGCAGGACCAGGTGGGACCTGGGCCAGAGCCGGGGTTAAAGCCAGAGAAAGAGATCCTCACAGCATGACAGAACACAACCAAGCCCTGCAGGAAGGGCAGAGCCAGCACACACCCCTCCAGTTGAAGCTGCAAACAGCAGCACCTTTTAGTGAGGCCCAACTTCCCAACATCCACAGGTACATGAAGGTTCTGGGGGACACTTCAATTTAAAATCCCTGGCCCCCAAAAGACTCATGCTTACCTCCTATATTTTGTGATACTCAGAGGATTGCAACTAAAAGCTCAAAGTAGATACAAGCCAAAAACATTCATTTTATACACACACCAGAACTGCACATATTGTGAGTTTTCCAACCACTAGCAACTGTGCCTTAGGAATATATAAATATATAAGTATGCATTATTTTATTCAATCCTGTCAACAATCTGACAAGTATTATTATCACCAGCCAGATTTTATAGTTAAATAAATTTATGGTGTAGAAATGTTTAGAACTCTCTCAAATCACTTATGTCTTATAGGTCTGAGGCTCAATCAATGCAACCTATAATAAGCATAAAAATACCTACTGTAATAATTTGCTTCACTTAACAAATGTTCACTGAATGCCAGCCATGCGTCAGATCATAGGCTGGGATACAGAAGTGGCCTACACTAGCGGGATTACTGTTCTCATAAAGCTTATACTTTTAGTTGATTGGGAGGGATAGGGTGCAGACAATAAAGAAACATACAGATAAACAACACAATTCTCTATGAAAAGGTAAGAACAAATGTTGATGAACAAGACAGTAAGTTCCAGAGAAGTTGGAGCCATTTGCTGGGATACAGGGTTAAGTGTGGAAGTGGAAGAATGTGTCTGAGAGCACTGTCCAAAAAGGCTTTCAAGAGGGAAAGTGAAGAAGGGGCTAGCTATGTAAAACACTAGGAAGTCCAGTCAGATATAAATACAGCCCAAGCAAACACTGGCTTAAAACGCTCAAGGAGACAAATGACTCGAACATGGGCTTTGATGAAGGAATAACCAACAAAGCTCATTTTAATTTTATTGTGTGAAAATTTCAAGGATTCATATTTTTATTTTTCAGGTCTTTAAAAGAAGGAAGATCTCCATGAGGAATTTCACACCTGAGTATCCAAAAGAAAGACATTAGTTGCACAGCTGAAGATTACTAAGCGTCTGTGTTATCTTATTCAGACTATGGGTTATCAATCAAAGCCAATGCTGTTCCACTTATCTCAATTACACTTGGATAATTTTTTTACCTATGAAATATTTTCTTTTTGTACTTAATGTATTAGTAAAAATTTGTTTTTCTTTATTCAGAAAAGCTCTATAGTTTTGACATTAATGTTGTCAGAGGCAGCATACTTTTCTTCTTGTGAAAGAATTATATCTCTTGTCCAACATCCAAGCAACATCAGTGTTTCCCTACAGAAGGAAAATAGTTCTCCACTCCCACAGATTTGACCACTGACTTGTTTTGGACAATGGCCTATTACTGAACAGAAGTTGTGACAGCCACTGCCTCTTTCCACCCATCCATATGTTCTTTTCTCTCTGCTATAGGACTTACTCTCTTGATTAAGGGTCACCACTCTAGCCTGGATGGCAAAATGAAGACAACTTAAGATGCAGAGTCAAAGTCTACCATAGATTTCCATTTCAGCTTTTTCTGATAGGTACACAAGCAAGAAATAAATCCTTATTGAAGGCAAGACACTGGTTGTTGTACTGTAGCACAACCAAGTAAAAGATGACGAAGATAACAATTTCATACTCAGATTAACAACACATACACTTAGCTTTCTCATCTTTAGAAAAAGACAAAGAATTTTTTTCTATTCTTAAGTATTCGTATATTGAGAATTTTCCATGTATTTTTTCATCATAACCAGAGATTTTGTTTTTAATTCTAAACAGATTTCTATTCTTCATGTTTCATTTTAGTGGTTTAAGACATTTTTTATTTTAAAACAAACACTTCTACTTATATGAAAAAGTTAAAAATTATGATATAAAATTACCAAAAAACACTCAAACATATGCTGAATGAAGTAAACCAGACATTTTATGTAATTTTTTATCCTATCATGATTCTATTTATATGAAATGACCTGAGACAGAAAATAATAGATGAATAGTTATTTGTGGCTGAGTGTGAAAATGAAAATGGATTGAAAATGGGCACTGACGGATCTGATTATGGAGATGAAAATGTCCTAAAATTAGTTTACAGTGGTAAATGTACAAGTCAATAATATATTTTTGCATAGTTTTATCCACTTATAGGGCAAATTTAAAAATCACATATACCTGAGGTCATTAACTACATTTACTTTTTAGTTTTATATGTTCTCGGAAAATATGGGAGACATACAAATCATCACATAAATAAAATAAATTTTGAACACTGCCTGCATAGCTACTGAGTATTTCCTCTTGTTCACACTTGGTACTTGTAAAACTCTACCAGGCTATGAGTTCAAAGTTACCCTATAACATACCATCACCATACTTTACAATATAGACATAAAATTCAACTCTTAAAACTCAATAGAAGAAAATATTCTTTTTAGAATACATTAAGTATAAATCTAGAGTCTCTGACATCATTTCCTCAAAACATTTGTAATATTTTCCTTCATTGCCTATGACAAAAACAGATGATAAAACAGTGTTGTTTATGCATCAAAAAACTATAGTACTCTCCTCCGTCCCTTTCTGCCTTTGCATTTCCAACTATCAAATCCACTTGGAGCTAATTAATAGTATTTTACTTCCTTCCTGCCAGAGCTGGTTTCCAAGGCTTGAAATCAAGCCCTCTAAGTCAGGTGGTATTAGTTTAAAATAACTTATTTTTCCAAGTAAATGAGCGTTTCTGAATGTTTCTACTGGGTTTTACATGGTTTGATTTTGTTTTTCCTAATACAATATAAATAAGAGATTTAGTCCAGGATTGAGGATCTACATAGCTCTGAGTCATTCAGCATCTACATTATTAGCCATTAAGATTAATTTGTTTTAATTCTATTTAGTTCAGTATCCTGGTAGGAATGTTCAATATAATGCAAAGTGAATTGAGTGAAATCAGATCACTGGTAATCTACTGTAATAATTGGGTCCATAAATCTTAAAAAAGCCAGAGACCAAATCATTCACTAATATAAACATATTCTAATTACATAATCTTAATCGTTTATAGCTAATGTTTTTATTTGCCTTCATCCATGGAGGCAGATATACTGGAAATACATAAAGCTTTACACAGAGCAATAACTACCTACTTATAAGGGAGCATGTTTTAAGTATGATGATATTCAAAACAGTATTACAGAGGGCACAGAAGCATAAGACACTAATTCTGTCTGGGGAATGAAAGAAGTCTTTGGGAAGAAGTGGTTTTACACTGGCCTATAAATAATCTGACAGATTTTGTTTTGTTGATTCAACAATGATTACACAGAAGAAGAAAAACACAAAGTGAGCCTCATGGTGGCAATTGGACAGACCAGAGTCAGTGCTTCTAGACTAATGCTATTCAAACTGTAAGATTACTCACTGGGATATCCTATTCAAACTCAGACTCTGACTCATGGACTACACTTCTAACCAGCTCCTGAGTTAGGCAACAGAATGATGGCACACACTCTGAGTAGTGAGGCCAAGAGGAGAGACAGCAGTAAGGGAGAGCAGTGTGCCCATGTGCCCAATGAGAGACCTGAATGAAAAACTGACCATACAATCAAACTGTGTAAGCACACAGAAATATGAGATGAAAAGAATGGAGACCTGCTAAGGCTACCTGAGTAGTTCTCAGAGGCAACAGCAAACCTACTGGTTGTATGAGTGAAGACATAAAGAAGACCCTCACTCTAGAGATCAAGAAGGAAGGACAGGTGGGGACATTTTAGTTACAGGGGTAGCTATCAAGAGAAGAGAGGGACAGATGAAAGATGAACAGTTAGCAAAGTATCCTAAATACTTATAGATTGTGATATTAGCAAAAATTAAATAAAAAGGACAACTGGTTTGGAAAGAGAACATTAAGAATTGGGAAATGTTGGAATACACTTCAGTTTAGGAGTTAAGGGATGAGTTAGGTCGGTCATCTAATTATTAACTTCCCACTGCTCTTCCAGTTAAATTTAGGAAGTTAAAATTCCACTGTAACACTGTAACACCCTTCAACAATGGAAATCATTGGTAAGCATTGTCACATCCTCTCCTCCATGGGGATAGTTAGTCATCCAGCTTGTGTTAGAATATTCTAGTGACAGAAGTCATGGTTGCACTGGGCAATCCTACTTAGTTTTGGAAACTTCAATTATAAAACTCCTCTTTAAATCAACCTAAAACATCTCTGTATTGTTTATGATCCTGTTATCCTAGTTTTGGCCTTTAAAACTTCACGCATCGAATCCATCAAGATGACGTTAACTCTTTACACAGAATCATTAAAAAAGAAGTAACCCAACTCTTTTCCAGTTTTGTTCTTTCCAAGGCTTTCTGTATTGGTCATAGCAACCAAACTACGTCATCAACGGATTCCCTTTATTTACTCTCCTTCATGGATTTTAAATGTGTAACAAAACTGTTTCTATGTCCTTTGTCAGTAGAACACAATGCTAATGAGCCACGTTAAGCCCAGCATCGCAGGCTCTATCTCAACACAGCATTCCAGAAAACTGGTAACAAGCCTTGGCCTGTGGAAATGAGATGATATTCCTTTTCCATTTTTAACACCGATTCTCATCTCCTTTTTCTAAAATACCAAAGTCGATAGGTCTTCAGAAATGACATCGACCATTCAAGGTACAGGGTAATTAATATTCCATCTGACCTTTAAAATACAGTCTTCACTTAGATTCAATATCATCCATGTATACTGATCTTTCAGGCACTGAAAAAAGCAGGAATAATGATTGCACACAAAATGGTCCTGTGAAAGATCCTTAAACTTCTGAGGTTTCTTGTACGTTTTAATTTTACCATCAATCATATATGCTAACTCAAAAGGAGAACTAGAGGAATATTTATGTTTTTCCTACTTCAACTTCAGGTAGGAAGGAATATAAAAAGAGTATTTTACATGTAAGAAAACTGATGGCAAAGGGTGGAATTTCCATTGGGTGGAATATGAATAGTCCTAGACCTGCCTGTTCTGTTTTATTGGTCAGTGAGTCAAGAAACTCAACTCTTTCCCTCCCTTCCTCCCTCCTTCCCTCCCTCCCTACCTCCCTTCCTTCCTTCTATCCTTCCTTCCATCCTTTTTTCTCTCTTTCAAAATGCAAAAACCCCAAGAGAAAGAGAAATACGTACAGTAGGTCATTAATCCTCATATTTTGTTTGTTCTCAAAAATGAAAAATCTGAGACACTGACATTAAATAATTTGCCCAACAAAACATTGTTAATAAGCACTGGAGCCAGGATTTCAAATACAAATCATAACCTTACAGAATCTGCTCTTAACTATAAAGCTTGCATATTGTTTGCATTTTTATTGATAATGGCTAATAGTTTTCTTCAGAAGCTAACTTTTATTTCAATTAAATTTTTTAGTTTGCACCTGAACCCAGTATTCTAACTTACCAAAAAATGTGGAAAGCTGGTTATGTCATCTGTAGGTACTGACTACTAATTGCTCATACTATAGGCTGTTATAGTTAGTACTGCTACATAGCAAGATAGACCAAAACTCAGCAGTATGAAACAATCTTATTTTATATTATATTAACTCACCAGTTTATTCAATTAGGAATTCTAACAGCATACAGAAAATCAGTTTGCTTCTCCTTCACTCCACAGGAAGCCTCAACTGAGAAGACTGGATGGCACCTGGATGCTCCACTCAAGACCTGTGGCTGCTGGCTGGAGCATTCACTCAGGATCTGAACACAGCCCCACCGCCTGGAGGCCTTAGGCTGCATTCCTTACCTGGCGCCTTGAAAGTGGACACAGTAGATCCTGTATTTCCTTTTTTTAACCTAGCGCTGAAAATTATTCAGCATTTTTTCTACCATATCTTATTGGTCAAAACAGTCAGAATTCTACCCAGATTCAAGGAGAGGGAGTGAGATCCCATCTCATAATAACACGTTATGCTACACAAGAGGGAGATACCGATGTGGCCATCTTTGGCCAAAGCTACTTGCTATGTAGGGACATGTTCTAACTTGTCATTCCTTACTTTCACCCTCAGGCTCCCCTAGTCTATTCTCAGCACTCCGAGAGGCTAAAATAGTCCTATAAAAACAACAACAACAACAACAACAACAACAACAACCAATAAGCAAGACATCATCAGAGCAGCCCATGAGATAGTGGGTGGGGAGGAACACACAAGCACGAGACCCAAGGACAGCAAGAATGGAGGACAGCAGGCACTAAGGAAATATGCTACCTATTTTTTCTCTGAGATAGCCCAGCATGCTGGCAGTAGCCAAATTTCTCCAAACATTGCAGAAGTGGGCCCATCTCCCCAGCTCCCGCTTCCATTGGGTTTCTGCACACTTTGTCTCTTCAGAGTATAAGAGCTATGGCTATTTTTGGTTTGTTTGTTTGGTTTGGGTTTTTTTTGTTTTGTTTTGTTTTACTATGAGACTTTAACAACATGTCTTGTTTCTAAACACTGCCTACAAGTCTATAAATAGTCCTTGCATTGAAATCTCATTGAAATCTTTAGAAAGAATTCTGATTGTTATCAGGTGATGACTGCTATAGGCATTTGATAGAAACTACAAGTTGAGAGACTAATATTAAAAATAATATACAGATTTCTACTACCTTCTAAATAGCTGAACAGTTCAGTTATGCTCTTCCATCACTGCTATGTTGAAATAAGGTTTAAGTTTGTCTCCCAAGAGTTCATGTGTTAAGAGTTTTGTGCTCAATGTAGTGCTATTGGATGAGATAGTGCCAATAAGAGGTGGGCCTACCCACTGCCCTCTGGGGCCACGACACTCAGTAGTCTTCACAGGGTCCTGACTTCATTCATGCCACTTACTGCTTCCTGTCTGGCATTGTGATGGTCTCCCTCATATTTACTCCTAGCATTGTACTGCCATCCACCAAGAGACCTGCACCAGAGCTAATTTGGAGCCCACACCATGCCTCTAAACCTCCAGAACTGTGGCCAAAAATGTCTGTCTTTAAAAAGTTACCTCACTGTAGCTATTTCATTAGAGCAATGGAAAGACCAGATGTGTCATTATTACAGAACTTACTATACAACTTATTATTTCTCAAGAACAACTTTTCCTACAAAATGAGTTATTCCTTCAAAATCATCCTCAAAAACACATGTTTACGGTCTTATTTCACATTTACCATAAAAAAGCTTCTGTGTCCCATTATTCTTATGAAACATGTTAACTTCTACTGATCACCTCCTTCTAGTCAAAGGGCTTCTCAACACAATAATATCAATAATACACTTCACGACTTCATGGCTTTGCTGGAGATTAAGATTAAGCCTACTGGTCTAAACGTTCAAAACTTTTTTTTTTCTACCTGCAGTTGTTGGGCACCAGGCCTACATTCCATGACTTCTCCAAGATAACTAGTTGAGATTAGGACAATTATATCTGTTAAGTTTCCCAAGTATCCTAGGTGACAGCTCTCTCAGTATATGATCCTGACAACTTTTAAAGACCCACCTTCTACAGAGTACCAGAAAGCATCTTGGTACTATGCTGAGATCTACTCACCTACACTATTCCAAATGCTTTTTTTAAAGCATTTGAGCACCAACAATTAAAATAAAATAAAGGCAATTTGCTTTATGTTCATAAAATGTCCCCTCCCCAAAACAGAATTTTTTCCTTTAAATGTAGAGCTATCGGTCATTATTTATTTTAGTCATTTTTTTTTTTGTGCCACAGCATGAAGTAAGCACTTGAACTAAAGTTAATTTTGGTCTATTTCTGACAAAATTCTCACACAACTGTTACCTACCCTTTGTATCTCTTTTTTCTCTTTTCCTTTTATTTTATTATTTTGCACTGCTACCTATATTTTCCTCCTTTTTAACATCTATACTTGCTCTTTTAAATCAAAATCTTCTGCATGCCCTACAGTCTCTTGCTTTTTGGCATCATCTGTCTCCTCTCTGGGTATTTTAATATTCAGAACACCATTCCTTTGTACTTTACAGTACCTTTAATTTATATTGCCACTGACAGTGTCTGTTATCTTGTCCCGTACATTATAAAACTGTAGCAGCAAGAAATCAATCTTACTATTTCTTTCCTCAAAGACCATTTAGCAGAGCATTTACAAAAAACCACGTATTTGTAAAATGTTGACAAGAAAATAAAATAATAATAAGGCCAAATTCTTATTCTTTAAAGCTCTGGAAGGGAGTACTAAATATTTATTCACAGAGATCTAAGGGAATAAAGTGACCTCGGTGTGAATGAGTGCTGCCCACTTTAACATTTTACTAAAAGGCAATGGCAATCCACTTCCAAAGTGACCATACCATCCTAAGGGACACCAGACGGGGGTGGAGTTGCACACAGAAGAAGGCTCATAAATGTGTAGTCACACGAGTAGGCTAACCAGGGGAGACTTTCTGGAATCTGCTTATCTATCTATGACTATTGGTTGAAAATTTTAATTTGCTGAAATGCAAGCAGGTGGCTGACGTCGAAATATTCCAAGTACAGTACTCTTTTCAGACTTTAACCAATAAAAAACATTTCTATTAGTCAGCATAGTCCATTTCTATAAAGTGACCCATAACTTTCTCTAAGGGTGCAACTGCAGTTAACAAGATTCACAAGCAGGGGTGGGTCCAGATGCACAGGCCTCACACTTAGTGTGGAAGGCGCCTTTTTAAAAGAATATAACATTACAAATGAAGCTATGAAGAAAAAAGTTAATTGTTAGAACGAGAAATCTCAGCAAATGATCAGAGGCCTAGAGATACAGATTTCTTATTTTGAGACAGCTTTAGAAATGCTCCTGATGACAACCTGTCACTTCCTCCCCACCTAGATCTCTACACAACTCCCACAGTCCCCAAGACTTCAGCCTGCCTGAGGAAATGAACAACTCTGCGACTTAAATTTCGTCCACTTTGCTTCAGATCCACCTCTGACAACGGGATCACATTAAACAATGATTCTGAGGAGCCTACTGGGGCCCTTGGGATATGAGGAGTGAGATCACCTGGCAAGTTTAAAATGATTCCATATGGTTCTGATACGCAGTTGCTACTTACCCCTAGCATCATCCCACCACCTCTGTCCCAAAGTCCTCAACAGTGTCTAACCATGGACTAATATTCACAGACTTGATGGGCAGTGTAGAAAAGAGGTGGGGGGTAAAAATAAATTGGCCTATTGGCTTCGACTGGAACATGCAGTATGTAAGATATACAGAAAGGCAGTGTTAACTTTTGACAAGTAGACATCAAATAACTCCACTGTTTTACTATTTAAACAAAAGGAAAAGTTGGGAACAGAAATCCAGGATTCTCTGTCCGCACAATCTAGAAAACGATCGGGCCTACCATTCCACCTCATTCTTCCAAAGGAGGAAAAACACGAGTTGTTCTTTTCCTCTTTGAAGTCAAGAATGTGGTGGTTTCCTTTCCAATTTCTGGTTGCTCTCCCAAATTAAGCACACGGTTTAGGAGGCTGATCATTTCAACTAACCTCCCAAAGTAACTTTTAATTCCTTGCACGAGAATCTTAGTAATTCCTACAACGTTCTGATTTGAACTCAAGTCTCCTACAAGCCGCCTGTTGGGAAATTGAAGTGGTATTCTATCCCTGTACAAGAAAAGGTGTGTTTCTTTTTCCTTTAAGAAGTCACAATTACCTGTCCACACGTACTTCAGGTCTACCAATAACCCCCATAAGCCTATTTCCCTGCACTTGCAATACTAGTTAGGAAGAGCCGTGGGTCCTGAATTTCCAGGGGAAGAAGAAGGAAGAGAAAACTGAAAGCCCTGGCTGTGGGATGGTTGGCCATACGCGGCCATGTGAAAATCCTTGGCTCCGCCACGGAATTTCTTCCTACCGAGGGAATTCCCTCGCACCCACTCCCGCTGGACGAGACTTCCTTCCAGCGTGAGCCAACTCTCCCCTCTCCCACCAAACACACCGAATCAAAAATAACCTGAGCTCGGCCGCGCGGCCCGGAGTTCGGAGTCGGCCGCGCCCCAGGCGGGGAGGAGGCAGCGCCAGGCCGCCCGCAGATGTCGGGATCGGAGACGCGAGAGGAGAAACCACAACTTCGCCGCCGGCCCGCGGCGCGGCCCTGCCCGCAGGAAGGTCGAAGCCCAGGGGCGGGAGCGGGCCCCGGCGACGCCGCCGCCCCGGCCCGGCCACTCCCGGCGTCGCCGCGCGGAACTTTCCCGGGCGCGCCGCCGCCGCCGCCCTCACCTTGCTGAACACCTCCAGGTCGTCCTCGTCCTCGTCCAGATCCAGCGCGCCGGCCGGCAGCAGGGCGGAGCAGCCGCGCCGGCCCGGCAAGGGGGCGCCGGGCCCCGGGCTCCCCGCGCCGCCGCCCCGCGCCGCCAGCTCCGCCGAGCGCGCCGGCGATGCCCGGCGCTCGCCCTCCATCCCGAGAGTGCGCGCCGCCGCGCCCCCGCGCGCGCCCATTGGCTCCCGCGCCCGCGCCACCCCGCGGCCCGGCCGGCCCGCGCCCGCCGCGCAGACGCGGAACCGCGGCCGGCGGGCGCCCCGCCGCCTGGGCCCGCCGGGCAGGGCGCGTCCCTGGGCCGGGCCGGGCCGCGCGGGGCGGGCGAGGCGCCCCAGGGCGGGAGGCGGCGCCCCGCGGGGACTGCCGAGAGGCGCGCGAGGCAGCCCATCCGGACCCGCCCGCCGCGACACCCGGCCGGCGCTCCGTCTCCCTACGGTTGCCTTTCTCCCGGGCTGCGAGTTTTCGGGTTCATGTCTTCTAAGGATGATGCCAAACTAAAAGACGTGGAAATCTCCTGTTTTCCCACTGATCTGTGACCCACGGCCTGGACTTCGGGGTCGTTTGACTGTGGAGCAGAGGAGGCTGGTCTGGAAAAGGAATCGCAGAGTCTCTGCCGTGTGGCTTTTGTCCTGGAAGTCCCCCTGAAGTTATCACCAAGAGTGTTCCTGGGAGCCCAGGACAGCAACCAGCACGGGCCCATGCCACCAAGAAATACGCTTCCAACTTTTCACTGCCAAGACAAAGCTGTAATAACTGTTCATTCACTTTAAAACAAAAAAGGAAAATTGAGCTTAAATTGACCTTTATACACGATAATCCGTATGGTATGATTTATTCCTGTTGGCCTCACTATTTTTATCTTCTGCAGTCTCTGATTGAAATGTTAAGTATGTACAAACAAAAATCCCTTATTTGAAGAAATAAGGAATATTTTCATTTTAAATTACAGGACAAAGCCTCACCACGGTCCTTCTTAGCCATTCAAAAGTACCTCCAGTGGATGTTAGGACAGCTACCTACTCTTTCAGTTCCGTCCCTGCTGGGAACATGTAGACTCATCATCGCTGCACTTCAGGCATCCTGTGCCCAATATGCCAACTCCTGCCCATCTTTTAGGAGTCACCTGTAGCACCCATCTCTCACAGAAAGACTACCCAAGTAAGCCTGCGCCTCCTTTCTCATGTGGCTTTATTCCAGTGTATAGATTGCATTTGTTGCCTGTATGTGCTATGTTCTTTACATTGCTTCCCAAATTAAAACTGTTCTAGATTGGAACTCGTGATATATATTAGTAAGCGATGATTCCAGGTGTACTCATAAAGGCTCTCTACTGGGACTAGGAATGTACATTTTTTAAGACTATTTTTTCCTTTCTAAGGTCATAATGTCCTATGAAGAAAAAATTGAGGTTATATAATTGCAATCTCTGAACGACAGTTTTGTTTTGTTTTGTATTGTTTTGTTTTGTTTTAGACAGGTTCTCCCTCAGTACTCTAGGCTGGTCCTGAACTCACTGTGTAACTCAGGCTGGCCTCAAACTCAAGCCAGTTCTCCTGCATCAGCCTCAGTACTGGGATTATAGGCAGGTGTACACCCCCACGCCAGTCAGCTATTATATGGTGCTAGGGGATGGAACACAAGGCCTCATGATTCTGAGGCAAGCACTCTAATTACTAAACTATATCTACCCACTCCATCCCCCAGCTCAGAATCAGAAAATTCCTTTATTTATTTATTTATTTATTTATTTATTTATTTATTGAGACAGGGTCTTGCTCTGTAGCCCAGGTTGGCTCTGAACTCACGGCAAGCATCCTACCTAGGCCTCTGGAGTGCTAGGATTATAGGCATGTGCCACCATGCCTGGTTTATGCCATGCCAGGGAATTGAACCTGGGTACTTAGCACTCGACACAGTGCTTGTTAGGCAAGCGATTCAACAGCTGAGCAGCTATTCCTCCAGCCCTAGAAAATTCTTAATACTATAACTCACAGGTTGCACAGAAAGCACAGAGAATAAAATTCAGAAAATGGGCAGAACAAACTCAGGTAACTCATTTGGATCAAAGCCACACACATGCCACAAGACAACTTGGGCAGGCAGCATGGGCATCATTGCAGATGGCTAGCTAGTGCCATAACATGTTCACATACCACCACTGACGCTGATGTCACTGGAGTACAGGTGTTGTCCCTGACATCAGTATTTCGTTGCCTCTGAGAAGTCACCCACCATTGCTGTCATTAAAATGTTTCCAAAGTTCATTTCTCTATGTTGAGAATCCTGGGTTCAAAAACTCTGGAGGGATTCCCTGCTTGGCCCACCTGGCCAAGTGTCGTGGACATTCCTAAGGCAGAGAATTTTGTAAACATAGAAAAATCATATTTATATAGCTAAGGAGGGAGGAAGAGTGATGGGAGGACAGATGTGGAGAAGAGAGAGATCTCTATTAAAGTTTGCCTCTTTGCCTATCTAACAGACACATCACCCATTTTCATTTATGATTCTACCTCCTTCCTAAAGGGTGTAGTTTAGCTAAGTTTTAAGCACCTGGGTGTGCAACTCACCACTCTCAAAGAAGACTCCACACCTACTCAGTATTGGTACAACTCCAAATCTAAAAGGTTTAACTTTTCCTGTAGTCTCGGCTTCACATTAAATGGAACTGTCATTGCTTTCTTTATGGAAGAATTCTTAACTGGATACTAAAGGCTTTGAATCAGGTAGGTCTAAAATTTTGAGTAAAGTACTAAAAAGATCCTCAATGAATCCTGCTGCTTGTTTTCTGAACTCCAATTTTGGTCATTTTTTTTTCTATTTTTTTTTTTTTATTGTTTTTGTACAGGGTTTGAACCTTGGGAATTAATACTGAGCTACATCTCCACCTTTTAATTTTTGTTTTCAGACAAGGTCTCACTAAATTGCTAAATTGCCTGGGTTAGGCTTTGAGTTTACAGACATGTGCAAACATATCTGGATTGGATCATTCTTCCTCACCATATGCTAGTAGCACCTGAAAGTGGGAACCCACGACCCTGCAAACCCATTTGAGGATAAAGGATAGTGATGAAAGCAAATACTTCTTGGTGTCAGAACTTAGAATGGGCCATCTGGTTATCTGCTATGTCAAAAAGAGAACTGGTCAGAACTACAGATTTATATTAATTTGTAGGAAGTCGCTAATGCAATCAATGATTGTCTGGTCAGGGATTTGGAAGAAACACTTAGCTGATTGGTAATAAGAAGCTTAGAAAAATATGGAGATAGACTTTTCAGATGGTCATAGGCTAAGATATTTGTTTATGTGAAATACCCACCAAAGGCGGTGCTGCAGAGGTGACTCCAAATGATTGGGTGGATAGAATTATGCACTCTGCGTTGATAGCCTGTTTCTCCAGCCATAGCATATTTTGCTGACTAGGGGTCTGGAAACTAAGAGTCTGTGGTGACTTTGAATGGAATCTACTAGTGGTCTCAACACATACATTTATTTCAAAAACTTAACCTAGCTAGTGCTGTTGTTACATGTGTAATCTAACAATGACACAGGCTAATGGTGAGCACTCAATATATTGACATAGCTGGCACATGAAGGTCCAGCCAACCATCTGCTGCCAGACTGATTACATTGGGTCAGGCAAAGATTTATCCTCACTGAAATGCAGAAGTTCTAGGTATGATTTACCTTCATTGCCATTAATGTTTGCCAACACCATCATCCATGGATTCACAGAGTGTCTTATGGTCATAACATTCCTGCATCTGATCGTCAAACACATTTTATAGCAAAAGAAGACTTAATGGATTCACATATGAAAACAAATTTTCTCCCCTGGCATTTCCATAACCTGAGAATGGGTGGCTTAAGTGAAATGTTATCTGGCTTCCTGAAGACTTGGGAGATATTTGAGAGCTATTATGAAATAGTGGGGTTCTATCAAAGAGTATGCTTTGCATCCGAATCCATGTATGATTTTGTCTCCTCCCTATAGGCAGAAAACATGCTCCCAGGAGTAAAGAAGTAAAGGTGTGATTGCCTCTGCTCACTTGCAAAATCTCTGCTTTCTGTCCTGTCTTTTCTAGCCCAAAAATGACTCATTCCTTTTGCTCCTAGCTCGTTGGCTGGAACAGATCATGTAGCTCTGTTCAACCTAAAGGGGATCATGAAGTACAATCGTGCAGTGTGGTCTGTAGACAGAGGTCAAACATACTTGAAAAAAACCAACAGTTGTAACCTTTGAGCAGTTAATTCTAGGTGATTAACATGAAGTAAAGTTAACCTAATGCAGGGGTCAAAACCTCAAACCAATGATTAATGCCCAATTATCTGTAAGTGTATAGTTTTTTTCTTTACACAAAATTTCTTACTGGCTTTGAGAACTTAGGCCTATATTTCAAATTATTAACTTCAATTTTCTCATCAACGAAGTTGGATAATTAATTGGAGATACTTCAAAGGTTATGAATATCAAAGAAACCAATATACATGGAATCATTTGTGAATTAAATAGCTATATAAATCTTAATTGTTTTACTACTATTCCTGTTCATATTATTAACTTAAGTAGTAGTATGAGGTTGCCATATTTTTCCTATAATTTTGCTTAGAGTCTCAAGCAATAATGTTTGGGTTAGTTCCAGTAATACGGTGAAAATTTTTTTTATGCTTTAATTAGGATACATGTTTCTAGAAAGGCTTCTCTTGCTATTATGGGACCCTCACAAGTTCCTCCATCACATAAATAAATAAATGAGTAAATGAAATAAGGCAATATGATTTTTCCCAACCCAGATTTTAAGTCCTTGGAAATAGGGGAGAGAAATATTGTATTTCAAAGAAAGATGTACTACTTGTGTGTCCTCACATCACAGGCTCTCGTACTCACATTCTGCTCTTCACTATAGTTCTCCAAACCATAGCTCTGGAAGGTAGATGTAGAACACTTGCATCAGTACCCAGGTAGTTTGTCTGAATATGATTTTCTATACCTCCATTTCAGTCTGCCTTAGAATGCCATGAGACCCAGGCAACAGGGGATGAGGCTACCACAGAGACCTACAATGCAGGCAGTGATGAGTGGAGCCATGAGACAAAGGAAAACTTCATAACTCAAGACCAGTAGGACCACTAGTCTATAATTATAGCTTGAGAGGTCAATAGGTACCCAACTCCAGACAGCGGAAGCTGTGATACAAGTTGACATTTAGGAGCTGGGCTACCCAAAGCTATGAGATCCGGAGAGCAGAGCATAACCACACAGCAAAATGGAACTTTAAAATTTAAATTTTCTTTTCTTCCCCTTAGACACAAGTAGCTTCTCTAGATTTCCTCAGGCTTAAGAATCAATAACCATGCCAACCTTCCCTCAGTCCAGACAAATGAGCAGAATATGCTGGCCAAGAACTCATAGCCCCACTTCATTTCCACAAAGAAAGAGGGGAGAAGACTGGGTCAAGGAAAAGATGAAATAAACCTAGACATATCTATTATCTCTTTAAATCCTCTCACCACTGTTTCTTGCTGTACAAGACTGTAATACACAAGTATACAGAAAGATGGCATTTTGACTGATGAGGCCCTTCATCTCTTGGAAAGTTGCTTTGAATAAATCCTTTTTTTTACATAAATAAATGACTTTCTTTGATTTGGTCATCAGCAAGTAATGGAATCTGAGTGTGTGGACCAAAGTGGCCAGTAATATACTCAAATTCTTATTGGCTGCTCAAGGGCTACACTGTCCAAGTTCATGTATTTGTTACACTGACCAAATTCAAGGAGGCATTCATTATGATACACAGTAAAAGGGTTTATTCAAAGCTAGCTTTGGGGAAGGTGGTGAGAATAAACCTCCAAAATCATCCATCTCTGGTTGCCTCAGAGAATTTTATAGGATAGAGGGGTGTGGGAGTTGCACATTTACATTTATAAAATTAATATAAAGTTTAGTTTGTTGTTAGCTGATGAGCTTTTTTGATCACCGATGTTTGAATACCTATGCACCTGTGATCCTGTGATTTCTTTGTTGCCGTCTTCCTTGAGGTCCATTTCTTGTGGGAAGGGGGGATAACAGGAAGTTTTTAGACCTACATGATATCTGTAGATGCCATTGAAAGCTGGCAGAGGAAGAATCCTTAATCTGAATAGAAGCTGCCTTCCTTCCTCTGGCTAGTGTCTGCATACCTGTGCAACTGATGTCTCTCCCCCCTTTTTAGGTTGTTCTTTCTCCTTCAAGGTCCATAACTTGCTTTTGAGGGAAGGGAGGGAGTGTCTTAGTTACTTTCTCATCACTGTGACTCAATACCCAACATATACAGTTTAGGGAAGAAAGATTTATTTTATCTTACAGTTTTAAAAGGTCACAGTCCATTCACAGGTTGACAGCTGGAAAATGATGGAAGCCCATGGCTGGGCTGGAGCAGGGGCAGGACCAGAGCCAGAGCTGGAGCGGCAGAGATCCTCAAAACATGGTGGTACAGAGAGAGACTGAGAGGAAGGACAGAACTAGCACATGTCCCTCCAGGTCAATCCTAAGCATCCGCCTCTTCCAGACAGGCCCTACCTCCCAATGCTGCATATCATCTATAGGAACATGTGGCTTTTGGGAGACACTCCAGATCCAAACGATGGCAGGGAGCAACTGTGAAAAAATGCTATCCTGCCAGTAACAAAATCTTATTTTTTAAGACTTAGGATTTGGCATCATTTACTTTTTTGGATTTTATACTTGCAAGGAAACTTTTAATCATTTCTTTCTTTCTTATGTCTCCTTTGGAATGGTAATATTCATCCTGTTCTTGTCTCATCATTATATTTTGGGAGAGCATAACTTGCTAGATTTCACAGCTTCACTGCTAGAGGGGACCTGCCTCAAGATGAATCATACCTTGAATCTCACAAGTATCAGATTTAAGTGAGATTTCAGACTTTTGAACTGGGATGAAATAAATTAAAACTTTTGAAAGTATTAGGATTAAATGAATACATTTTGTATGCATTTTGAGGGCCAGGAGTTTGATAGCATATATGAGGTGAAGGAAAATCTTTATTATTTCCAGATTTTTATAGAGATTACACTAAATCTTTTAATCACTTAATAGAGAAAAGCCATTACAAAAATATGGTCTTCTGTCCATTAACATTGGATATCTTTTCATTTATTTACGTCTTTAGTATTTTAAGTGTTTACAGTGACTTTTGGCATAACATTTTATTTTGTTTATTGAATTCATGCCTAGACATTGTATGCTTTGTGGTGCTACAGAAAATGGAGTCACATTCTTAATTTTATTTCCAAGTTATTCATTTTATTGTATAGAAATATATTTTTAAATATTGATACTGTATCCTCTAACTTTCCTTGTCTTAATGGTTTGTTCTAACCACATTTTTATGGATTCTTTATGATAGTCAATATACAAAAGTATTATGCAAACAGAGACAGTTTCACAATTTCTCTTTCAATAGAGATAGCTTTTGTTTTATTTTCTTATTATAGCAGTAAAGGTTATTTGAAGAAGCAAAATCTATGTATTTGTCTATCTAAAAACATTTGTCTATATAAGACATATTTAAGACATTAACTCTCAAGATTAAATAGCCTGCCATGTCTCGATATCTTTAGATGGCAAATGAAACTCATTGAGACAAGCTCAGCATGAAAACAAAAGGCCTGAGACTCAGCAATAGTTGTGTTTCTGTTGGAGACAGAAAAAAAAAAAGTCTCAGTTTAAAGGCAAGTAGACAGAGTTCCCCTTATACAGCAGCTTTTTAAAGTTTTGTTCATGTCTTCAGCATGAAAAAGGTCAGTGAGGTTTGGTGGCACAGGTATGTAATCGTAGCCCTCTGAGAGGCTGAATCATTAGATCACAAATTTGAGACTAGCCTGGGTAAGTTAGTGACATGTTGAGACCTAGTCTCAAAATCAAAATTAAAAAGCAAGCTAGAGATGAAAGTCACTGTGGAAGCCTTAAGTTCTATTCCCCAGCACCACACACACACACACACACACACACACACACACACACACACACAGAGACAAAGACATATTTATTTTATTCAGACTATCAATTTTAATGTTAATCTCATTAATACATACCTGGCAGACACATGTAATAATGTTTGATTAAATATATGGTCATTTCATGGCCAAACTTATAATTAACCATCCCAAGGCCAAACTTTGCCAATTTAGCACTTTTGATACTGAAATATAAAAAATACAGGTCTAGAGGCATAGGTCAACAGACAAAATGTTCACCTAGCAAGCACAGGGCCTAGAGTTTGATATTCCAGCACCAAAACAATTGGATACAGTGGCACTCACCTGTAATCCTGACACTTGGGAAATTTAGGCAAGAGGATTGTTGGGAGTTCAGGCCAGTCTGGGCTACTTAGTGAGTTCAGAACCAGCCTGGGCTACAGAGAGAGACTCTGTCTCAATACATACATACATACATACATGCTTATATGCACACATAAAATATTTGATCTTCATGATTTATGACTCGAGCTCTGAAAATGCTCATAGTTTCCTGGTGATAAAGGTGATACCGGGAATCAGAGCATATTCTGATACTCATAGTAAATCCCTTAACTATACCAGAATTTATGTTAATAAAGTGTTTCGAAAGCCCCTAAGGATGAGAGGCTGATTGCTACAGAAGACAGCAATGTAATTAAAGGGTTAGAACTTTGATCCTTGCTCTCTGACCCACACGCAGGGACTCACTCATCAATGGGCAATGATTTAATCAGCAATCCTAAGTAATGAATACTCTATAAAATTCCCAGAGGACAAGACTCACGGAGCTCCCAGGTTGGCAAACACAGGAAGGTGCAGAGAGTGCAGCACTCCCAGAAAGGACAAGGAGTTCCAGTGTTCCTCACCCCAGCACTGCGTTCTGAGCACCTTTTCCATCTGACTGCTTCTGATTTGTGTCCTTTGTAGTAAACTAATAATCTAATAAGTAAACTCTTTTCCTTGGTTCACAGAATTAAGGAGGGAATCATGGAAACTTCTGGCTTGTGGCTTGGTTAGATATTGTGGTTTATCTGAAAATGAATTGCTTGCACTTGGTATTTGAGATGATAGGAAAAGTTTTGTGGGACTGAGCCCTTAAACTGTAGGTTCTGACTTTATCTCTAGGTAGATAGTGTCAAAATTGAATTGTAAGAGATGTAGTTGGTATCTTCCAGAGAATATAATTAATTTTTGTGGGGGTAAAATAAAACCACTTATTTTACATCAGAAGTAAATTACTGAGAATGCTGTAAGAATATTGAAAAAACTTCAGAAAAATTTTCCTTTATAGCTTTCCTCTACATCTCTTTAAGTGATGCTTAAATCTACAATAAAACAATAAAAAGCTCATAATCCTACCTAACATGCTATAATTTTCTTAAATATAATGCATCAATAAATATACTCACCCTTTTCCCAAAAGAAAAAGAAAAAATCTCAGGGGATAATTAGTGTTTTCTTTAATAACTAGGTTAGTCTGCTTACTGTCAAGTTAGCAAAAAAATGTAAGATAATTAGCCTTTAAAGGCAGAAGGTTTATGTTGGCCCAGTCTCAGACTTCAATCCATGATTGCTTGGTCTCCTTGCCTTTAGGCCCCCATAAGACTCAACATAATGGTGGGGAGCGTGCAGCGAAAAAGCTACTCACCTCATGGTAGTTAGAAAGCAAAAGACGGAAAGAAGGGAGCAGGGCCCCATTGTCTCTTTCAAGGTCACCTCCCCAGCAGCCTAATTTACTTCCATTAGGCTCCACTTCTTAAAAGTTCTGTCATCTCCTAAAGCAACACAGACTGACACCAAAGCCTTTACTCTGTGAGCTTTTGGGGGCCACTTACCCAAACCATGGCAATAACCTGTGACATAAATATTGTCATGTAAGTTTACAGGTTTAAAATACTGTGCTAATAAGACAGTATAACTAAGTGAAGACTAAATCCTCATGATAATTATGGCCTATGCTTCCAGAAATTGATCTGGTACTCATGGCAGGTATTTCTGACCGGTTTATTCCGACTCCTATTTCAAATTTTATTTGACTTAGGCAAACACCTAGACAAGTTATGATTCATTACCTGATGAGTGACATAAATCTTCACTCATAAAGTATCTGGGAAATGTTGGGTTGTTTTATTTGCTTTGGTTTGTTTCATATCATGTCCTATCTAAGTTACTAAGTTGCTCTGGCTGAGCTTTAACCTATGATTCTTCTAGCTTAATCTCCCAGAGTGCTGGAATTACAGGTATGTGCCACCATGCTCAAATCAGGCAAAGTAGTTTTACCTGGTTTGAATTACTGCAGTTTTCCTTTAACTTTAATCACAGGGCACACTGTTATAATAATGGTTCGTGCTCAATGTCATCTTATGTCTTTCTGGTATATTCTTCCTTACTTCTGTTGTTGAGACTTCTAATTTATCCCTGGTAGTGTCGAAGAAAACATGAAAAATTCATTAAAATCAAAACTGAGCCACTTGTGTTGACCCTAGACTACCCATCCCCCCAAAAAGTGAATAAAGCCAGGAGGTTATGAAGGACAGATTATCATGCATGATTTCCTGATAGTAACAAAGACTTCAGAATCACAAGCTTGCACAGAGGTTACCACACTTTATGCAAAAAAAAAAAAAAATCCTTCTATAATGACACTTGCTTGGCAATTGTTTGCTCAAACTCAGACCAATACCACTATTATTGATTGTTGTGGCCAAAAATCGTTGTTTCAAAAGATAGGATGCAATCCTCATTTCTGCCTTTGAAAAAGTTCCCCTTGCCTCAACCTCCTTGAATATGCCCATAGTTTACTGGGCATCAATATTCACATTATAATATTCTGATATTTTCAAATAAATATCAATATCTTTGGAGATGTTTCTCTGATTGCTTTATTTAGGTTATCAGCATTTTCATCATTTACCCAGCTAGCACAGTGACTCTCTTTTGCCTGTTAATTCAGGGGAGGCAGGAGGCAGGAAGCGATCTTCACTTCCAGTTCAATGAAATCATTGTTATTTTCCCGAGTGGAAACATTCCTCCCTTTGTAGCTATTCCAGTAGAGGATGATATGGAAACGTAGGCAGAAATTTTGCTAGAGATAGCACTTAGTTCTTATCATATCACCTGATTTGAATACCTGTGGATTCTAACTGAGGAGAAAGTACCATAAATTGCTTTCTGATTGGTTTAAGGCACTTGTAGCCTATTTGGGAAACTTGTCTCAGCCCTGCAAGGTACTGCCATCTACCTGTATCTATCACTAAGCCTTCAAGTGGCTGGCCATTTTGATATTGAATCATACCAATTCATTAGGATAAGGGGAGTATGGTAAGACCAGTAAATTCCACAAGCATAGGCCTATTGCACCACTGAAGTTGTTACGAAGAGAATTCCTCGGTCAGAATCAATGCTGTGTGTAATGCTGGGATGATGGTTATGGCATTTGCCTATCCCATGAACAATAGTTTTGGCAGAAGCATTACATACAAGAAAGGCAAATCTGTGCCCAGATTAAATGTCTATCATAGTAAGGATAAATGATACCCTTTTTATGATGGTAAGGGTCAGATAGAATTAATCTGTCACCAGGTAGCTGCCTGATTATTCCAGGGAATGGTTCCATATTGAAGACTCAGTGTTGGCCTCTGTCCCTGTCACATTAGCAATGTCTGTAGCCAGATTGGCCTTGGTGAGTGGAAGTCAATCGTGCTATCTTGCTCATTAGGATGTGTAGCTGTCATCCCTGCAACCATTGACATTTTTATACATGAATTCATTGGATGATGACAAAGCATGTTGAAGAAGGAGGATGATTGAGATCTATAGGTTACCGTATCATTTTACCCAATTGGTAATTACGATTCTCATCTGATAAAATTAGTCTGTTATGATTTAGATCTGAAATGTCCCCAAAAATCTTTATGTTTAAAAAATGACTCAATCTTGGGAGTTAATTTGTTGATTTTCTGTGCTGTTAAGAGTTGGGGTCTGGTTGGAAGGGGCAAATCATTGGGACATGACCTGGAAGGATATATGCTAGCTTTTCCTGTCCTCTTTTATATACTTCCTGTCTGCCATGGGAGCATGGGATGAACAGTGTGTCTCCAGCTAGGTCCTCTGCCAGACCTTCCACCATTGCCAGCCAACCATGATTGGACTGAGATCTCCTGAAATTGTCAGCTATAATAAAATCCCCCTTCCTTTAACTTGTGGTTATCTGGTATTGTGTCTTAGCAATAAAAAAGTGACTAGGACACAGCCTTTATTGAGCATTGAAACAGGACAAAGTACCTTTATGGTTTTATGTCCATTCATAGATGTCTATTCATGTACTTCTTCCTCAAATATCTTATTGTTGATTTTCCAATCATATTCCTTCCAAGTCCCTGACCATTTGGCCAAAACCACTGGCCTCAGCCCATGAACAGCTATGTAAATTCAAGTCTCCTCAAGTCTCCTTCCTAACAGAGTAAACAATCAGATGCACTTCTTGAAGTTTTGCTTCATGCAGTTTTACTTTTCCTAAGCATTCTTGTTTTATTTAGCCCTTTAACCTATTCACTTCAAGAACAATCTGATTCACTTGGACTCATTCAAATGTTAATCTCATCTAGAAACACCATCCTAGACATATTCTGAAGCAGGATTAACCAAGTATCTGAAGATCCCATGGCCCAGCTAAATTAACAAAATTGATGGCCACCTCTACCCGAGTGCCTAGATAGAATCTCCAGCGCAATGTCGACTAGAAAGTTTAATGTGGGCTCTGTGAACTTCATAGCTGACTTTATCAATTGAAATAATTTTTAAAGTATTTTTCCCCTTCCAATGAATAAATTTGGGAATTTCTCAAATTTCTTTTCTGTAAGGATTGAGATTATCCTGACATTTTTAACCTCACTGTATAGAACTGCTGTCCCAAGATTTCAAATATGAGGGTGATCTCAGCTGAAGTAGTATTGCCCTGTGGTACACAGAGAGATCCTCTAAGAGCAGAGGCTGAAGGAAGAGATCTGTACCCTGGCTGCATGTACCTGGAATGCGGCCTTAGTGATGCAAAGGACAAGGCAACAGCAATGTGGGTGTCATGTTCCTCATAGATAAATACTGTAGCCCTTGAATGGGCCTAGGACACATCCTTCAAAATGACTTCACAGTCACACCCACGAGAACGGAACGTTAATCACAGTGAGCTAGCATGGGGGAGGGAGCACGCTGTGACTTAGGTGCCACTATCTCCTCACTGCGCTTATCAAGATTTCATACATTTTCCTGAACGAATATTTCTTCATTTGTTATATGCCCCTACGTGCATTTCTAGAGACTAAATCTTTCTTTAAAAAATAACTTTTACCACTTATTGTCATTTCACTAATGAACTTAAGCAAGCATAATTTGTTAAAACACATATAAAAATAAACAAAATTCACAAAATTAATTTTTATGTATAAAATTGTCCCCCAAAATAATATTATTTTTAGTTGTTGCATAGATTTGAGAGAAATTCTTTGCAGAGAAACATAAATAATGGTAGATCCAAAAAAGTTGCATATCATCGCATCTTACTTATTGGGTTTGACTTGAGATAGAGCTTTCCTACATAATCTATGATGGCTTAAACTCACTATGTATCCCTGGCTGGCCTCAATCTTGTAATCCTTCTGCCTTAGTTTTCTAAATGTTGAGATTATAGGTATATGCCCTCAGACCTGGCTCCATAATAACATTTTTTAATTGCAAAGAATTTAGAGTAGTTTATTTGCTTTTGATTGATTTTGTATATTGTGGATCCAATCACTCAAATATCATTTTGTTCCTATTCTTAGAAATTGGAATGTTAAGATTCCATTCTGCAGATTCTATTGTAGCTTGGGCTCTGGGTAAAAATTAGAGTCATTCAATTAGATATATTTGTTTAAAATGGGTAGAGGAGAATGAAGTGGACGCTGTCTTCCTGCTTTTGTTTTGTAAGTAGCAACAGAAATATACAGAGTTTTGTTGTTGCTGTCCTTTGATTGAATGCATCCTCAGAGCCACTTCTCCAGCTTCCTGAGAGTCGAAGGTAGTTTTGCTAGAAGCAGTAGGAGAATTTTTGATGTTGTAATTTTTGTGCAGATTTAGGAGTGGTTTTAAGATGCTTTAATTGATCAATTTTAGATTGTCTTTGAGAGATTTTCCTGAGTACTCCAATGAGAACTCTGCATTTCTAGCCTTTCTATGATTTTTCTAAACACCAATTCTATTTCATCTCTACGTGCTTAATACACATACTGTTTTTTTGTTTTTTGCACTGGAGCCTGATTGATGTACCATCAATGAGAAAGTGATTAAATATCAAATATTCATGTGACAAATGATCTAGTTAGCTAAAGGACTGAATAACAACAGTTACTTGTGTCAAGAGAGTCATATATGACTATTAAATAAAATATTACAAATAAAATTAAATTACAGAATGATGTGTATAAACAACAAATAAATATCCGTATATCCATATGTATACAAACACACAAACCAACACTGTATACCTTCTGCACATATGTATGTATGTACATGAGATAAACATCAAAACTCTTAAGATATTCTGCAGAGAGGGAAGATATTGGTCTTTCAAAGTAATCTTAATATTTCCTCAAATGCATCAAAGAATTTTGACTTTTCTCTAATATAAAGAATGTATCCATGTTCTCTTGGTTTATAAATGTTTCCAAATAAATTAAGTTCGCCTTGTAACTAAATACACTAATTTAGTCGCTGCATTTCCTGGGCACAGTCTTTTATTTTTTTTTAAGGTTTTCTTATAACTGTTGTCTCTATGGTCCCTCTTTTGTCTCACTGGGCCTTAGGTTACTGTTCTTCCCCTTAAAACGTCAGAGTGAAGCTCAGATATCATAGTTTTTTGTTCCAAACATTTTAACATCGAGACGACTTCTCTCTCTTCTTTTGTGTGTCTCTAGTGTCTCCAGCCTACCAGAGGAACTTTGTGCTGCTGTAAAGAAAACTCACTGATCATGATAGACAGTTACCGGCATAACTTTATAGTCACTCACCTCAACTGGGTTTTCGCTGATGCTGAGCTATTCTATTGGGTTTCTTTGTTTAACACAGATTCGTATTCCCTGCAGTGACTATTTCAAATGTCTTCTGATCCTTGTGTGCCCCACCTCCCTTCTTACTCTCAGCAGGTGACTTCATCTCCTATTTTATAAAGAGAATAGAAGTTTCAGTTTTCAAACATACAGACTGACTCATTTCTGCCTACACATAATCCTCCTTCCTTCTGTAAGGTGCCCTTGTCTTACTTCGGATGATCTGGATGTTGCCGATTCTGGATATGATAACTGAGAATGTTGAGACTACTTTGAGACTATAGGAGGACTCACCATGGGAAAAAAAAAGAAAACAATAGCAAAGAAACAAAACTCCCCCCCCACCCCATTGTGAAATTAGCAGACCAGCGATGAGCAGAAAGTACCTGGGACAAGGTGAGGAAATGTCCAGGGGAGAGCTGGCAGGTGTGTATTATTGACTTCTAGGCCAGCAAATGAGGAAGAAACATCTACCCTGGGTGTAGGTGGCAGGTTGAACTGACAGCTTGAACAACAGCAACAAACAGGAAGAAAAAAATAAGAAAGATTGACAAATATTTTCCTGGGAAAGCTCTGGCTCCAGATATTGACTCATTCCTCTTCACATTACTGATCTTGATCACAGATTTGCTCCACTTTCCAGCCTGCCATTGCTTTTGCCTTGTATCAGCTGTCCTTCGGACTCGGGTTGATGTTCTCTGGCTCATGTCTGAGGGGCCACCGGGACCCTCCTGCTCTCACACCCATATGCAGCCATATGGACTCTCTCCTTAGACTTATAAACCCTCCAAGTAAATTCCCTTGACATATATATATATATATATATATATATATATATATATATATATATATTTAAAAATTATGCTTCTCTAAGAACCCTAAGCAACACAGATTTTGGTACCAGGAGTGGTTCTCAAGAGACAGAATTATCAGAATTATAACAGTGTTTTTCTCTAAGGCTTTTAGTGGGTCCTGCAGTTGGCTATCTAGTTTTAGATTGTTTAAAGTTGCTGTAGTCTCTCCTAATAATGTAAGGAGAACCAATGACCCATGGTGTGAATTGTTAAAATTAATACAAGTAGTAGATTCATTTGATTAATTCCCCACTTTAAGATAGTTATTTGGTGATTCTGTGTATAATACATTTGAGTATTTTTAGAAACATTAAAAATAAAATGATGCTGGCTAGTTACTCTTAGCAACTTAGGACAAACTAGTAAAAGAAAGAAATGAGCTCTTGACATTCATCAACAGTATGAATTTTTCTCAGTGTGTTAACAGTGTTATAAAAGTACAATGAGCTCAAGGATCCAAATTCCCAGCTGCAGACACAAATAAACAACTTGGACATTCTTAAGTGTTTCCTGAAGGAGAATCTTCTCTCCTTTAGCCATAGGACTGAAGTTGCTGGAAACCAAGCTCAACCCCTCATGATCAGATTAGCTAAACTACAGTGTCAGATGAATGCTCAGCCTTGAAGTATATCAGCAGTTGAAGTGTAGGTATTACTTAGAAAAGAATGGGACTCCATTAATTGGGATGGAGATCTGTGGGAGGAGCAGGGAGAGGGTGAGCAACTTACAAGTCCTTATTTTGTCAGAAGAAGAGATTTCCCTACTTTCAGCAGCATAGGCAACCCCAACTCTGCTCCCGGTGGTGTTGGATTCTCCACTTATACCTTAGAAAGCTTATCCTGAGTTGACCATGGAGACAGTAATAACACTCCCTGATGCAGTTACCAGGCAAGACAATGTTGATGCTTCTCAAGACCCATTCTTACCATCCACCTTTGTCTCAAGGCCTATAATCATCCTCAAGTTTCAGAAAATCCCTAAGGATGATGTCTACAGTATGATGCATAGTGAGGTCTGATATATTCCTAAAGAAACTGAATTTTCTAGATCTTATATACAGAGGTCTGGAGAACAAGTGTAGGAAACAATTTTCAGAATTTAGGACAATGGTGGAAGTAATATAAACTTGAATACTCCTGAGCTTCTAGATATGGGCCCTTTGAGCCGAGATCCAAGATTTAATATTGCGGATTGCAAAGTTATATAAAGCATTAATAGTTTATTTGATTGACTGGAAAAATTTGGATCAAAACATCACCCACAGTGGGTGAGCTGGAGATATCTGATATTCCTTGGTTTATTGTCAAGGAGGATATTCAAAGGCTTTGGGAAATGGGAATGCTGGAGTAGACCTGTTGGATGAAAACAGTTCCTCCACTCTGGAAGGGTCCAGAGCAGGTGTCCCTTCCCCTCTCCTTAGGAAACTGATTTATGAGGAGAGTACCAACAACTTTCAGTTCCTTGTCGTTACTCTTCTTGTATGTCAGATCTCAGTTGGGGGTCTAACTTGGACAATTAAAAGCTACGGGTGTAATTGGATTTCAGAGTGGCAGGGCCCATGTGGCAGTAGTTACCCATCAAAGCAAAGAGGGTGTGCTTATCATAATGTACAGCAGAGGCAGAATAGTGATTGAAATGATTTGACAGGTGTGATCCAATGGCATTGGCTAATTAATCACAGTGTATCCATAAGTGAAACAGATGGGAAGCTTACTAAATTTTTGTTGGATTTATATAGGAAAAAATTTCCGAGGGCAACTGAACAAAAAGCTACCTCAAATAGCAGCAATAGAGAATCATATTCTCTCAATCAACTTCAGACTTGAACTAGCTTACAGATCCATTCCCCTTTAAATGAAGGGAAAGCCAGGTCCCCTTAAGGAGGGACCCTTATGCACTACCGTGGAGAAATTGGACTAGTCTAGTATTCCCTAGTGGACGTAAAGAGAAAATGTTTGGAGTACAGAAGATCCTTTAGAATCTCTTAGCATTACTATGCTCTGTTAATTAAAGTCAACGGGAAACTAACACAACTTAATCCAGAGAAGATAAAAAATGGTCCAGAACCCTCAGGAATGAAGGTACGGGTCACCCCACCAGAAAAGTACTCACATCAGCTAAGGTCCTTGGTGAACACCAAGGATATACAGAGTGGATAGTGGAAGAATGTAGTTATAAATACCAGCTAAAGCCACATGACCAGTTATTGGAATAAGGATTGTAATTAGAATTTCTTTTTTCTTTTATATGCTGTCACCATGCGTGTGTGTGTGTGTGTGTGTGTGTGTGTGTATTCTTAACAGTGGAATTTATTAAGTTACATTCTAATGTTTTAATAATTGAATGTAGGAGAATTTCCAAAGGGGAACTCTGTTTTCTGTCATGGGGAGGAATTCAATGTCTTTCCTTTTGTATGCAATGTAGTTGTGCTATGTTAGTGTAATTAGGAACTTGACTATTGTATTTGGAAATGAAGTATTATTTAAGGAGATGTGTCTGGTTGTCAAGTTAACAAGTGGTGGATTATGCCCATTGGAGGGATTATGTCGACTTGATGATATTAGAAAGCACCCAGGGTAAAGTTTACATATGTGTGTTATTTACTTGTGGAGCAGCAAATGAGGAAAGAACACACACTGAGTGTGGGTGGCCCAATTCAGAGCTTGAACAAAAAACAGAAAAAAGAAAGAAAGAAATGAAGATAGAAAAAGAAACAAAGAATAGATTGACACAGCCTTTACTGAGAAAGCTCGGGCTTTTGAGATTGTCTCCAGACATCTACTAGCTTCTGCCTGCACATAGCAGATCCCTATCACAGACGCACTTTGGTCTTGAGTCTTTGCCATTGCTTTTGGACTCGGTACTTCTGTCTCATGTCTGAGCACCCACTGGACCCTCCAGCTCTCACGTGTATATTCAGCCATCCTGGACTATCTCTTCAGACTTGTGAGCCCTCCAAATTAGTCTCATTCACTTATATATACTTTCTATTAATCCTGCTTCCCTAAGAACCTTAACCAGTACAGCTATCATAGCAAATATACCTTAAGATAACTTGTATTACTGGGTGGTAAAGAATAATTATCTAAGGCAAGCAGTTGAACTAGAAAAATGGATTTTTACTTTGATCACTTCACATGCCTGTTGGGAAGTATCAGACACATCACGTGTCACATGAGCAGGTGTCATTGGGTAGGGGATCAATATCGGGTGACAGACAAGGGAGATGAAGGCAGCTCATCCATTAGTTTGTGAAACATTTAATAACTGGACTGGCTTCAAGTATGTTGAATCCTCATGGGGGTAACAGTACACCTTTCCCTAATTTTCACTTTTTTTCTTCTCTGATCATCTTCTTTGACAAAGTAGGAGCTCAGGGATTAAAGTACTTGCCTAGAAAACACAAGGCTCTGAGTTTGATTCTCCAACACCACATAAGCTGGACATGATAGCCCATGCCTTTAATCCCGGCACTTTGGAGGCTGAGGCCAGAGGATTGCCATGAGTTCCAGATGAGCCTGGTCCACATAGTGAGTTCAGGACCATTCTGGACTACAGAGTAAGACCCTGTCTCATACAACAACAACAAAACCAAGCAAAACTCTTTAGTTCATTTATTACTCTCAGTAATTTATATTTCAATTGTATGCAGTCTTCTTTTTCCAAAAATTCCCACAAACTGTTTTCCTTTATGAGAGATTCTATTTGATCGGATCTTGTCTCTACCACTTCAGATACTTCTTTCTGCTCTTTGGAAGGCTCATTCTCATCAGGTTGCTCTTAAATGTTACTCCTGGTCAGAAGTTGGATTTACATACTTTTTTTACTTTACCCATTCTTTCTGGGTTACGTCATTCATTCATTCAAGTGGTTGCTGTTGCTTTTACAATTCAATAGCTATTAAATCCATACTCTGAAATGTCTTTAAGTATAATATTAATAAATCTAACTGCCTGATGCTGTTCTTTCACAATCTTCAGAATTAAAAAGTCAAATTCTTAGATACATGCAGATCTTATCATGTTACCTGCTACAGAAATCCAAATACTCAAGTCCATTTATTCACTATCCCTGACAGACTACTGGAAGCTACTTTTGGTGAGAACAATAAAATGCTTTGTTTAAAGCTAGTTCTGAGGAGATGGAGGGGCCCCATGCTGCACAGGTCATCATCTCACTGTTCAGGGGGACACATTCCATTTATAGTAAGGAACACAGGTGAGGGAATGCAGCGAAACTCTAGACAATTCCAGGCTTTCTTCCTTTCTCCTGGCCCTCTCTTTCCTATGGAAAGAAAGTTGGGCTAAAATTTTCTGGTGCAAGAACCTGAATATTCTGTCCATTCATTTGTGTAGAGGAAGGAAAAGGCAGATATTGACACCATAGACCTGAGAAAGATCAGAGACATTTGTCTGTGAAGAAAAAAGAAATTCTGGGCTTTAAGGTTCTATTTTGCCATTGGGGTAGAGAGTTGCTCCGAAGCATAAGAACTCTTTTACGCAAACTCTTGTGGCTTTGCTTATTTTTGGTAAGATTGACACAGATACCTCTTTGATGTTGATTACTCCTGCCCCCCGCCTCCCTGGTCTCTGACGCATTCTCTTCTTCTCTGAAAGAACTAACATTTAACCGTCTGCAGTTGGTCCCTTGGTTTTGAGGTAGCTTTTCCCTAGTGATGATCATCCAGAACATGTCCCCTTTTGGGGAGGACTGGAGTGTTTTAAAACCTTTCTTGACAAATTTGAGAAACATCAGAGGTTTAAAAAGAGTAGTTACTAGACTAAGTTTCCTTAAAGTTTCTTGCCAAGTCTAATTCACTTATTCTGAAGGTGATAATGTTATAGGACATTAGAACTTTTACAAACATTAGTTGTAAATCTTGCAAGCACATATAAAACAAGCTAATGAGGGCAAAACAAATCCAGTTTGTGCAGTAAATTTGGATGAAGATACAGTGATCAAGTTAATTAAAGAATGTCAATTTGTCTGAAGCAATGTTAGTTTTGTCAGAAGGGTGAGTCAAGCACATAGTTAGAGTTTCATTTTATACGAACCAACGCCAATTGTTGTTTAGATGAAACTACATCATTTATTTATGTCAAATATCAGAAGAATTAAAGCTTAGTAATTAAGCTGCACTTTAGAATTTTTCTGCTACGTATAACAAAATTGTAAAAATTCTAAATCCAGTATACAAAAACTAATGCCTATTCTACTATTGAAAAACATACATTTTTATAATAATGTGAGCTTGCCTCTACTTGACTACAAAGAACATGGCTCTTGTCAGCTGAATGACCATAAACGATATACAAGGCAACATTTGAAAAATAAATTAGCTTTTTTATTGCATATTAAAACAACATATATGATTGAATATTATACTAGGATAATTAAATTCTTCAAAATAAGGCATATCACATATGATAATAGTTTGTAGAACCAGAATTTTAAAACAACATTTTAAATTGTTAGCTAGATAAACTCTAACTTACTAAGAGTTGCTTTTCCAAACAATCAAAACCTAATGAAAGATAATATCTCTAAATAACATTAAAAATTATTTGACAAAAGCAAGATCTCTAAATAGTTCTGATGTAAGTTTTACAAAGAATAAATCAATGTTTAGCAATTTTTAAAAGACATAAATCACTAGAGATTCTGACTATATCCCTATGTATTGCATTTTAAATTATATCTTATTTAAATATTTTTGAGTCTTTTTTATTTAAACATTTCTCTAATTAGAAGTGTTTTACTCAAAAGACATTATTAAGTTATAAGATTAATTCACAACAAAAATGTAACATATAGGTAATCACAAAATGGTGCCTTAGCCTTCATAGGTTACCAATAATTTTAATAATCATGATATTATTCATATTTGTCTCACACTGTAAATGTCAAATATAGATATAAACATAGTATGTTTATCTAGATAAAAGCCATTATGTATTTGAAGTGGGAAAAGCCTAAAATCTTTGGTTCTGAACTTTACAAGACTTTCCCATAAAAACAAAATAATTGGTTAAAAAAAAACACGTTTTAAGCATCTAATTTAAGCATAGATTAGATGGGAAAAAAGCAGTATTTCTGTTGCAGAGAAGCAAGCTCTGTTAGCTTCTGTTAAAATTATTAGCATTGCATCACATAAATAAACCTATTAATAGACCTGGAAGGTCATAGCTATTAAATATGGAAAGTTAATGGGTTTCCATATAAAAAAGAAAGTTTAACATTTCACCCTCATGCGATTGCCCAAGGCCTGAAATGTGGAAAAAAAAATTGGTGTAAGAATAATGAGAACAAGAAAACAAATGATTCCTAGTTCTCCATTTTCCTAGTTGAGGAATGGAGATATCAGGAGGAAACAAAAATCAATTGTTAGCAATAGCAAACAGACATTTCAATAAATATTTGAAGATACAGCCAGTTCAGACAGAGCCAAGGCCTCTTGGCCAAAGTGAAAGAAAACAGAATTCCCAATGAGAAATTCACTATTTATCTGGGTGTCTGCATGATCTGTCAGCACCAAATGCATTTGCTGTTACTTGTAATGAATCCAGAAAAAGGCAAAAGTAAAGCACTGGTGGATACTATACCAGCTAAAATTAATGCACAGAACTTTGAGAACTGTGGTATTAAATCATACTGTACATTTCATTACATAGAGTATATTACATTACAATAAAAATCACCTGGATAATTTCCAGTGTAGTACAGGCATTTACCATTCCTGAGAAAATAACAGAAAAGATCTGGAACACTTCCATGGTCTTCTATTTTTTTCTTAGTCTTAATTTTCCTGTCTAATGGTTCGTGAACCTAGAACTACAAATTGATTCATGGAGAAGCCCCACAGTGGCTCACACCAACCCTCAAATACTTTCAGAAGATCCTCTGGGACAAGACAAGGGAAGGACAAAGACTGATGTGTTTCTGTGATGCATTTAAACCCCAAATAGATACTCCTATAGAGGGTACTGTTCTGCTTCCAGTTGAGAAACTCCTTGGCCAAACTGAGTGCACTATTGAATTTTAAGGGAACAAGACTGTCTCTTGACTTATATGAATCCTGGCATCAAACCATCCATGCATATGAGGACCGGAGGCCTTCTAGATTGAAAGGAAAGCCATAACAAAAGCCCCAAACCAATTGAATGAGTGCCCAGCATAAACAAAATCAAATTACCTGGAACAGTTTTCTACTTTTGAATCTCATTTCACACCAGTAAGTAGCCCAAAATGACCTGTAGTAGATTCAAATATCACCAAACAGTGAAGGTGTCTTCACTCCTAATGATGCTGCGAGGCGACGTAAGGGAAGGTTACAGTAGCTGTTCTATTGTCCCAACCAAGTGGTGGAGAGAGTAGATCTCTGGAGTTTACTTGCAGATTGGAACAAGGCAGATCTCATTAGCTCCTGTCTCCCCCCCCCTCCCCCAAGAAACCCCATCTCTTTCATTAACAATAACGATAATAGGCACGTGATACCATGAAAGAAAAAGAAAACAAACAACCAAGAAACAAACATATACCTAGAAAAGCCTAGAATGTCCCTTGAGTCTCAGTCATCGGCTCAGCTAGCCATAAGCAGTCAGTCTGGTTTCCAAAGTGTCTGTTCTGGAAAACCAGAAGATCATGGCTCAGGAGACCCAGGACTTAACCTTCTGGCTAGCTCACTAAAACTGTGGAAAGAAAAATGATACCTGACCTTCTGATGCCAGCATCTGATTGTTCTGCCCATGTATCTGGGATAAGGGGAAAAAGGGGGTAAGAGTTTATGCTTTTGGAATGAGAAAGTTTGAGGAAGCTACTTGTCTCTATATCATAAATTTAATATTTGAAATTTTGTTTTGTGCTGCTGGTTATAATAGTATTCTGTATATCCACTATTCTACTTTCTCCACCTCTTAGCAATATTTCTTTGAAATAAGATCTCTATGATAAGTAAATTAATTTTTTGGCCACTAATGGTGATGTGCTTGAGTTTGAGTGCAGACTGCTCCTGCCACACTGCTGTCCCAAGCCAGGCTTTCATGCTGACTTGGCATCTTTTCATAGCTGGGAAATCAAAGTCCATGCCTGACTCACGATTCCCAACCTATTCCATTATTGTCTTGAAGAATAAGTTTACTTTTATTCTTTGTGTTAAAGAAATTTTCTTCTTAAAGCACATTTTTGTCTTTTCTAGGAACATTTTACCTAGAGATTGCATGTGGGGATTTTCTAAAATCCCTGAGACCCAGATATTGTGCACAGGGCTCTCTCAGTCCTCACGACATGCTAATCCACAGATAATTCTTATTATCTAAGTCTCCTTTCCTACCCTTCTCTGTTACCTTCATGTAACTACGTGCTTCAGCTTTGGACACTGACTCAGTTTACTATCTTCAAAAGTAACCAAATTTCAGGAAAGGTAATTTATAACTTTAGTAGCTTCTTTGAGAAACTTCAACACTCCCTAAACTGGCTTACCTCAGGTCTCACCCTTCCCATCATCCCATTCCTCTCCACTGTCTTTCAGTCCCTTAGACCTTGAATAATCCTAGCATCCTTGGAAATTGATGAAAACAAACTTACTCTTATTTCTGCCATGGCTGTGTTGTATATGTAGCACATCAGCTCAAAGTAGTTTCCAAAGTCTTTTGATAACTTATGACCTTAGACTTGTGTTAAGTTACTTATCAAGGTTATAAGTTGTGCTTCTATTAAAGAACAAGAGTGACATCATCCAAAGAGTAAATTGACAAAAGCTTTCTTTTTTTCAGAATGAGAAAGAGGAAAGAATGAAACAAAATCCTACATAAAAATTTGAAGAAGGATTGTAGAAGAGAAATTTTAGTCCTCATAGTCAAATATGTTAACTTATAGGGCATCACATGTTGCAAAAAAAACAAAACTAGATTTTGTTTTAGTCTTTCATAAAATATGACAAATTCATTTATTTTCTTTTTAGAGGACATTGTGAATGTTTCTTTACCTTCTGAGTTACCTGCCGTAAGCACAAAGATTCTGCCTCCTCTTGGTATTAGTTCATATGCCTTATATTGAGTGTGATGCTTAATTTTTATGAATTTTACCCCATCATAATTTCCTCCAGGCTTTCTTATTACAGAAAGTGGCATGACCCTCAAATTAGTTACTCAATCTGGATGCAAATACTATTCCATTTCAGAAGTCATGTATTATTCCCACCCTAAAGATCTTATTTTAGCTTAATTAGCCCTTTAAAAATAGTGACTGTTCCAAATATAGTTATATTCTGAGAGATTAGGGGTTAAGACATCAACAAATGAAATTAGGGAGACATAATTTCATTTACAGCAATCAACTGTGGTCTATTTGATCACATTTTCTCTCTCCTCACATGATTGTTTCATTCCTTGAAATATCAAACAAATCATAGTATGTCAATATGAGAAAAAAATTCTTCTAAGATTCCACATCCCATATTAGCCACTGCTTTATCTCTTTGCTCCCATCAAATTATCATTAATATGATCTTTTAAACGTGCTGTCCACTTTTTCTCATGATATGGTAGCAGCTCTGCCTCTCCAATGTGGCTTTTTCCCACTCAATATTATAAAATTAAATACTGTTATACTTAACTTCTTCATTCTTGATGTTGTTACTTCCTTAATGATCATGACATCTGCACATGACATCTGCAAAAGGCATTTTGGTTATAAAGCATCCAGGGCATCCTCCCTATGGAGTAACAGATATGTGGTTGGGATGGGATGTGATCTTTCGTGTTCTCTTTACTCTTGACATAATGACCAGTTCAATACATGATTTGTGACGTGGCCTATATCAGCCAACTCATGGTATTCATTTGGCACCCCTGAAATGAAGAGGCATGTCCCTTGCACTGTGCTCCACTGATATTCATTTTGTTCATTACTTCCAAGAAACAATGGTCACACTGAAGAGAGTCACGATGGCAGATATTCATAGAAAGAAAATCAAAGTCCTAATAGAATCATGCCTTAGGCTTTCTGAATCTCAGAGCGTTTTAGTATAGAGAGCCAGTGAATTTTGCTTGTTACTCTGACCTACCCATTAATTGAAAGTATGTGAGTCAATACTACCCTCTGATGATGTCCTCATCGTTCTCTTTATTTCTCTCTTCCCACCATAATCTTCATCTCCTCAGCTTTATCACCAAATATGTCATTCTTTGTTCACAAGTGTGTGATTCTGGCCCTTGTATCTTTCTTTCTTTTCAAATATTCAGGTGCTGTGTAGCGAGTCCATGAGTAAAGATTGAGAGTGGCTCCTGGAGTGTGCTGAGGATGGCAAGATGAACAGGAGGGTTGCAGGAGGTCCTCCACGGGGACTGGCTGTCCCACAGCAAGCAACCTATTTTCTTCTCTTTCTTTCTTTCTTTCTTTCTTTCTTTCTTTCTTTCTTTCTTTTTTTTTGGTATGGAGGAGAAGAATAAAAATGAGAAAATGTTTAAAACTCTTGTCGTACTTCATATATTTTAATACAGTTTGATTTTGTTTTACATTTTTTAATAAGGGAACAATATAACTAAATTTATATTTTAAAACATTACTTTCACCACTATGATGGGAACAGACTGGAGGGACAAGGCTGAAAGGAAAGAATGCAAGTGAGTAACCTGTGGAGAAGTCATGTTGACTGCTTAGGGGACAGACAGGTCTAGAAAAATCCAAACTATGCCAGAGCCTTCAAATTCCTGAACAATAAGGACCCTGGACACCTTTGCAGTATAATGCCATTCCCCTTTACCAGGGATCACTGGGCTCAAGGTACACTAGTCTAACTATGACAGTGTACCATCATCAACTGTAAATGACATTCTCTGGGTAAAAGCAAGCCAAGAATTCTTCTTTTCTGAGTTAACCATTCATCTGCCCATTATCCTCTGTCATTTTATTGTTTTCTAGACAACTCTTGTCCTAACTATGTAATTGTTCACTATATTGATTACTTTTCTAGTCTATTTCCTGCTACTAAATTCAAAGAAAAGTCTATGAAGAAAAAAGATCACTTTACCATTGCTTCCCATTCTGTATCCAATGCTTAGTTTATTATGTATTATTTGTTTATGTGTGACACTGAACATCGAACCCAGGGCCTTCACATGGACCTGTATCCCCAGCCTGTTTTTATTATAATTTTGAGGCAAGTTCTCACTAAGTTGACTAGGCCGCTCTCAAACTGTGATCCTCTTGACTCAGCTTACCGTAGTACTGAGGTTACAGGTCTGTATTACCAGACCTGGCTCCCAGCACCTAGTTTATTGCCCGCTACATAAAAGGTGCTTTAGAGATACTTGAGCAACGAATAAATTATTAAGTGTAACTATTTGAAGAAAATTTTATGATCCTTATATTATCGTTCCAGGATTGAATTAAAAGCAGTTTCTCTTCCAAAAATAGTATTTCTAGGTCTTGGATTTTTTTTTTTTACAAAGAAAAATTCATACTAAAGTAACTTTCCATATTATAAGAAATTCTTGACTTTGGAACAACAGGGACCTAAAAAATTCTAAACTTTGGGTTGTCTAACCTCAGATTTTAAATCCCAAATCTGAGGTTAAACAACCCAAAGTTTAAGACCTAGAAATACTATTTTACTCTTCATTAAAGTTGATTTGAAAATGATAAAATATTTCACAATATCTTTATTATAGTAGTTAGTATGTTTTCAGTTGGAAGAGAAAACCCAACAAATATTTATAAGTAACAAAAGGGAATCACTAGCTTACTTTAAGGTACAGAAGTTCTTCTAGATGAAACTTGGTTCTTTCTTAATTAAATAGCAATGAAATTAAATAACATGTCAGATTTAACTCTAAAATATTAGTCACATTGCAGTTTTTCTAAGGAGGATCCCAAGACTCTGAAATTATAATGACATTTACTGAACAAGCCTTGTTTATCTCTAATCAACATTGTTTCCGTATTAGACAGAGCAGTAATATCTTGAGCGATCTCAAGGAAAAGCACTCCATGGCCAAATATACCTGGAGTAGGTCAGCCGGAGAGACATCAGGTACAAAAAGCCTGGACTCCTGGCTCAGGTACAGGCTTATTACTTACATTCTCCAAGCTCCAATTTCTCAAACACAGATGGGGCACCAAGCAACTGAATTCATGGAATGACAAGAATTAAATGAAAGCATATGCTCTGCTGTTAGTTCTTATGGAATATAGATTGCATTGTGGGTAGATCTCATAGCTTCATGAATATAAACTCATTTAACTCTAGCAATAGTTTTAATAGGAGACCATGTTATTATTTCTATTTTTCAGATGAGGAAATTGAAGCCAGAGTTCATACAGATAAAAAGTAACAGTCAAACTTTCCATTTATTTGTAATGTTTGTTAATATACTCATTTTGGCTGGAAATGCTGGTGTTATAAATGTACATGAGAAGGCACAGACACAAAGAAAACCATTTTGACAGTCAAGTTCCTCTGCTCTCAGGAGGTGATTATAAAACAGAGGCAATGAAGGGTTTATAACCACCCAAGATATGGCTAGACATCATCTGTTTGCTTCATGGCGGTCAAGAAAGAGAGAACAATGGAAAAGCGCCTTTGAGGGGTATACCCTCCAAAGGCATGTATTTCCCCAAGGACCTACCTCCCCCAGCTGAGCCTCGTTTCTCTGTCTGTCTCTCTTTGTCTCTCTCTGTCTCTGTCTGTGTGTCTGTCTCTCTCTGTCTCTGTCTGTCTGTATCTCTCTCTCTTTCTCTCTCTCCTCCCAAGCTTTCATTCTCAAGCTTTTATTTTTATTTTCAGGCAGGGTTTTGCTAAGTTACTGGTTGCCCAAGATGGGCTCCAACTTCCAATCCTTTTGCCTCAGACTTCCAGAATGCAGGGATTAAAGGCAGCCACCACCCCCGTATTTCCTAACATCACAATAAATTATGAATACGCACTCCCATGATACAATCACCTCTCCCCGTGTTTCTTAATATGGTCAAATTGACAAGATAAACTAGTACATTTGGAGAAAAGTATTCCAAGTAGAAGAAACAGTAAATACAAATGTCGCGAGATGGTATAATTCTTGAAATGTTTATGAAGGCAAGCAAGGGAAAGCCAATTAAAATGAGGTCAAAAGAGGTGGCTAGGAATCAGATCACCAAGGCACCTGTAGGTGATTGTAAAGACTTGACTTTTAGTCAGAGGGCGACTGAAGAACAAATGGAAATCTATACAAACAAAAGAATCTGCACATTTTAGAAGAATCAGTCTAGCTGTTGTATAAAGAATAACTTTTAGGAGACTAAGAGTGAAGGCAGGAGCACCAATAAGGCTCTGTTATAGTAATCCAAGCATTAGACAATGGTGGCTTGAGCCAAGACAGAAGTGGTGGTACAGAAGTGGTGGATGTATTTCGCAGGCTGAACCAATTGGGTTGTCCATCCAATCACATACTAAGCCTTGGATCATGTAGTGCTCCCTAGGCCACAGCTGATCAGACTGTGCAATCACGCCCAGGCAAACGTGGATATAATACTGAATGAGGTCACCATAAGAGAAGCCGGATACTTAATTTAGTTGTCAGGTCATTAAAGAGAACCAAGAAGTGACTTCAAGATTTTCAGTATAAGCATTTAGAAAAATATCATTTGTGTTTATCAGGATGAGGAAAGTCACATAATGGTCAATCTTAAGGGTGGGTGGAAATCAGGAATTCAATTTGTAGAAGTTAAATTTGAGAATCCTATTAAATATACAAGTGAATAAGATGTCAAGTAGTGTAACTTGAGTGTTAGACAAGTCTAGTCAGAATTTTTAAAAAAGCGAGTGTCAACAGATGGTACTTAAATCTAGAGATTTAATGAGCTAACCTAATGTGTAAGGGGTACAAAAAAAATCTGAAAACTGCGTCTGTGCTATCCAATGTTTAGAGTTTGAGGAAATAACAGGAGCCACTAAGAGCAATAAATGAGTTTACAGATTTTAAACTTAAATTTTTTCCAACTTACTGACTTGATATCTTAGAAGATTTACTGATCCTAGTGCTGTCTACCAGTTTGAGTAATTTATTACAAACAGAAGTTTCTTTAGCTCAGGGCTTTAGACTCAGTGAAGTTCAAGAACAAAGAGCTAGTTTCACAGGGGTGCCAAATAACGTGGCAGAGAAAATTGTATGGAGCGACTCAGAAAGAATGTTAGTATCTCTTCCTCTTATCGTGCACCGATACCACCATTACCAGGGCTCACTTTCAAATACCATAAACACGTGACAGTGGGGATTAAGTTTCCAACATATGAATTTAGGGAGACACAGCCAACCCATAGCATGAATATGTACTTGACCATGATTAACCACTATTCTGAAATTATGCAATATTTAATATTAAATTTGTAGAAAAATAATATTCAATTTTATAAAATAGAATGCTTTCTATATCTTTACCTTTGTTTCTACAAAGTTGATTGTTTTGAAAAATGTGCTAAGTAGTTGTAGTTGTAGTTATAAGGCGATTTTGCATGAGTCTCCTCACACCCTCCCTTTTGGTTTGTACTGGGGATCAAGCCCAGAACCTTCACATTGATCTATATCTCTACCCTATTTTATCATATAATTTGAAATCTGGTCTCATTAAATTGCTAAATTGCCCATGCTGGACTAGAAGTTGCAGTTTTCCTTACCTCAGGATCCCAGAGTGCTGGGATAAAGGCCTGTGCCATCAACCTCAGCTTAACTGAGTCATTCAGATAAACTAATAGTAAAATATAAAATCCTAAAAGTTTAAATTTTAAAAGAAAATAAGCCTTAGTCTTTCAGATTAAATCATCTAAATACTAAAATATTAACAAGGGTTTCTAAATTCCCCTCTTTTGAGAGAAAATTAAGTTTCCTTGACTTTTCCATTCAATGTGCTCACCAAAGAATGACTATAAGCAGTATAAGGTTCTCAGGCATTTCAATTATGATTTTAGCTGGAATTCTATCAGCGTGATAGTGGAAACAAAAAGAAAAAAGAGTAATATTACAGAAGATTAATTGGTTTGGATTGTCTAATATATGGTTTTCATTTGAAAAGAAAGCACTAGAATATTTTATCTCAGAAAATGAAAGTATAATTGGGATTAATTTTGATTTTTGGAAATTGAAGAAGGGTTTTTCGAGTCTTTTCATCTTCTTTTAAGATATAGAGATAATAAAACACGCAACTATAGGGGAATACATTGATATTCATTATTCTTTCCATTTGTGCTATTTTAGTGAGGTATTCCCTTTATTTTTCAGTTTTAAACTATTACCTATACTCAAATGTTTACATTTCAGATTGAAATCTTTTTGTGCTCTGATAGTCTGTTTATCAAAGTGCATTAAATTGTGTTCACCAGAGAATAAAATGGACTTTGTTTATTATTTGTTGTGCAAATGGATTCACATAGAAAAAAATTAAATTAGACATTGAAATAAATACAGAACCCCAAGTCATTTTTTTTATTGGGAAAGATATATTGATTGGTGGTATGATGTAAAAAGTGCTATCAATAATGAACTCAGAGCACTTATACAGTCTGTAACCTACAGAAATCTTGCTGATGTTCTCATCTTCTAGTACAATGCCTGACACGATATATTTTTAAAAATATTTTAGCAAGTCTTCCTGCCTGGACTCCAGTGCCTGCAATGATGCCATAGAGAAAAGTTCTAGTGGGAGTGTCAGATAGTTCTGGAAACATGAGGGAACTTTTAAAAAGTAGAGATAGGAAAACTGTGTCATCTAGGTAGTGAAGAAAAATTATGAAGGACACAGAAATTTGAAAATACCGAGCACCTTTAGAAAGGTACAAGTAGCGTGTAGTGTCAGATTGTTAAGAGCCTGGCATGGCTCTGTTCTAAGCTTGGCTGTGAACTACAAACAGTGAACTCTTACTCGGCAACTTTCGGAATCGGTCTAGATATAAATAAAGGTGATTACAAGATGAACAACAAGGGAGGCTGTGTAGTGAATTTGCCCACTAACATATTTCAGATCTCCTGAATGATTTTGAGTAGACAAGTAGTCAACAATAAGTGTTTAAGTAAATACTGACTAGAAGAATATAGACATAGAAGAGATATCCAAAGAAATAATTGCAAGCTAATAACTTCATAACATTTTAATAAAAAGGAAAATAATAAACTAGGAAACAGTTAAAGAATACATTCTACCAAAGCCTTTGAAACCAATGAATCAGTTAGAGAGAAATTCTTGGCTTGTTTACCTTTATCACCAAAGAAGAGATGAAGAGCAAATGAAAACACCTTAACCTACACCAAGAAAAAGGAAAAACAATAATAACAAAACTTGGAAGAAGACATTACATTGTAAGCTTTGAAGTAAGGTAAACACAAAGAAAATATAAAAATCTGTTTTGTAAAACACCAAGAGATAAATTCATGAGAATGACAATGAAGAGAACCCAGGCATGTAAAACTGACAGGTAAATCAGAAGCCTCAACAGAAAAATTACAAAGTAATGTTTCTCAAACCCTATGAGCACACACTTGAAAACCACGTGAAGTGGATAGTTTTTCCAAAATTACTGATGAGTGAAGTGATAGGAGAGTACAAAGGAAATCGAAGTGAAAACTAGACTTAAACTAACTAAGATCTGGGAGTTGAATAACTAACTTTGTATTGAAAATGTCCACAGAAGAAAATACACTCTTACTCAAGTCTCTCCTGTAACTCTAAAAAATTAGAACAAAGGTATTTATAAAAAGAGTTAAGTAGGCATAAAAAAGAGTACGACTGAGCAGATGACATGAAACAAGACAGAAAGTTCAGGAAGTGAGACTACATGAGTTGGCGTGAGTGGTATGTGGCAATGATCAATGTAAGGCAACAGAAAGGAATTTACCCTTCAGAAACCCAAGAATATTCAGGAATTGGGATCTTTGAGTGTCTTGACTACAAATGAATGGGCTGAGGAACAATATGATACTCAGATCCTTTTCTGGATGCCTGTCCTTTCTGTCTTTCTGTCACAGACTGCTGGCAATTAATCCTACTTGTTACCTCTGTGGAGGCAGGTAGAAACTACCTGCTTAAAAATCAAGGTTAATGGTAAATTATTGCAGCACTTTTTCTGGAAACCATACATGATACATTAAAAAAAGAAGTTTAAACATTAAAATATAGTTATAGCTTAAAAGTGAGATAACCAGAATATGTTAGTTTTTAATTACAGCAAAAATTATTTAGTGGCAAAAATGAATATTTTTGAATGTGTATGTACAACTGGACAATGGAATAAATTGTAAAATACTCATACTCTGAAATATGTAAACAGTGCAATTAGTGATCTCAGCTGTACATATCGACTTGCAGAGATTTTACTATTATCATGCTTATAAATAAGAATACGCCTACAGTCAAACCTATATTTTACAAACATTAACACAATGTACCTATATGCATAGGTACATTGATGTTTAATCTTATCAATGTTTGCATATAATCATGTAGTATTTGAAGTTGAATTTAGGGCAGTAAGAGGCCCAAGTGAGCTGTAGATAACTGATCAGAGGTGGTAGAAACACAGCTTTATAAACAATGCCTAGAGAGTCTAAGTATCAGTTGCAGGGATACCTGAATTTTTAGAATAAGCAAGAGTAAACATAGAGAAAATGGAGCAATAGTGCTGGAGACTGAAGCATCCAGACTCTTCCTCATATAGGGCAATGTGCTAGGAAAGACAGGAAAATGAGCCAACCTATTGAGATCTAAGCAAGAGAATCTAGCGAAACAACCCAGTTCTCTCACAGGAGCTCGAGAGTGGTTTAGTTGCTTTACTTATAGACTCTAGATGAGGAACAGAGACGTCAATTTCCAAATCTTACTGGCCTACATACAGGTCACACACTCTGTGTAGGCTGTACAGCTGACTTACACTGTCCTTACAAATAGAGGTAGCTGAAGAGCACTGGAGATGATTTGATTTAAAACTGATAGAGTGAACAAATTTTATTTTCACATTAACATTTGATTACCCGTAGAAGACTAAATTTTAAGTTTTTAGAACATCTACATGTAAAATATGACAATTTTCATTGGATGATTAATGAGTTATGAAAAATGTTTTGTGATTTACATGGTTATTTCATATAATTATCAGACATTCATTTGTATGTCTAAAAGGAATTTTCTAGAAATATTTTCTTTATTAGTGTTCTTAAAAATCAATTTAGCCTTCAAAAATGGTGATATATTTTATGTCTGATTTTATTTGTCAGCTCAATTGACAACTGAACAGCTTTCTAAACAGTATTTGATGTAAGTGCTTGAGAATTTGCAATGTTGTGGACTGTGTGGGAAAAGCAAAGTGGATTTTCACTTTCTTTATGTCTGTAAATGGGAGAAAGTGGAAGAAAACTATATACTTTAGCCTCCAATATATGCAATAATACCAAAGTCTTAAAAAAGTCATTTCAGTGGAATTAACTTTCAAACTTTTAAACCAATGTCATATTTTAAATTTACAATAGAAAAGTAACCATTTAGAATAATTATAAAAGCTTACATATCTAATTCAATAATTAGTAGAAATTAGTGCTAATATAAATTACTAAACTAGAAATATAAAAGTAACTTCTATTTTGTAGTGTTAGTGAGTTTTAGCCACTGCAGGAAAATTAAGAAAATTACAGTTCCTGGCTCTTTTCCTGCCTCAGCCTCTCTGGTGCTGGAATTACAGGTGTCTACCACCACATGCAGTTTGTATGATGCTGGGAACTTCTTTAACTGGGATGCTACACCCTCCCTTTGGAGGTGCTTGACTTTTAAGTCCAGCTTATAACCAGAAACATACCATAAGCCTTCTGTGGAGGAAAGTGACATCACACAGGATCTCATATTAGCTTAAATGTGTGTGTGCATGTTATCTGGAGCTAAAACCAAAACAAAATTCCTGTAAAACAAATACGATGTTAGGCAACATAAAAAGAACTACAGAATGTTTATTGTAATGAAAACGTTCTAGGATTTGGAAGCATACTTCATTGACTACAGTGCTTGCATAGCATATGCAAAGCCATCGATTGGTTTGATTCCCAGTAAAAATTAGCCAGGTGTGTTGATGTAAGCTTGTAACCCCAGCTCTTGGGAGGTCGAAGTGGGAGGATTGCCTAGAGTTCAAGGCCAGCCAACCTGGGCTACATAGTGAGTTCAGGTCCAGCCTGGACAACAGAGCAGACAGACACTTTCTCAAAACAAGACAGAAAAGAACAAAAGAAAAGCAAAACAAAACAACAACAAAAAATTGTGAGTCAAAACTAGAAGCAAAGTATTAAAATATTAAAAGAAACTTAACTATTAGCCAGTGAAATTCATTTTTAAAACTGGATATATAATTAAGGCAGTTTTGAACAAAGAATAACCAAGATAATTCTTTTCTATCAAATTGATTCAGAACTAAATCAAGTTCTTTAAGACCAGAACATGCTGCAAGATAAAAGCACAGGAGTGGAGAAACAATCAAATAGGGTAGGGACAGAATCCAAATGTTGTAAATCTGTGTCAATATTAGCAGAGTAGTGCTACAAAATTATCTGCAGGGTTAAACTTATAGATAGAATCGAAGTTCATGGAACTGATAGCTTAAGAAATGGGGAAGAATACAATGGACTCAGCATGATGAAAGAGCTTTACTCCTTTGGGAAAATGTAAAAAATAACATCAACCTTCAGTAAGATAAGAACAGAAGCTGCAATTGATATGACTATTAAATAACATGGATCTGCCGAACTCATAGAAAGTGCTTCATAAAATACTTGTTAAACAAGAAAAGCCATGATTGTGAGGAAACTAGGTATGACAATTAGAAGACTAATAATGAAATAATTTTTCTCAGACATATTAAAATTTATGGAAATACAATATTAATATTAAATTCAAATATTTTAACCAAGTGACAAGGAAAGACAAGACAAAAATTGTATGAGAGTCCGTCGTGTTCATTCAGTTTCAACACTAGCTGATTTATGGCCAATAAGGTATCATTCATATCCCTTTCCTACCAGTGACCTCTGCTTCTGAAAAAATACTATATATTCTGTCATTTAATCTTGAAATATGTCATCATGGAACACCCCAAATTAACGCTTAAGGAAGACATAAGCATACTATTTTCTAAACAAATTATAAATGTTTTATTTTCTATGACTCATTTTTTCTTCTGGGTTATTAAACTTCAGATGATCATTGGATACAAAATTTTATTATTTGCTTTAAGTTTTAAGGATTAATAAAGGTGATGTTGTAGCACTAATTTTTTTTCGGGGAGAAGACAAAGTGGGTTATGTGATGGGAGATCAGGAAAGCCTCATGTCAAAGAATATAAAATTACTATTTTACTAGAAACAGATTGTGAAAGTGTCTTTGCTTTCTTTTTCCTTGTGATCACTTAAGAAACACATAAACACACATGCCCATTTCAAAAGAATTTGTATGTAAAAATAAGTAAAATTAACAAACATTACAATAGTGTTAAATATATGTATTGAAGTCTTTCTGGCGTGGCATGTTCTTCAGATCACAGATTATTTGGTGCCTGCTCTCACCTCCTTTCTTAATCATTCCAGAAATATTCTATGCAAGTAGAATGTACATATGTAAATAACTATAGTCACTTGTTATTGCTCCAAACATAAATTTGTGTATAAATTCCTAATATTGATAGATATTGCTGAATGTCTTTACAAAATTTTCTATCAATTCATACTCCCACTAGCAGTGTCTGAGGATGTCTTCCCTTATTTATTTTCTCCAACAAAGTGAGTTTTTAATATGATTGATTTTTTAAAGATAATGATTAACTGATATCCCCATTTTTATTTTGCATATATTTAAAAGTAAGATAAAACAACTTCAAAATAAAATATTTAAGTAATTGATTTTGTTTTTCCTGAGAGTAGTCTTTGCTTCTTTTTTTATTGCTGGCATTTTTCTTACTGACTTGAGGTATCTCTAGATATATGAAGGAAATTAGTTATTTGTCAAGTGAAATGCATTTTCTCTACTTTTGGTCTCTTGATTTTGTTTTTTTAGATATTTAATTTTTACAAAGTCATACTCATCAATCTTTCTCTGATGCTTTCTGTGTTTTATCTCTTATAAAGTCATATATAATACTAAGATTATTGAGGAAAGAAATTGTACTATGTATTATTTACATAAATCATCAGTTTTAATTAATTCAATCAAAAGAATCTGATAAAAAGGAATGTAGTAATGATTACTTTAAGATCTCTTACTGAATAATCTATCCTTTTTTACCATTACAATATGTATTTTTATAAATACAGTATTAATTGCTATAGGTATAACGTTTAATAGGCCTACTACTCCTTTTCCAAAATGAGTGTTCTCACTAACATTTTTAAAATATAAAAGTTAGAATTAGCTTGTTTAGTTTCTAAATTTAAAGAACTCTAGAATGTGAAGTACAGTCCAGGGTCCAATTTAGTTTGCATTTTGAATTCGCGTTACCAGTGTGGTCGGAAGAATTTCAAGCAGAGAATTTACCTGCAAGGTGTCTCAGGTTGACGATGCCTGCCAATGGCGTCAATGTAAAGTCCTTTCTGGAAGAGCCAGTCTTCATTGGAGGCCAGCAGGAACCATGAGAAACCACAGCAGTGTTAAAATTGAAAAGTTTTGCATTTTGTAATGCACAGCCCTCAGGAGGCTGAGGCAGGAAAATTGCTGTGTGCTATAGAGGTCAGCGTGGGCTCCAAAGTTGAGTTCATGAGGACTACAGAGGGAAACCTTGTCTCATAAATAAATAAAACATATAAAAACTAAGATACACAATATCCTAACAGTGCCCATTTTCGTGGTGGAATTATATATGTATGTGTGTGTGTGTGTGTGTGTGTGTATAATAGTCTTGTATTTTATAACATGGTGATGTATTTAGTACTTGAGTAAATAAAATAATTTATTTTAAATTTAAAACTAGCAAACTCTCATCTTTACAATATTGATGATGCTTATCCAAGTTTATGATAAATTTTAGTATTTATTCAACTCTTCTTTCATGTTCCCCAGGAGTACTTACAATTTTTCATTACTTATATAATGAAAATCTCTCTTACTGACTTTTCTGCTTGGTGTTTCATACGGAAGGAGACTTTTATACACTTGACTTTTATTTTCATTATATATTCTGTCATCTGTGTGTGTATGGAAATTCACTAAAGTTTTTATATATCCAGCAGGCTTATTGAATTCTCTCTTCATGTCTAATAGACAATTTATTCTCTTGAATTTTCCAGGTATATAATGATGGTATCTGTCGATAGTGATAATATTGCATTCTTGTTTTAAATGGTTACGTGTCTTATTTTCTCTCTCGCTCTTCGACCTCATTGATAAGTGTCAATCATGAGCAATTTTCTTCTTCCTGATTTTAACATGAGTGTTCATTTTGTTGCTAATATCAACCTCATGTTACCTTGTGGGCTGCTATATAAATTCATTTCTGTTAAAGCTTTATTTCACATACACTAGTGTGTATGTATATGTATTGAACATTATAAGAGTTAATCTGTTTCTATTTTAATGGGAGTCTTTTTCAAATGCATTTGTTGGATTTTCTCTAATACCTTTTAGTTTATGTAGACAATAATTTTTTTTCTGTTGGACATACTAATTGATAGTGATAATAATAGTTTACCTTCTATTGATTCATGCTTTTATTTGTAGAGAACATATTTTAACAAAACAAAATATATTCTTATTTCCACATAGTAATATTTTAGGGTTTTTTTCATAATTTTACCTAATGCATTATTGATCCTTGCATTTTGTGCTAAATTGATTTGGATGATAACAAAAAGAAGCGTTTTCTCTACTCTGAATAGAACAGCAGATCGAAAACATGAGCTATCGTCATTTGTTTTTGTGTGAAGTCACTCGGTTAGGCCTTTCTTAAGAAAGATAAAGTCAGCATCCAGCACTGTCTTGCCACAGGATTCCTCTTCCACTGTCTCTACTAGCTTCTTTATAAAGAAGAGAATAATTCCTGATGTTTTTGTGGACCTTTTTTGCTTAACCCGTTTTGATTTCTTTGCATTTTTAAAACTTTCAGTCATGTTTCTTTTTATTATCTTGAAATGTTATTTCTTTTTACATATTGTAGAAATGTTTATTTGAAGCTATAAAGTATGAAGAATGCTTCTAAAAATGTCTTCTGGTTCCTATGTATTTTTTTTTTGCTTTGTTTTGTTTTGTTCTGTTTTGTTTTGCTTTTTGAGAGAGGGTCTTGCTATGTAAGTCAGGCTGGACTCACAATTCTGTTGTTGGTGTCTCCCAGGTGTGGAGATTATAGGCATGCCTGTTACACCTGGCTTCTATTTTCAGCAGTTTGTTCCCTTCCTTCCTCCCTCCTTCCTTCCTTCTTTTCCTCCCTCCCTCCCTCCCTTCCTCCCTCCCTCCCTCCCTTCCTCCCTTCCTTCCTTCCTTCCTTCCTTCCTTCCTTCCTTCCTCTCTCCCTCCCTCCCTTCCTTTCATTCTTTCTTTCTTCCTTTTGTTCTGTTTCTTTCCTTTTCCTTTTTCTTCAGCATTTCACTATTTTGCCCATTTTGGCCTCAAAATCCTAGGCTTCTGTAATCCTCCAGTCTCAGCCTTCCAAGTAGCTGGGAGTATGTGTGTACCACCATGCTTGGTCAAGTCGTTTTCAAATATAGTAATTTTAGTAATTCTTTTCCCTTGGCAGCAATTGTTTTCCCAAAGTACAGCATTCTTTTATTATTTCACTTTTTTTCTACTCTTTTTAAATAGAAGAGATTTATGCAGTTTTTTTATTGGCTTTAAGACAAGGGAGATAAAACTTTCTTTTAATTTTCATCCTCCTTGTCCTGCTGGTAGACTTCATCTTATTAGATGTAGTCCCAGAAATTAGACTGAGAGACATAGGTAGTTTTTAGTTAAGTTTGCAGTACCAACAGAAATAATGGACAGTGATTACTTGACTAGCAGATTTGAAGATCTATAATTTTTTTTTGATTTTCCACAGAAAACTTTAATGGCATACATACACATATATATAGATATGTGGATTGTGTGTTTGAAAATAAAGATCAAAAATAGATCTTACTTATAAATTGACAAATGCAGCCTTTATATTAGGGATATTGTTTGAAGAAGAAACTAGTATATATGTTACATTCTGAACCAGATAGCATTGCTGTTTCATATATATATATATATATATATATATATATATATATATATATATATTATATGTATTTTATATATATATGACTTTGAGTGAACTTAATTTGGTTGGAAAAATCAGAACATCAGGTGAAATTTTATGCATTAATTCCAGCATCCTTCTGTTAGGTCAAAGAAGGACTCAGGCAAAACCTGTTTAGCTACTCTAGGTTTGAGTCCCCCGCGATCTTATCCTGAGTAATGTCTGGCTCTAAGGACCTATGACCCTATACCTGAGTGTCAGGCCCAGACATAAGGCTGCGTGAGCCCATGCTTGGGCAGGAAGTCCAGGCAGAAGGCCCCCATGACCCTACACCTGGGTATAAGCCTCAGGAAGAAGGCCCTGATTATGGGTTGAGCAGAGTTTTTATTTAGTATGGGTGGATTAGCTAGCATGAAGGTTGGGGATTTGGCTATTCAGCTGGCATGTGGGTTGGGGGTTGGACAGAAGAGGATAAAGTAGAGTTGCCTGATAAGTTGGGAATGCAGGCAGGTGGACTAGGAATTAGGAATTAAGGGGGACAGACACCTGCTAAGGGTCAAGATGGTCACGATCAGTTGCCCAATTGCCAGGGGCCAACGAAGTTGTTACGTTGTGGCTAGAAAAGCCAGGTTACTAGCGGCAGGTTGGTTACTACGGCAGGAAAGAATGAAGAAGTAGTCATCTCTGAGCTAGGGCCACGAATAAAAATCCAAGCTTTCTATGTGAGAATTCTGGAGAACTTCAGCACAGGAGTTACACTGTGGGTAAATCATATTCCCAACTCTTTATTTCAAAGGATGATGATTCTGTGTCATCCTCTCAAGTTGGTAACTTCCTGCTGAGATGGGACATTGTGCTGAAGAAGACATTAGGATTCAAGATTGTGTTTCGTGGGGGGTGGGGGGGAGTGACAGTAGCCATGTGGATGCCTTCTGAGTGATATGAGAGCAGGGCTCCCCAAAATGGGAGTAACAGTCTAATGGCAATTGAGGAGAACCAGTCAGATCTTTGTTGATTTGAGGATGTTGATCAGTTTTTTTCAGTATTGTAGTTAGATGAAAAAATGTGAGAGTAAGGACCCGAAGCTTTCCCTTGTAGGAGCTGTGGGCCTCGTATGAAGTCTACGTGTGAAAAACATGAGTCATTCAAAGGGAGTGAAAGATCAATGATTTTTTTAACAAAAGGTCCTAGAATCCTTGTCCGACCAACATAAGGAGATGAATTGTTGAAACCTGGAATATACTAACATGACGAGGAAGCTGAGGATACATGAACAACAATGAGTGGAGATGGTGGTGGATGGTCTTTTTAACCTGTGGACACTTTAAGATGTGAATTTTTAATAACAATTCCATTAGACTGGGTTTACATCAACTCAGGAAAAATGTACGATTTCGCAGAGTTCTTTGTGACAATTATTCTCCGGTATTTATAAATAAGAACCACTCCTGATAACCTCTTGGCCCTATCTTTTGGTAAGGCTGACCTACGTGACTCCATTTTGGTGTTAACAGTTCTCATGTATCCGCATTTTTCTCAATGGGATTTTTTCTGAAGGCATTGCACATCAGTCATTTTTTTTTTTTTTGTCCTTCATTACCATGATGCTATCCCAGTTTCTTGGCTCATATTTGAGGATAACTTCTAGTCATTTAGAGTCTGAGTTTTAGCTTCTGTAGCCACATTGAAGCCACAAAAAAAGTTTAAGATGAAGTAGTTCTTAGGCTCAGTTTACCTGGAGTCCACCCCTATTACTTTTTAGAATATTCCCCATTAATCTGATTGTAAACATTTCAGAGAATAATGAGAACTCAGGTTCACTTAAAAAGACTTAAAACAGCCAAGGTTAGACTTTTGATGAGTTTAGTAAATGACAAGATCACTCAAAACAATTCAGCTGAAGATGTACCAGTATGCTATGGTGTAAAGTGAGCAGGTTGGCAGAGGCTGCCAGCTGGATTTAAAATCTGGAAATGAAAGATCGAGAGAGAAGGTGAAGATCTTATTAGGTGACCAGGCCTTAAGTGGGCTGGAGGAATGGCTCAGCAGTTAAAGTGCTTGCCTAGCAAGTGCTAAGTCAAGTGCTAAGTACCTGAGTACGATTCCTCAGCACCACATAAACCAGGCGTGGTGATATACACTTGTTGATCCCAGCACTCAGGAGGCTGAGACAGGAGGATTGCCATGAGTCCAAGGCCAGCCTGGGCTCCATACTGAGTTCAGGACAAGCCTGTGTTACAGAGCAAGACCCTGTCTCAAAAACAAACAAAAACGTTTTGAAGTGAAATTTTTGGCCACTTGAAGGAGGGAGGTACAAGCCTGAGCTGGAGGGGGTTGAAAAATGGAGAAGTTAGAGAGATTTGTGTACAGCTTTGAGGTTATTAAAATTATTGTTAATTTAGCTGAGCTATGACCTTATGACATTGACATACTTTCTGGACAAGCCAGAACCCTGACAATATTTTAAAGTTCTCTGGTTTGCCAGCCAGGCTGGAACTGAAAACAGCAAAATCCCAGATTGCAAATTAAACCATTAGAACTTTCAGAAGGACACATGTGGGAGACAAAGGGGTTTAAAAAGACCAGCCCTTAAATTACAAAGCTCAGTAGCACAAAACAAACCGTCTATGGACCTTTCTGCAATGTACACAAACATGGCTGCGCCTACAGGAACATTTCTAAAATGTATGTGGACGCTCTTTCTGTATTCAACCTCCTTCTTTACTGTTAACATGAAAGCCATACAACATCTTTCTTATTTGAAATCTATTCTTTCCTCCTTATCTCATTTTC